>RYFJ01004111.1:0-198271 GCA_003991445.1 Oryza meyeriana var. granulata | reverse complement strand
CCGACGAACACGACCAAGAGGGGAGCCTGCCGACTGCAAGAACAAACAAAGAGGAAGAAGCAAGACCTCGCGCCCGCAACGACATCCGCAGAGCCGGCGCACACGCTCACAACAAGTCCCAACCGATAGTCTGCGACCACGACGTCTTCGTCACACCCCAACAGAAACATCGTCGGCCGTGCCAACTCTAATGGATACACTTCAGTTCGGACCTGATCACCAGGCACCCCGACAATCGCAAGGATAAGCCATGCTTACAGCTGCTGCATGTCAACAACACCAACAGTCGGGTGATGACCCTCATACCCACCAACCGGTCGATTTCCCCAACGGCAGTCTCATCTACCTCAAAGCGATGCCGACGCTGGCTCCAGTCAGCTGCATACGGAGGCACGTCAGGCGTCACTCGGCAGCCCAACGATAACCGGCGACGTTCAAAGCAACCGTCGGATGATCAGGACCTTCGAGGCCGACACCGGCGCGACCTTCAGCAGAACATTATGCTCGGCCCTCAAACGAGAAGAAAGACGAGCAACGCAACTGGAAGACGAGAACGAGCATTTCGGCCTCCACTACGAGCGGTTTCGCCGCCGTAGTCGGGGGTCGGATCCTCATGAAGACGAAGGCATACCGGCCTTCACCCAGGAGCTACAACAGGTCGACTGGCCGTCGAGTTTCAAGCCTACAGGCATCAACAAATACGATGGCAAGACCAATCCCGAGTCCTGCTCACGGTTTCTACACTCTGGCGATTCGAGCAGCTGGGAAATCAGAAATCATTGGCTAACTACCTCCAGTCGCTTTAGCCGACTCAGCGAGGACATGGCTAACAGGACTTCCCAAGCAATCAATCGACTCATGGAGAACTCCGGAATCGCTTCATCGCCAACTTTCCAGGGAACATACGAGAGAGGCCATCTTCCGATAGACTTATATCAGTTGCATCAAAGGAAGAACGAGTCTCTTCGTGACATTCATCAAAGAGGTTTCTCTGAAGAAGAAAATTCAATCCCAAACATCAAGGACGGGTCGTCATCGCCGCCTTAGAAAAGGAGTCAAAGACACCTCGTTCATCGAACAAATTCACGCGGAAGCCTACCAAACTCTGTCAAGGCCTATTCGACATGGCAACAAGTACCCGACTTCGGCCCACGCTGTTGCCGAGGCCTCGATGACAAGTCTACCCTGACAGAAGAAACGGACGACACCGACGACGCGTCCCGACTAAAGCGGGATCGCAAACGCAAGTCAGACAGGCCATTGTGGCAGTCGGGCACAACCGTCCCGACCTTCAACAACTGAGGATTATCAGAACAACAAGTGACATGCTCGGGGGCTCACAAGCCCAAACACAAGGATGGCATCCCACTCCAAATACTGAACAGCTAAGTCGCTTTCAGTATAAACATCTCCTCACTCGCCTTGCTAGTGCCCGCAGCCGCTTACACCTAATAGGTGTACAAGCTGCACATTTACCTTTTTCTGTTTTTCTCTTAAATTATTGCAAAAGTATTCGAGTAGCATAAATCTCGATCGTGAAACTTTGCTCCATGTAAGACGAACTCAAGCACCCAAAACGCGTGTCCGGGAAAGAGCCATGAGCCAAAACTCCCGACGCTAGGGGCTATGACTAGTCGGGCAGAGTGCTTAAACGTAAGGGGTCAACTACTCGAGGAAATTAATATCAAAAAGAGGGAGAACACTTTAACATATATTGTAAAATACATTTTATTCGGGTGATTATTTCCCATCATCAGATGCTACTCATTTCGATATCTTTATATTGCAGGCCCAGCTCCGGATACGCGCGTGACAGAACTCAGGGTGCGAGCCTATCTCCTTACGCTCTGGGCTGACAAGTCTGCCAAAATACACTCGGGATGCTCCATGAGGGCTACTTACCGAAACTTGCGCTAGTCGAGACGTCATCTTCCCGCTACGCTCCATTTGAGCTGACAACCGACTTCCGGCACTAGTCGGCAGGTCGTATATCCACTCGGCGGTGAGGTACGCCCCATGAGGGTCGCTAGCCGAATCTATGCTAATGCAAGGTTCTGGTACCTCGCTGCTATAACTCTTTGGGTAGGTATGCCCATGAGGGTCGCTAGCCGAATCTATGCTAATGCAAGGTTCGGTACCCTGCTCGCTCTTCTGAAGTCAAGAAAGACTACACCGTCAAAGCGCATCCGGAGTTCTCATGCACTGCGTCACACCTGAGGAGGGCAAGCAGATCCTGCGTTATACCCACTCAGGCTTATGTGGCAACCAGTTTGCATCTAGAACGTAAGTCGGAAAGGCTTGCGAGTAAGGATTTCTCTGGCTGATTGCGGTTATCGACACCAAAAAACTCATCCTGACAGGCGATGGATGATACTTCTATAGAGCTATGCCGGATAGGTCGGCTCAGGCCGGCTTATTTGATAACAGCCACCAAGATATGAGTTCCTACAGTAGCATGCTCCATGTGGGCCGCCCGCAGGCTGAGTTGAAATTATAGCGCTGGTGCTACCAACAGGAGCCGATGAGGTAAACAGATATGCTTCATGAGAGCCTTATTGCTAAACATGTATGTTTGGGTATCTGTTTTATCCACCAGGTCTCGAGGATATATCCTTACAAGGATCACAAGCTGGTCTTCATTAAAATTGGGGATGCAGTATCTTTCTCGGGTACACCTGACCACGCCATGGATTTATTTTCATAAAGTGGTACTCGGCCTACATGCGTGGCCATCAGTTGCCATGAGCAACATTATTCCCACTGACATAATGTGGAAGAGTCTAACTTTCGAGTAGTGCACTACTCGGGAGAGACTATAAATTTCTCATTCCCGCTGACATGACGCAGATGAGTCTAACTTTCGAGTAGTACACTACTCGGGAAAGACTATAAAATTCTCATTCCCGCTGACATGATGCGGAGAAGTCTAACTTTCGAGTAGTATGCTACTCGGGAAAGACTATAAACATTCTTCCAGCTGACGAGCTGAAGAGTCTAACTTCCAAATGGGACGCCACTCGGGAAAGACTATAAACACCTTTTCCAGCTGACATGAAGCTGACGAGTCTAATTTTCGAGTAGTATACTACTTGGGAAAGACTATAAATAATCATCCCGGCTGACATGATGCCGACGAGTCTGATTTTCGAGTAATATACTACTCGGAAAAGACTATAAACACCCCCTTTCCAGCTGACATGACGCTGAAGAGTCCCATATACGAGTAGCATCCTACTCGGCAAGACTATAAACACACATTCCGACTGACATGAAGTCGAAGAGTCCTATATACGAGTAGTTCCCTACTCGGCAAGACTATAAATCATATTCTGGTTGACATGATACCGAAGAGTCTCATATACCAGTAGTAATCTACTCGGAAAAGACTTCAAGGTTAAAGATCTTTGACTTTATGTTTAATTGTCTTCACAATTAAGCACAAAGTCGGGGGCTACACCTAATAGGTGCGTCTATTCGGCGCACACTATTCCTATATCTACATGGAGCCCTTCATAGCCTCGCTGCCAGCTGACATGAAGCAGGACTCGGGAGGAGCAGCACTCAGACAGAGTACTCGGGAGCAATGCACTTTGGAAGACTTCACCGTGGAGGATGAGCACTCGGCATCAGCTGTGACTCAACTATGAAGGTCTCAGGGGCTACTGTGGGTGCCATGGGCCCCGGGTACCTCATGACAAGCATTTGGGCCACTCGGATAGAGGATGGGCCTAGCCTTGTAATTAGAGATATAGCTAGATTCGGCAGACTTCGCCTTGTATAGAAAGGAATATACAGTCCTAGTCGGGTGCGTTATATCTCTAAGGGAGATCTCCTAGTCGTAATCCGATGGGACTCCTACCTTGTAACCCTGTCCCCCAGTATATAAGGGGAGGCAGGGCGCCCCATGAGGGCAGGTTGAGTTGGTTCACCAGAATCACCACCACAAATCCTCAAAGGAATAACACCACAACTGGACGTAGGGTATTACCTCACATCGAGGGCCTGAACCAGTATAAAATCTCCCTGTGTTCCTTTGCAATCCACCGAGTTTCCATCCGCCGAGTAGCCCCATATTTTTTGCCGGTGTAAAACATCGACAGATCGAGGTCGGCAGCCTCCACGATCGGGCGAGGATTGTCAGGTACGTCAGGATTGAACCTATTCTACATAACTAACTGCACTTTTTATGCGGCTAACGCGAGATTTTCTTTACCAGACCCACGCAGCGGATCTCACCTCCACCTGGGGGACACTGGGCGGGGATCTGCCCCGAGCACCTCTGCTTGGATCTCTACCGAGGACGACCTCCTTCCGGAGCAGGACGTGATCGGGTCGTCACAGCTCGGAGGTGCACCGCACACACAGCCGCACGACGCCGGTGCTTCCCCTGCTGCTCAGGCGGTCCGAGCCACCCGTGGGGTACCGGCGGACCGCTTGACGTACTCGCGCGGGCACGTGCGAGCGCAGCCTAGGAGGACGAGGAGGCGTATGACCTAGGGGCTATTGTTGTATTTATTTATTTATAGGTCTCGCATTACTTGTTTAAATTTGTCATGTCCATATTCACCTCCTGTAGACTCAATCCCATCCTTCAGATACATTGTACTGCTAACAATGTAGTCTCGCTTGTTGTATTTCGTACTATGGGTTTCGCATTCATCATGCCGCAATGCGAATGGCTCGCATCTACCTATTATCATGTCATTAAAACGGACCGGCCTATTACCATGTCATTAATTAAGTTTTACCAAAAATAAACTTGAAAAAATGATCAGCACGATTTTACAAACCAACGCCCACCATCATCGGATTATAAAAAAAAACTGTCAAAAACATACCCTAAACCACGATTAAAACTAAATTTTGTTAAGCGTGTAGACGAAAGACGGGGATGAGTGGATTGCGAGTGCCAATCCAGACATACGAGGAATAGAATGCGAGTGACGATCCGAGAATACCCTCAGTTTGATAAGTTCTTTTCACGACGTGAACAATATATGATATTTGGTTTTTTTTAAACATCGACTCAATAAATGCAATGGCACAATAAATAGAATTTAAGAATTTAATTTTGACAAATAAATTTTCAAAAATTTTGGGATTAAAAATTAGCAACAAAATTTTCAAATTTGGTAATTTGCAAATGGCTCCAGGGGGCCGAGGCCTGGGCTGGGCAATGGTCCAATCGGGAGGGAACGGTTCGATCGGACGGTCCGATATCCGATCGAAGGGTCCGATCCCTGTGTGGACAGACCGTCCGATTGCTGGGCGGACGGTCCAGTGGATTTGTCGCCCTGGGGGACGGCGGCGAATGCCCCCAGGGGGCCGAATGCAAAATTGCATTCGCCGCCATCCCCCAGGGCGGCGAATGTAATTTTGCATTCGGCCCCCTGGGGGCATTCGCCGCCGTCCCCCAGGGCAGCGAATCCACGTGGCGTCCCCAGGGCTAACGGCGGCCGGCGCCGTTAGCCCCGGGTGACGGGGATGCCATTCGCCGCCCTGGGACACGGCGGTTTTTAAATCCCGCCGTGGCCCAGGGCGGCAAGAGGCTAGTTTTGCAAATGATTCAAATCGAAAATTAGTTTTGTAAATTAAAAAAAAAATTAAATTAGTAACAGTAAAAATTCCCAATTGTATTATATCCATTTGCATTACTATCAAATAACAAGTGAGCCAGGCCCATTTTGAAAGCCCATAGAGACCCAAGCACTATACCCAATACCAACCCATATATAGGCCCAAGCACAATGATTATATATAGCCTAGTTAACATCCAATACAACCCAGTGAAAAACTTATAGCCCAATTTACATGCTAATCTAGCCACGTCCAAATACAATCACATGTTCACTCACCAAAACAAACATCACAGGTCAGTGCATTGACCATATCCTAGATAGAAAAATAAACAAGTGAAAATCTTTAGCACCAACAAGTCTCCAGCCTAGCTCCATCTGCAATCAGGTGAAAACAATATTTCAGAGCTATATGCTGGAAGAGGAATAACTAGAATGAACCCCGCGCGCTGCCTTGGTATACCAAAAGTTCAATTTAAAATCAATTTATGTGCACCTCTAGACAAACATGTGTATTTGTGAATAAAAATGTCTTCCAAAGATGATTGGTACAAAAGGAACGTATATAATTTGTAATTCAATAATGCTAAATCAGGTTAATAAAAAACATATTTACCAAGATCAGCCAAATAACGTACTACGTTTCTAAAATGTCATTGGTCATCGAAACCATTACAATGCATTTTTCAATATAACTTACACAGACTCACAGGGCAGATTCAATCTATGCCTCACACTAATTCACCAAAGGAGGTACGCAGTACTGAGATGCACCAAGAGAAAAAAAATCATTGCTTGCGCCGAAAGAGCTTATCTTGCTGCAAACGTTAGCAAAATAGCATAATTGAACATTTATTTATTCTTAATTAGCTAAAAAATGGATAGGCTGATATATTATGGGGGAAATTCTCTACTTATAAGTGAAATAATATCACTGATATGCCAGACCAATGTAAGTTACTAAAATGGAATGCACCTTACCAAGTAGATATTTATATGAACATGGGAAAACAGTATAGCAGTGACCTGAATGTTGTGTTAGGGGCATAACACACAAAGTGGATGGTCTTTACAGAAAGAAGGCAGCAGCATTACAGCTTTATAGACTGCAATGCGTACTGCTGAGCAAATGCCGTGCAAGAGCCTTAATGACATATCCAACTAAACTTAATAAAACAGGATACAGAGCTGGAATATTAATCACTCATGAAATGGCACAAGAAAACTTCAACATAGAGGAAGGCTTCTCCCTCAACTTGTCCATGAGCAGTCTAAATATATAGCAAAGGATCAAACAGTGCGAGTAGCCTTGTCTAAATCAGTCTCCCACATGAAGACCAATAGGCAAACAGTGTGAGTAGACTAATCAGGTCACTGAGTAGGGAAGAATAAATTATTAACTAAAAAATTGCACTGAGTAATTCTAATACATACCTTAACTTTGGTAGCAACAATGATATGAGAGCAGCCAACAAAATAACAGGTCTAACATTGCTTGTGCCTTGATAACTATGCTGCACATTGGGTTATAAAGAATCAGTGGATATAACTCTAGTTACACTGATGTTTTTCTTGTCACATCATTCATCCTGCAGACTTCTATTGATAATCATACTATGACATATACCACTGGTACACAGCACAAAAGACTAACAAATTTGTAACTCTGCAGTCAGTTGGTATGATCATTCTTTGTGATGCCAATAACTGCACTAAATATTAACCCAATCAATGTAACGATGAAATATAGAAGGAAAATCAAGCATTCTATGAGAAAAGTGTGGTACATACCTATAACTCGTCTTGTGATTCAATAAGATTCAATGGAAAACTTATAGTTGAGGTCTGCCAGCCATTTTATGAGGAAGGTGATCTGGATTTGTATAGCCCTTGAATCCAAATCACAAACAAATATTCACATCACTAACCAAAAGCACTGGACGCTACACGAGTGACAAGTTACCCCAGTTCTTCATATCAGCATGGGTCAAGAAGCAAATCACACCGTGTCGACGGTGGCCACTTGACAATAACTGGAGCATATAACTCATGGTTGAGGCTCTGAGAGAAAGCTGAAATTGGATGAAAGGAAGAGGGAAAATTTTTTTAATTGAATTGCCAATAATTGGAGCATATGTGAAACTTTTCCTATGATTGGGTTTTGATCCTTTGAGCTACTGGAAACTACAATTGTCAGCAACTAAATACCGAGAACAAAATGTCAGACTTTCATTGAAGATATAATTGTCTGCAATTGAACCATTTGGATGGCTTCTAGTGCTGACATATGGTTTCATCCTCATCAGGTACCTACGTAAATTTGTTGCGAATAAGTCAGAAACAAAGTTGAATAGTTAACATTCAAAATAGAAACAACAAATGCCAGATTTTTTTTAACTTTCTATAGGATACATATTCCAGAATTGAACTGGCCAATAAACCTTGCTTCAGAAGCAGGATGGAGTAAATGGACTGTGATATCAAAACATGATGGGAGAATATCTTCTCAAGGTGACAGTGTCTCAGCAATTCAATATTCTAGTTTCTCCATCTCACTAACGCAAATTACAGGAGAAAATATCTACATAAAGAAATTACTTCAGCCTATCAGTGTTGTACAAACATTATAAGATTTACCTCTTAAAGAAGATGATTCTTGGGGGAGAGGGAGGGGCAAGCACAGGCTGCTGCTCAGACGCTGTGCCCGCTGAAGTTGTCGAAGAAGCAGGAGGGGCACGGGTGCTGACTAAGTGACGGCTGGAGGCATGGGGGTGGGATGGAGGCAGTGCCTTGACTAGCGGGAGAAAGGAGGCGGCGGCGAGGCAGGCCAAATCGAGGCCTAGACGGTAGATCTAGGTGGCTGCGACCATTGATGGCTTGCTGAAGACGGGAGCATGACGAGGACGCCGACGAGCGCAGGGCTGGAGTAGAGGGGAGGCGTGGTGGAGGGTGCTGGCGCTGGGAGCAGGACGGCAGGACACTGAGAGAAATTGGGGATCGATCCAGTGCCCTGTGCCCTATTCCTTCTTGATTTTCTTTCCTTTAATTTTTCAGAAGCGTGCCCAACTGCCCAAGTCCAAAGTTTTGCCGCCTCTCTTTTCAGTATCCCGCCTAACTCCTCGCTCTCATTTTAAAGGCCTGTGGCAAAAAAAATTCCAAGCCCCTAAATTTTATACTATTCCCTAAATTTTCTAGAACTGAGACAACTATAATTTTTACTAAGTACCTAAATTCGCTCTAACATGAGTTCCAATTTTCTATAGCTTGTCCCTAAATTTTTTATAACTTGGATGCCCATAAATTTTGCTATAATTTGGATATTCCAAAGTTTTGTGAATTTTATGCATTTTGAATTTTTCTTTCCAATACAAACATTCCGAGGCAATCTCCTTTCAAGGCAGGCAAGATTAGTCTTAAAATCGGCTAGTTTTTTTATTAGCCTTAAAAAGTCATCCAAGGCAAACACATTGACCTCAAAATTACATTACCTACCTCGAAAGACTAGACTATAGAGAGGCAAACAAATAGAGGCTAGCACTTTACCTCAAAGTACCATTTTAAGACCACTTGGGTCAAGCTGCCTCAAACAGGCTGCCTTCAAATGTTTACTGTGGTATAGTGAGGTAATGCTCATATGCTACCACAATACCACATCCTTAGTAAATCGAACCTAAACCATGCCCACACCTAGGAGTATTTTCCTGGCACCTTAGTTTAGTTTTTGCTAGAAAAAGAAAGGAGTAGTAGTAGCAGAGAAATTGGAAGCGGGAGAAGGTGAGAGCACCCACCTCAAACCAGGCACTTAGTCGCACCGAGCCTCGAGGACGCCAACCATGACGGCTGAGCAGTATATTCCTACATGACCAGAGGGTATATATTTAGATAATGTTGATTAAACATTTAGTTATTTATCCAATCGATGGCATTGGTCTCCCTTTTGGGCTCTCTTAATTTATTGATACTGGACGCACAACGGTTTGTTATATATGATCACTTGGTTGGATGTAAGGAATATAGCTAATTTACACAGAGGACAAATGAACATGAACAGAGGAACTTCCGGTGTTCACACTTTTATAAATTCGATATTCAATTTCAACCAAATTCAATCTAATGGCAACTTTTCATAAATATTTAAGCCACACAACTTCATTACTAACTATATGCATGTACTCTTATATACATATAAATGTATTATAATTTAAAAATCTTGTTTACCCCACAAGTAGTTCATATTTAAAGTAATCCCAATTAAAAGATAGAAATATATTTAAATTATGAAAAAAATATATTATTGGATAAAAACTAATAATTAAACTTTTTACACAAACAAATATATGAAATCAACAAGGTTATATTAAAAATGCTAAAGTTAACTCTTAATCAAAATCATAGTAGTAGATACGGGATTGAGGATATACTCACGAATGAAGACATGGAATTAGCTCATTTTGATATTATAGATGAAACTTTTTAAGGGACCTTATTAAAGTAAAGTTTGGTGACGTACCCAAAGTTTAGTATTTTTCTTTATAAATTTGGATATTATTAAAAATAAGAAACTATCAAAACTAGAATGAACTCACAATAAAAATAAATTTTCCTTAATAAATCATGGATAGATTTATTTTTTTAAACTATCCATATCTTAAAATACTCTCTAAAATTTTCTTGGAACTGTCAAAGCTCAAGAAGTAATTTTTATAATACATACATCATTTCAGGAATTAGTTTAAATGAAAAAACAAATAAAATCACTCCATCAGTGTTGGGCCGATTTCGAGCCCGTTACCTTCCCTCCTCTCTCCCTAGAGAGGTGGGAATTTTTTTATTTTTATATTTATTTAATAAAATATTTACAAAACTATATTTTTATTTCAAAAATTTACAAAAATATACTCCCAACGCCCACTGGAAGGGCGTTTTTTTTATGAAATCACCTTTCCAGAGGACGATTTGATGACGTGGCTGACGGCCGTCGGCCGGCCATTTTGCAGGCGGCCCCCTGGCCTCCTAAAAACCGTCCTCTCAGAGGGCAGCAGGGGGGCCGCCTATAAAAATCCGGCCGAGGGGCCGGCCATTTTACAGGCGGCCCCATTGCCGCCCTCTAGGAGGGCAGTTTTTGGGTAGCTAGGGGGCCGCCTGCAAATGGCCGACCCATGGGCCGGCCATTTTGCAGGCGGCCCCCTTGCTGCCTGTTGGAAGGGTGGTTTTTAGCTCCCCCAGTATAAAACCTCCTCTCAGACTCCAAAAATGTTATAAAATTCACTGAAATCACAGAAAAAAAGAAGAGAGAGCTAAGAACGAGACTGAACGAAAGTAGCGAAGCTCTGTCAGTTTGCTGATTCGTCTGCAGGTAAAATCTATAGTTTCTTTGTAATTTCTATTTATATGCAAGAATTGATATAGTATTGTACTGGTTACGTGTATAGTACTATATGAAAATAAGTTGTTACTCGTAGATCTATAGGTTTTTAGTTAATCTGTTAAATGACTTAATTTTTGTAGAGATGGGAGGTATAAAATCTGGAATACACGGTTTTAGATGTGAGGAGAATGTTGGTACCTAGTTTAACTGTATTTTTTATCAACAGAAATGTCGAATAAGGTGATATTTCAGTTATTTCACGGGCAAGAGAATGTTAGATATGGTCCAGAAAGTGTAGATCTATCGGAGTTTAGTTCAACGGCTAAGGGGATTGATAGGCTAGCTGAGAGAAGTTTTGGGTCAATGTACAACTGGGTGATGCGAGGGTTTCGACTGGACCCCGAGCTCAGTGCAATAACCTTGTATGTAGTAGTCAGTCGTGCAGCTGAAGGTTTTTTTGGAAACTGATGCCGGTGGATTGCACTGCCACTTGGAGATGGTATGTGGAGAATGCATTCCAACGTGGTTGGCCACTAGGCATACTTATGTCGGTGTATGAGAAAGATAACATCGCTAGTGCAATGCCCGTGCAAGATGATGAGGGTCCAAGTACGGCGGAAGGTGATAGCGAAACAATGGAAGAAAATAAAGGAGAGAATGAAGAAGATAGACATTCAACAGGTGTGGCAGATGAGGGAGAACTAATCAACACCATCGTCGAAGAAATGGATAGGGAAGATTCTGAAAACGAGCAACAGAGCATGATGATTCGTCTAATGAGGATACCGTGATGCCTGCAGAATGGAGCAACGAGGACTTCTCTGGGCTTGCTATCTCCGAGCGACATCATGTGCCATGGGAGTACAAGGAGAATGAGGTCATCCAGGGGGCTAAGTATGCATATGTAGAGGATTTAAAGGAGGCAGTAAAACAATGGGTGGTGTCACTTCAGAGGGAGTTCTCGGTCGTGAGGTCAAGCAAATCGGTGTATGAAGTGAAGTGCCTGAAGGATGGGTGTTCATGGTGGGTGCACGCATTCAAGGGTAAATGAAAAGATTATTGGCAAGTTTCAATCGTAACTTAGCATTCATGTTACTTACCTGGTGTTGAAAAATATCACAGAAACATGACATCTGCATTTGTTGCAACAGAGATGTAATCCTATATTATCAACAATCTGGGGTATGAACCAAGATCAATTGTTAGACATATTAAAGAGAAATTTAAATACACAATTAGCTATGCTAAGGCTTGGAGGGCAAAACAGAAGGTTGTAGAGATGAAATTTGGTACATTTGAAGTATCCTATGATAATTTGCCTTGTCTATTAGGCTGTATTCTTCAGAGGAATCCGGAGACGTGCTACGACCTGAAAAGCTTTTCCATCAATTGACCATGGTAATAAAAGTGTGTTGCAATGAGTATTCTTTGCATTAGGTGTTTGCATTCAGGTATTTGTCCTTTGTCGTCCCATCCCCTGCATCGATGAGACATTTCTGACTGGAAAGTACAGAGAGCAGATCTTAACAGCAATTGGAGTTGATGGGAACAACCAAGTCCTACCGGTGGCTTTTGCTTTTGTTGAGAGTGAGAACACTGATAGCTGGTATTGGTTTCTAGAAAGAGTTAAGTCTGCAGTTGTATGGATAAGATCAGACATATGCCTCATACATGACCGTCACGCCGGCTTGCTGCGTGCAATTGAGGAATTGAGATATGGATGTGTTGAGAAGAGATATCCACCAAGGTGGTCTGATGTCTAAAGCAGATGGTGCATGCGTCATATGGATGCTAATTTCTACAGACAGTTTAAGAATAAGCACCTTATGGTTCTTTTCAAGAGGTTTTGCACCCAGAATCAAGAGAAGAAATTCAATGAGCTTTAGGGGAGGTTGGATGAGCTAACCTCTAAACTAACAGATGAGCAGTCGGGCTACCATTGGAGGGGATGAGGCTCCACAAGCTCTTGGACCTCTATCAAGTGACGGACCTCATATCAGAAGAAGGTCTATATCCTCAGTTAGAAAATTTTCAGAGTGGATTGAGAATGAGCCAAAGGAGAAATAGGCATTGTTGTATGACAAGGATGGTTCTCGATTTGGCATAATGACTACAAATTTGTCAGAGGTTTATAACTGGGTGATGCGTGGTGTTCGAGGGCTCCCACTTGTTGGCATAGTTAAATTTATCTTGCATGGCACATGCAAGTACTTCAGAGATCGGTTCAGAACAGTTGGGCCCTTAATGACGGACAATAATCTTTTCTTTGGCACACTACTGATGAAGTATCTGCAAGATAAAAGTAAAAAGGCCCGAAGATATCATGCTCTACCTCAAGGCACACAAGAACACAAGGCACGTTATTTTGTCTCACCTTATTTCAGGAAAGAAGCAATCTATAATACCTAGAGCAGAGAGATATACGGTTTCAGTATTGTGGGTACATTTACTACGGAGCATCCTCAAGCTATGTACATTCTTGACCCAACAAAATTGAGGGATAAAGCAGGTCGCCGCAAGACAAGACGCATCCATAATGACATAGTTGAGTCAGAAGTCGGTAAAAGGCATAAACGTTGTTCAAAGTGTGACCAAACAGGTCACACATATAAGAAATATCCAAAGGATGCAACCGGTCCAAGTGCGGCGGAAACTGGACCGTCGGGTTCAGCTGCTGATGGCAGTCGTCCTACGGGTGAAGGCACAACTTCAAGACGACCCCGTCCTAGGCGTTCTTGAGCATTTGGTGGTGCTGCGGTGTAGTGTAAGTCTATACTTGTTCCTTGTTATAGAAGGATATGTATCGTACTATTGTTTTTTATTGTCATGTAACAATGCTATAAAATTTAACAATAATTTATGCTAACTCTCTATTTGCATACAGGTATGGCGTACCATACACCGGAGCTGCTCGACCGAGGTCTCGACCAGTCCCACCGGTCTTACCTGTCAGCCATCGAGGGTGCCTAGCTAGCCACCTTCCGTCCACGGCCTTCACGTCACCTCCTGCGGATAGACCCCTGGTTCCGTGAGAGGTAAGAGCTGTACGAATATTCATTCACATCATTTGTGCATATCTATGTTCCCCAATATTGAATACAGTGCTTTATTCTGCAGGTTGTGTGAGGCTGGACTTCTTTCGCTGTGTATGCTAGTTGAGTCCACACCGGACGAGAGAGACCCCGCCAAGCGATGGGACGCTGACCGGTCACTTCTGGCAGCACTGGTGGATTGCTGGAGACTGGAGACCCAGATGTTCCACCTACCGTGCGACGAGATGACTTCCACACTCTAAGACATGTCGTACCTGCTAGGACTTTCCCTCGTAGGAGATGCAGTCGGTCCGGTTGACGGGGCGCACGGTTGGTCGTAGGACATCACTGCTCGGTTCGAGCCCGTGCATCATCGACCTGAACTTGGAAGGCCGAGTTCGCTACAGCCTTACACCCCGAGCAGCCCCTCACAGGCATGGCTGCTACAGTTCACTGTAAGTCGCGGATTCCTTTGATTCACAATCATCCGATCTATAAAGCAACAGTGCTGCTGACTATAATCTTCCTTTACAGCCTGATAAGCTAGACGATGACGCCGACGAATACTCGGTACGGCGGAGCATGGAGGCGTACGTGTTGTGGCTGTTCGGGTGGGTGATGTTCACCAGAACTCACGGGCACGCAGTGGACAAGGGACTGATCCACTACGCTCGTGCGATCGCCAACAGTGAGGACGGCTACATACCGCAGTGGAGTTGGGGATCTGCTGTGCTAGCGGCGACGTACCTATTGACACTAAAAATCACCAGCAGCGTCGAGAACAAGCTGAGGATCAGGTTCGATGCACTAGACACGCGAAGGCCTGAGAGATCTGCTTAACTCCAGTGCAGGTCCTAAATTCAAGGTTCGTAGGCGTGCCAGTCAATTTGACCCTGCAATTGACAAGGATATAGAAATATTAGACCAGTGAGCCAATCAGCTGGAAGCCGAATTGGACTCGTTTCATCGGCCGATTGCTAATATGAACTAAAGCACTTATACATCGACTGGAAGCCGATTATGGCATAAATAGGCAAAATAAATAGATCAATTGACTACCCTCTAGCCGACTGTGATAACAGTGCAGATAAACAAAATAACAATTAAACAATGCAGTCGGCTTTATTTAATAAAAGATAAATTATTGGCTAGACACTCCGATAAAACATTGCATAGACACCCATCGGCTTAACGAGGATAAAATTATTAACACTAGTCTAATAGGTTGGACCTAACCGATGCAACGCAGACTGATGATGATAAAAGAACTTCAATGAGCCGATAGATCTAATGCAATCGTAATGTACTATATGATAATTTATCGGCTATACTTTCCGATAAGACCCTTGCGTGAAAATCTATCAACCTAGTAGGAACAACTTATCGTTAGCAGTTTAGTAGGTCGGACCTAACCGATGTAGCACAAACTGATGATAAATTACACCCAGTTAGCTGATAAATCTACGCACGCGTGATGTGATATACCTACTCGGACTAAGAGATCAAACTTAACTGATGCAGCCGTAGACAGAATAGATACATCGTGGTAAGCTGACTACCGTAGACCGGCTAGAATATCGGACCTAATCGAGGAAGTCCTAGCCAATACGATAGTCGGGGTAACGAGACTTACCCTCTTGCAGGAGGTCGAACTTAACCGATGCAGCCCGGCTCGAGAGGCAAGAACCCGTCAAAAAGGGTGGCGATGCCCCGAAATTGTATTGATTTTTTGTGTGTTCCCCTACAAGGTACCCGGGCATACGTATTTATACCCCGAGTTGATACAAGTCCTTATTGGACACGACACACGATTTCCTAATTACAGAACGAAAACACTAATAAGATCCGATCGGACACGAGATCAGTTTCCTAAAAGAAAAAAATACTAACATTGCCTAATTAATAGATAAGATATTAACCGCCTCTTCGTGGTCTTCACGATCCCTTCCTAAACTTGGCTTTCTCCGGATTAATTCCTGCTAGTTGACTGTGATTTTTTCCTTAACCGAATCTGATAAAGAATCATACCAAATTTTGGCATTAACACATGCCCCCCAATTTCGGAGTTTTTTATAAGACTTCGAAATTCTCTCATCTGGGCTTTTGGATTCCCTTCACACCGAGGCGGCCCAAGGTAATCCACTTTCCTTAATTGTTTGAAATAGTGCCAACGGCCTCGATTCGCGCCCGGTCATCGTTCCTCTATAAACCGCTTCGCCTTCCTAGCCTCCTTTCTTTACGTTTTCACATCACCAGAGCCCTCTCGCTTCCCCCGAGACCTCGACGAGCTCCGGCGAACCCAGGCGAACAGCTGTGATCTCCTTCCTCAACCACCGGCCTTCGTTCATTCTCTTCTTCCGCGATACCTTCAGCAACTGCTGTCCCAGAGGTAACCCTCTTGTCTGATCACTCTCTCTGCTTTGTAACCTAGATAGATTAAATCTGCTACATTCTTCACTCGTTCTTCGCCGTGTTCTTGTTTACTGTAGAAGCTTAGAAGCCAAATTTTGATTCCGGCCACCGATCATCCAAATTTCTTCTATCATGGTCCCATGGGTAGCGAAGACCCCACAGACTTCATCAATGCCGAAACCCAACGCATCAACTTCAAGAACTCTTCCATGCTAGCTAGCGATTGGACCAATAGTTTCAGATCCTGGCCTAGCAAGCTTCTCGGGTGGAAGAACTGGTACCTCAGAGTCTCGACTGTAAAGAAAACCCTCTGGGAAGAAACAGATATTGGCCATTGCATCAACCTTTTCCTAGCCGAGATGGAGAAGAATGAACCTTTGCTCGCATCGGCTTCGTACTTTTGGTCAGACGCCCTCAACGCCTTCCTATTTGGACACGGGCCGATGACCCCAACTCTGATGGACGTAACTATGCTCACCTGCCTCAACACGACAAGTTATATCAACCCTTTCAACCTCCAATTCAAGCCCACTTATCGGGTTACAGACGAAGAATATTGGTGGTTGGATCAAGTACATATCAATTCACAACAAGGTGACTGGGCCAGTTGACGATCGGGAATATGTTGCTTTCTTGAACTTGTGGTTAGAACGATTTGTTTTTGGTGGTGCAACCCTCGGCCCAACCAATATGCAGTGCTTGGCAGAATGCTTGGCTGATCGGAGACAAATCCCCCTAGGGCAATATCTTCTCGGTGCTACCTATCAACTGATTCATCAAGTGGCAGTCAAGCTATCGGCCGGCCAGCCAGTCGGCCATATTGGGGGTCCTTGGTGGTTTGTGCAATTATGGCTCAATGTCTTTACATCCAAGGCGATCCTCGGGACTTCCTTCCTCAATTTAACTTTCCCAGCCGATTACCTAGAGGAACAGGAACCCAGCCGCCGCTGATGTATCTCTGTGGGCGAAGCTGCATCGGCCCTCCCTGGCTACAAAATGACTCCTGTTGGACTCAGCCAATGGTTCAAAGGTTTTTATTATGGTTTCACCAGGGAGGCTACACTCTGGTTTGCATACGATATGCCAGTATCATTTGAGATGCTTTCAAATTCAATCCTCTTGATGCTTTGGCCGTCGAGAATCAAGACCATATTTCTATCAGCCAATACCCCCCTGCCTTCTGCTCGATGGCTTCTCTCAAGGTCGATCACACAACCGTCATATGAGTTTTATCATCCATCGGTCGGTTCTCGGGCCAGCTCGGCCTCGCCAACTCCCAATCGGCCTATTCTTTATTGATAAACTTTAGGCCCGGGGGTAATGTAATAGTGCTTTAGAGTACGATCGGCTAGGATGTTACAGAATATCTGCCTCTGGGCTTGCCACAGCGTGGAGACATGCACTGCCAATACAAGGCTTTTGCCCGATGGTGGTCAGAATGTGAGGAAACACTTGTTCAACTTTATCGGCTGTCCAATACTGTTCTCATGCCTCAACCCCGACTATTTCGCAATCTGATGAAGAGGTACATCCACCATAAGCTTTAATCATGTCTCCGATCATATCTCTTATAATCTATCTTGCAGGCTGACGACAAGGAACCGCCAACAACAAGCATCAGCGGCCGGCCGATCATATATCAATACACATCGGCCATCAACACTGGGGCATGGTGCTCCCCTCCATCGTCTCTTCTCGGGCGTCACGGCAATAGGACCAAAACGCAAGAAGTTGGCGTCTCGCCCCCAAAGAGGCAAAAAATAAGTGCCTGTCATGGTTTACAGTGCCGCCTGCTATGAAGCAACATCGGCTTCCTTCATCCGCCGGGTAATCGCTGATCTTAACATTATTTGTCTGTTCTTTTTTGTTTTTCATTATCAATCCTTATTTTTCAGTTTGCGTCCATCGGCTCTGAAACTCAACCTCACCCGACGTCTTTATCGAGCCGATGCTTCCCAGTTTGTTCATCCAGTGCCAGCCCGAAGCTATATTGAGGCCGTTCCTCTACTTCAGTGCAGATGTGCGTCTGAAGAGCACCTGTTATCCATCTGATGCCGATGTCACTTCCTAAGCCACCGCTGTCTCCTAAGTATCATTTGTGTTACTTTATTCATATCCGTTATACGATGTCGATTTGCAGTCTTACCGAACCTATTCTCTTCGACTCGGAAGTACCTGGAGACTGATGAAGAGAGGCAATCACTAGCGGATGACCAGACCATCCTTTCATCCGACGTGCGCGAACATTTGTTGGATATTACCTGTCGATGGAAACCCAATAGACACGCTGGTAGAAGATTGTGGGCCAATCCGGGCAAGATTTCTTGAGATTGAACATCATCTGCCTGATGAACTCATCGATGCCCTAATCCTGCTGCTTATTTAGAATCCCATAGATTTATAAATGATCAAACCAGGCAACGCATAGCCGATCGCGCGACCGAACCAGAAGATTCTAGCTCAAGATGCATCCAAGATGATCGGCTGTCCGCTCAATCTGAAAAGAAAAAGCTTGATAATATGGCAGCCGCTCCTCAAGAAACCCAGCTAAACTAGATCAGCTGGAGGAAAAACAAGCCGATTTGCTAGTAGATTTGAAAGAATCTGCAAGGACATTGAAAATCACAAAATCTTAGCTCACGGCTTGCCAACAGCAATACAGAACAAGAATCCAAAGTTGCAGCAGCAGGTACGCCAAGTCGCTTCATCGGTGCAAGAGCTTAAAGACCATTCCAAGCTCCGATGAAGACGATATCCGCCCACCATCAACAAGATTGACAGATTCGCCTGCGTGCGATTGAAAACAATCTAGAAATTCTTGTAAAACTTTAACATTGATGACCTTGATGTTGCTATGGAACATTGCCGATAGTCTTTTGCTGTAATCATAATCTAACCGGTTCTGTTACTTATTCATCTTATTCCATCTTCGCTAATAATATTTTTATTTGTTTATCTAAAGGCAATACCAATTGATATCGGCTATCTTATAGCGTTGTAAACATACGGCTCTTGCTTTGAAACTATTTTAGAAATCGGCCGCATTCAACCGATTCAGGAGTTTTATCCAACGCTGATAATACTTCTTGAGATATTTCCCATTTAAGTGCTTTAAGAACTCTGTCCCCTCCAAGATTTTCCAATATATAGGCATTGCCAGGTAACAACGATTAATCCGATAGGGCCCTTCCACATTAGGCGACCACTTTCCAATTTACTATCTTTGGACCGATCGGGCAAAATTAACTTCCATACAAAAGATCTCCCATCGAGTGAGAACGATTGATTCATCACCTTATTTGTTTCACATAATGCCTACCACACCTAGCTTATTTTCCCTGATCCTTCCAGCGCCCTTAACATGATTCTGAGCAAATCCTCGAGTTCATCTGTCATCAAATTATAAATAATCATCAGCTGTTAGTTGGATTTTGTAAGAAATTCTCCTAGAACGATGTTAGCTACCAAGGCAAAAACTGCTTCATGTCGCATATACCAATTGGTATGGTGGCACACGAGTAGACCCATGACATGCCATCGATAGGCCCGTAATGAATCAGCTAATGTAGTATGACCATCTTCGCGGCTGTTCATCACTCTTGTCCGTTAATTAATTTGATTAGAACTCTTATTTGAAGCTTCTGCCTGTCCATGCTTGAGCATAATAGTGATGCAATTCAACAACTCAATTCCCATACTGGCAGCAAATTTGTTGAAACTCATCGGACACGAAAATAGATCCCTGATCGGGTAGTTTATCAATCTGAAGGAATTCCAAATCGATCAATTATATGCTCTTTTACAAACTCAATCGCATCTTGGACGTGACTTTTTCAAGGAATTTGCTTCCACCCATTTTGTAAAATAATCTATTGCTACCAGTTATGATTTATGTCCTTTCTTCGATGGAGGCTAAATCTGGACGAATCATATCAATTCCCATCCTCTGAAACGGCCATGGTTGATATAGGATTTATAGCCAATGCTGGTGCTCGCTATATATTTCCAAATTTTAGCAATCTTGACATCCTTTATAATATTTGAAGCAATCTTCCAACATTGTCGGCCAAAATATCCTGCTCTTCTCAATATCCACTTCCATCTTATGAGCTGATTGATGAGTTCCACAAACACCCTCATGACACTTCGCAATAACCACTTTGGCTTCTTCTAAATTTAGGCATTCAGCAGAACCCTTCAAAATTCGATAATATAACTCTTCATCAAGCAACACATACTTAGTAGCTTTATACCGAAGTTTCCTAGAAACCAATTGCGACGGATTTTGTAAATAATTCATTATTTCCTGTCTCCAATCATCAGCTTTATCCTGAATATCACCATCGCTTATTTCAACCTCCATCTGTCTATTCAACGATAACCCAAAGCAATTTGTGCAAGATCATTAGCTTCTAAATTCTGTTCTCTAGGAATATGATCCAACGATACCATCCTGATCCCTCAATAAATCTCTACATTCTTCATAAATGATCTTAAAACATCATTCTGCACTCATATTCCTTAGACAATTGCCTGATCACTAATAAGGAATCTCCAACAATCTCTATGATATTGGCCCCGATCTCCTTTAAAAGTTGAAGTTCTTTCAGCACCGCCTCGTATTCCGCTTGATTGTTGGTCCGATAGGGTTTAATTGTAAAAGCAAATTCAAACCTTTGCCCCCCGAGGTGATACAATGACAATCCAATACCGATCCATGCTTGCAAACCAATCCATAGAAAAATAAAGTCCACGGGATCGGCTCCACATAATTTTCATGAACTCCTCTGTGTTGCACAATCAAATCGGCTATTGCCTGCCGTTGATCGCTTTAGCATGATTCATATTCTCAAGTCAAACTCTGTTAAGGCAAAACTCCATTTACCAACTCGCCCTCTTAAGACTGGAGCCGACAACATGTATTTTACCACATCGGCTTGCAAACCACTGTACATTCAGCTGATAGGATGTAATGCCTTAACTTTGTACATAAGAAATATAAACAAAGGCATAATTTTTCTACCACAGGATATCTTGTTTCATCATCCAAAAGCATCTGGTTTAGATAGAATACAATCGCTCCTTCCTTCAAATTCCTGTATCAAAATAGACCCGATGGATTTTTTCATCGGCCGTGGGGATTTTAAAATTCGCGTAAACTTGAATGGCACTCCTTCTGCGGCGGAATCAAAACAGGTGGGAAACTTAAATAACTCTTAATTTCATCAATGCCTCCTACATATGTTCTGCCCCCATAAACTCTTGATCGGTTTCCAATTTCGACAACGGAGTAAAAGGCTCAATCCTTCCTGAAATTTATATGAATCTCTTACAAAATTAATTCTTGCCGATCAATGACTGTAGCTCTATCTTGTTGAGATTGGTGTTCTGTATTCCTTGATGGCTCTGATGCTTCATTGATTACCTACTTCAATTCCTCGCTCATGAACCATGAAACCAAAAAAACTATCCAGCCGATACAACAAAGCGTATTTATTGGGTTCATCTTAGTCCGTATTTCTTTGCCCTTTCCAGCACTTTTTCGCAAATCGATTATATGGCTTTCATCACTCGTGGATTTAACCACCACATCATCGATGTAAATTTTCACTAATAAGGCGATGAGATCATGAAATATATATTTCATCGCCCTCTGATATGTCGCAGCGCACTTTTCTACCAAACGTCATTACCACCCACTCATATAGCGATAGCTCCAGGATATCGGAAAACGCAGTTTAGTATATCTCTTCTGCCATAAAAATTTGATTGTATTCCTGCATTACCATCCATGAAGCTAATAATCTTGTGGCCTGATGCTGCATCCACCAAAAATCTGCTATCGGTCATCGGGTACTCATCCTTGGGGTAGCCTTATTCAAATCCTAGAAATCAATACATATTCTCAATTTTCCATTTTTCTTTTTCCACCGGGATGATATTAGAAACCACTCAGCATATCGGCATGGCCTTATATAAACTTTGCATCATATAAACCTTGTGATTCTGCTTTGATTGGCTATATAACTCCGCTTTAAATCTTCTTGGAGCCTGTGTTTAAATGGCCGATATCCTGTTTTGTTCTAACTAGTCGATGTTCAACAATTGATCGCTTAATCCTGGCATTTCGTGATATTCCAAGCAAAACAATCCGATACTCTTTCAACATTTTATTAATCTTCTCGAAATTCAGGACACAATATATATTCTTATGTACGTCGGCCTTGGCCTATCTCTCTGGTCCTATATCAATTTCTTCCAAATCATCGGCCGACGTAAACCCTTGTCCCCAACTTTCCCTCGAAATCTTTCAATGGTGCCCATCAGAGTAATAATTCTAAGCCCGACTTGCCGAATCGGCTGTATCCCTTGACTGGTGATCTTAGATAATCCCCCTCCCACCACTTTTCCAGACAAACACAATCGACACCATCGGCCTCCCAGACGGTAAATCGGTCATTGCAATGTTGGTCAATTGATCTGCTAGGATTGATCTCAACTTGATCTCCTTGCACTGTATCAGACTTTGATGCATTTGTCGAGGGGCTGCAACAGTTTGCGTGAATCCAATCCCTACCAAGAAGCAGACTATATGAAATCCTTTTCCATCGATAACAAAAAACGTGGTAGGTAATGTCTTGTTCTCCACTATTAATTCCACGTTCAAGAACAGCCTTTTGTCTCCGATGGATCCCGCCGAATCTTTTTTAACACCATATTTATCTTGGATCAAAATCTTCAGCGGCTTTCCCAGCTTCCAATACGTAGCATACAACATTAGATTAAAGTGCCCCCCATCAACTAGCATTTCGTCATTGGTTCCCATTCACATAACCCTTGATATATATAATGGCTTCAAATGCCGATGCTTTGATTCTTCGGCTTATCAAATATAGCCTGATCGGGTTGCCAGCGTTAACTGACAAGCCAAAAACCTCTTCATTGCTTCCTCATTAGATGAAAGTGCTTTATATTCCTGAGGCAAAAAGAAAACCATGTTTACTGGAGCCGATGGATCAACCTCAATTGTCACTTCTCTTTACAGCGCCATATAATACCCGTTTAGTCTTATGACGATAATCGGCTCCCTTGTGATCTCGCCGTTGTTCTCCTGTTGCTCTCCGGTGCCGTAGCCGCTATGCCCTTCTTTTCTGATTTTTTGTAAATATTCCACTAGGACACCACTGAGGATTTTGGATTTGTTGTTTTTCATGCAATCCCTCTTCATTATTTTCTTCAAAAAATTCTTCATGGATCGGCCCTAATCGGCTGTGTACCGATACTTGTTTTTCAAGCGGCCGATCTTGTGAAAATCCTTCATGCTCAAAATTTTGAGATCTTGTAGCATTACATTCAGGACAATCTCTGATCGATAGTAATCTTATCCCTTGCTCCCAGTAAAATTGAAAGAACAGGCAATCCCAATGTGGATTATATCCCTCCTCGTATGACGAAGCCTGTTGTTCCTCTTCGCGCCTTGAATATTTATCTATCAGCTGCGATGAAGTAATTCTAGATCTTCTATATTCTCGATGCCTTCCTTCATCGGCTTGATTCATCGATGATCCTGCATAAACCATGTTCACGGGGAATGGATGTCCATCAATTTTCATCGGCTTTTTGTCCTCAAACTTGATCCTTCCCTGTTCGATAGCCGATTGTATTTGTTGCCGAAAAACTTTGCATTCATTGGTGTGGTGTGATATCGTGTTATGCCACTTGCAATATCTCTTCTTCTTTAGTTCTTCGGCTGATGGAATTACATGATTTGGCGGAAGCTGTATTTGTTTCTCTTGTAGCAATAGATCGAAGATTTTATCGGCTTTATTGATGTCAAAATCATATCGTTCCTCCTTGCCGATATCCTTCACCCACGGGCATGATACTGATTTCTTATTTCTAGCCCACTCTGCCAATCCAACTTCAACATCGGATCCTTCATCACCTGAGTCCGATGAATAAGCTTGCACCTAAGCAACCCTTCTCTGAAACTTCTCCTTTTTTGCTTCTTGAAATCGGCTTTCATGAGCCGATACCTTCTGTACAAGGTGCGCCAGACTCTCAAACTCCTGTGATGAAAACCTCTCTTTAATGGGAGCTAAGAGACCCTGGAAAGCCAACTCGGCTAGATGCCCATCGCTTAGATTCAAACTATAACATCGGTTTCTAACGTCCCGAAACCGCTGGACGTATTCCGATACCGTTTCGTCTGGCCTTTGTTTAACCGATGTTAGGTCCGTCAGCCTCATCTCATGGATCCCAGCAAAAAAGTATTTGTGAAATTGTTTTCTCCAGATCGGCCCATCCCCGAACTGAATTTGGTGGTAATGAAGAGAACCATGTAAAAGCCGATCCAGACAATGACAAGGGAAAAAAAATCTAACCCTCAAAGCCTCCTCAGCCGATGCCTCTCCACACTGTGCCAAGAATCGGCTAATATGCTCTACTGTAGATATGTTGTCCTATCCTGAGAATTTAGAAAAATCTAGAACTCTGTATCGGTGTGGTAATGAAACTCTGTCAAACCACTTAGGATACGGATGCCGATACATAAATGTTTGCTCCTTTGGTTTTATCCCAAACTGTTCTCTTACTATTTCTGCAACCCTTGTCGATAAATCTTCCTCCCTTGGGTTTTCCCGTTGATATTGCATGGGTGGAGTTGGTAGCCGATTCTGCTTAGGATATTCTCTCTAATAATTACCTGAATCAGGAACATCTCCTGGGTAATTTTGTTGATACCCCCCATAATAGGCAGTTCGATGATACCCCGGAGGTATGTCATCCTGTTGCCCTCCAATCGGATCCTGGAATAACACATTAGCAGGTGCATCCTTTCTGACTCCATAAGTAACCTGAACCGGCTCCGTTTTTATTGGCAAATATACCGGACCCCGATTAGGCTCCTGAGTAATTGATCCATCCACCGTTTTCCTGATAAGGTTATGCAGCGTGTTCACCAATATTCCTGATTGATTGATAAACGCGTGATTGTTGACACCGAAAATCACCGGCAGCGTTAAGAATGAGCTGATGATTTGGTTCGATGCACTGGACACGCGAAGGCCTGGGAGATTTGGCTTAACTCCAGTGCAGTCCTAAAATTTGAGGTTTGTAGGCGTGCCAGTCAATTTGACCCTGCAATTGACAAGGAGATAGAAAATATTAGATCAATGAGCCAATCGGCTGAAAGCCAAATTGGACTCGTCTCATCGGCCGATTGCCGATATGGACTAGAGAACTTATACATCGACTGGAAGCCGATGATGGCATAGATGGACAAAATAAATAAACCATGTAGCTAGGGAACCAATAGCAATATAAATAAATAAACTAGCCGATTACTGATATAACGTGTATCGGCTGGAAAGCCGATGACAGTGTAGTGTGCCAAAAACGTGTTAAACAAATGCCAATCAGCTTTAACTAATGAAATAACCTATCGGCTAGGCACTCCATAGAACATTGCATGGACACGATCGGCTTAACAAGGATAAATCTATCATTATCAATCTAGTAGTTCAAACTTAATTGATGCAGCACAGATTAATAATGATAAAAGAACCTCGATGAGCCGATAGATCTGATGCAATCGTGATGTAAAATAGGATAACTTATCGGCTATACATCTCGATAAGACGCTTGCATAAAATCTATCAACCTAGCAGGAATAATTTATCGCTAGCAGTTTAGTAGGTCGGACCTAACCAATGAAGCACAAACTGATGATAAATTACACCCAGTAATGTAAGCCGATAAATCTATGCACGCGTGATGTGATATATCTATTCGGACTATGAGATCAAACCTAACTGATGCAGCCGTAGACAGAACAGACACATATCGTGGTAAGCCGACTACCGTGAACGGACTAGAATATCGGACCTACCGAGGAAAGTCCTAGCCGATACGGGTAGCCGGGGTAACGAGACTTACCCTCTCGCAGGAGGTCGAACTTAACCGATGCAGCCCGGCTCGAGAAGCAAGAACCCGTTGAAAGAGGGTGGCGATGCGCCAAAGTTGTATTGATCTTTTTGATGATCTTACATGGTCCCCGGGCATACATATTTATACCCCGAGTTGATACAGTCCTGATCGGATACGAAACAGGAGTTTCCTATCTAGAAAAGGAAAAATAACAAGCCCTGATCGGACACGAAATCAAGTTTCCTAAAAAATTATTATCTCTGCCTAATTACAGATAAGATATTTAACTGTCTTCCTGTGGTCTTCACGATCCTTCCCCAAACTCGTCTTCCTCTGGATTAATCCCCACTAATTGACTGTGATATTTCCTTAACCGAATTTAATAAAGAATCGCACCAAATTTTGGCGTTAACAGTGATGCACTGCTTCATTTACCATCTCTTGTAAGGGTTTTGGTGGACATTCAGGTGGTGTACGGCTCGATTCTCCGACTAGAACTGGTTTTGGAAGTTGAGATTTTTGAATCGGCCCTTGTCTAGTCAGACCGAAAGACTCCAAACAGAGCTTCTGAAAATTGGCTATATTTTGTTCTACTTGCTGTTTTTGCTCTTCCGTTAGATCGTCCATGGTGACTGGAATCACATTGTCAGGTTTGATCTCTTTTCTAGCCATGTTGAAACTTCGCATCCCACCGGGCGTGCCAAAAACATGTTGACACCGAAAATCACCAGTAGCATCGAGAACGAGCTGAGGATCTAGTTCGATGCACTAGACACGCGAAGGCTTGGGAGATCTGCTTAACTCCAGTGCAGGTCCTAAATTCGAGGTTCGTAGGTGTGCCAGTTAATTTGACCCTGCAATTGACAAGGATATAGAAATATTAGACCAGTGAGCTAATTGGCTGGAAGCCGAATTGGACTCGTTTCATTGGCCGATTGCCGATATGAACTAAAGCACTTATACATCGACTGGAAGCCAATGATGGCATAAATAGGCAAAATAAATAGATCAATTGACTATCCTCCAGCCGACTGCGATAACAGTGCAGATAAACAAAATAACAATTAAACAATGCAGTCGGCTTTATTTAATAAAAGATAAATTATCAGCTAGACACTCCGATAAAACATTGCATAGACACCCATCGGCTTAACGAGGATAAAATTATTAACACTAGTCTAATAGGTCGGACCTAACTGATGCAGTACAGACTGATGATGATAAAAGAACTTCGATGAGCCGATAGATCTAATGCAATCGTGATGTACTATACAATAATTTATCGGCTATACATTCCGATAAGACCCTTGTGTGAAAATCTATCAACCTAGCAGGAACAACTTATTGTTAGCAGTTTAGTAGGTCGGACCTAACCGATGCAACACAAACTGATGATAAATTACACCCAGTAAGCTGATAAATCTACGCACGCGTGATGTGATATACCTACTCAGACTAAGAGATCAAACTTAACTGATGCAGCCGTAGATAGAATAGATACATCGTGGTAAGCTGACTACCATAGACCGGCTAGAATATCGGACATAACCGAGGAAGTCCTAGCCAATATGATAGTCGGGGTAATGAGACTTACCCTCTCGCAGGAGGTCGAACTTAACCAATGCAGCCCGGCTCGAGAGGCAAGAACCCGACAAAAAGGGTGGCGATGCGCCGAAATTGTATTGATTTTTTGTGTGTTCCCCTACAAGGTACCCGGGCATACGTATTTATACCCCGAGTTGATACCAAGGGAGGTGATCGAGCACGCCCTACACGTAAAGCCAGACGCCAAGCCAGTCAAGCAACGGCTGCGGCGCTTCGCTCAAGACCGCAAGGATGCTATTCGGGAGGAAATCACCAAGCTCCTCGCAGCCGGGTTCATTAAGGAAGTCTACCACCCGGACTGGCTGGCAAACCCAGTTCTGGTCCGGAAGAAAAACGGTAAATGGCGCATGTGCGTCGACTACACCGACCTCAACAAAGCGTGCCCCAAGGACCCATTTGGTCTTCCTAGGATAGATCAGGTGGTTGACTCCACGGCGGGGTGCGACCTACTCAGCTTTCTCGACTGCTACTCGGGATATCATCAAATTAGCCTGAGGGAACAAGACTGTTTAAAAACATCTTTCATCACGCCGTTTGGAGCGTATTGCTATATCACAATGCCGTTCGGTCTGAAAAACGCGGGCGCAACTTACCAACGGGCTATTCAGCGCTGTTTGCACACCCAGATTGGGCGCAACGTGGAAGCCTACGTCGACGACGTGGTGATCAAGACCAAGTCCAGAGAAGATCTCATTGCCGACTTGGAAGAAACCTTCCAAAACCTCCGAAGATTCAAGATGAAGTTGAACCCGAAAAAGTGCACATTCGGAGTGCCGTCTGGAAAGTTACTCGGCTTCATCGTCTCACATCGCGGCATCGAGGCTAACCCGGAGAAAGTCAACGCCATCAGGAGCATGGCGCCCCCGACCAACCTGAAAGACGTCCAGAAGTTGACAGGCTGCATGGCGGCACTCAGCCGGTTTATCTCCTGACTGGGCGAACGGGGTGTTAACGCCAAAATTTGGTACGGGTCGTTACCATGTTCGGTTAAGGAAAGAAGCGATGTCAGCCATTGGGAACTAATCCAGAAGAGTCCGAGCTTGGGAAGGAATCGTGAAGACCATGATATGGCAGTCAATTACCTTATCTGTAAATTAGGTAATTTTAATACTTTTTAGAGAAACCTGATCTCGTGTCCGATCAGGACTTGTTAGTTTTCCTTTTATAGATAGGAAATTCGTGTGCCGTGTCCTATTAGGACTGTAATAACTCGGGGTATATATACGTATGCCCGGGTGCCTTGTAAATCATCACAAAGATCAATTAAACTTCGGCGCATCGCCACCCTTTACCAACGGGTTCTTGCTTCTCGAGCCGGGCTGCATCGGTTAGGTCCGAACTCCGGCGAGAGGGTAAGTCTCGTTACCCCGGATACCAATCGGCTAGGACTTCCTCGGTTAGGTCCGATATTCTAGTCGGTATATGGTAGCCGGCTTACCACGATATATTTGCTTTGTCTACGGCTGCATCGGTTCGGTTCGATCTCTTAGGCCTATCAGGTATATCACATCACGCGTGCATAGTTTTTATCGGTTTACTGGGGAAAGCTTATCGTCAGTTTGTGCTGCATCGGTTGGGTCCGACCTACTAAACTGAGCGATAAGTTGTTCCTGCTAGGCCGATGGTTTCTGTGCAAGCGTCTTATCGGAATGTATAGCCGGTAAGTTATCATATACATCACGATTGCATTAGATCTATCGGCTCACCGAGGTTCTTTTATTATTGTTAATCTGTGATGCATCAGTTAAGTTTGAACTACTAGATTGATAGTGATAGATTTACTCTTGCTGAGTCGATAGGTTTTATGCGATGTTCTATTGGAGTGCTTAGCCGATAGGTTATCTTTTTATAAAGCCGACTGTATTATCCTTACTGTTTTAGTCATCTATATTATCATCGGTTTTCTAGCCGATGCACATGTGTTTCCTCGGCAGTCGGCTGGCTTACTGTTTTGCTTATCTATTTTATCATCGGCTTCTAGCCGATGCACATGTTATACTGACAGCTTATCCACTTGTTTATAGCACTATCGGTTTCCTAGCCGATACACAGGTGCCATCGGCTATCGGCTACGAGAAGCCTATATCAGTCCGTATCGGCCGATAGCCGATGTGCAGTTGCTGCTGACCCGGGCACGAGCACGAGCGAGGACCCGGGAGCAAGAACCCGAGCACGAGACCCGGGCGCGAGTATAGGCGAGGGCCCGGGCACGAGCATAGCGGCGATTGGCTGGAAGGAATCCGCATCGGCTTACTGGCCGATTGGATCAGTAATCAAATTTCTTCATCTCCTTGTCAATTGCGGGGTCAAATTGACTGGCACGCCTGCGAACCTCAAGATTTTAGGACCTGCACTAGAGCTAAGCAGATCTCCCAGGCCTTCGCGTGTCTCTAGGCACCGAACCAGATCGTCAGCAAGCTTTTGGCACACCCGGCGGTTTTCGGCGTCAACACGGGGCATGCCTTTCTTCAAGCTCCTCAAAAAGGCGGACACCTTCAAATGGACTCCGGAAGCCCAACAAGCCTTCGAAGACTTCAAACAGTTCCTCACGTCACCTCCCGTGTTGGCATCACCCTTACCCCAGGAACCGCTAATGCTATATCTGGTGGCAACCACTCACGTAGTCAGCACGGTGCTGGTAGTGGAGCGATCCGAACAGGGTCATATTCAGAAAATACAACGGCCAATCTATTTTGTCAGCGAGGTCCTTGCCGACTCCAAAACGAGATACCCGCAGGTCCAGAAGCTGCTATACGGCCTACTCATCACAGTCCGAAAGCTGGTGCACTACTTTCAAGCACATCAAGTCACGATGGTCACAGTGTTTCCACTCGGGGATGTCCTTCATAATCGCGAGGCCACTGGCCGGATCGCTAAATGGGCACTCGAGCTAATGGCGTTCGACATCACCTTCCAGCCACGGACAGCTATCAAATCACAAGCTCTAGCCGACTTCGTGGCCGAGTGGACAGAAGTTCAACTCCCAATACCAACAACAAAGCTAGAGTACTGGACAATGTACTTTGACGGTTCCCTGCGGATCGGCGGCGCCGGGGCTGGAGTCATATTGACATCCCCCACTGGCGAAAAATTGAAGTACGTTCTACAAATCCACTTCCCGGCTTCCCACAATGTCGCCGAGTACGAGGCACTTGTTCACGGACTCCGCATCGCCATATCACTCGGCATACGTCGATTGGTTGTGCGCGGAGATTCCCAACTCGTGGTAAACCAAGTCATGAAAGACTGGACCTGTCTCGACGATACAATGGCGGCATACTGTCAGGAGGTCCGCAAGCTGGAAAATAAGTTCGACGGGCTGGAAATCACACACGTCCTCCGCCAATACAATGACGCGGCGGATGAGCTGGCAAACATGGGATCCAAGCGAGAAGCAGTTCCGACTGGAATCTTTGTCGAGCAACTTATGGAGCCATCAGTCAAGAAGAAACCGGCACAAGGGGAGTCGGGAGGCGAACCTACCCCGGCTACCGACGAAGCGCTGCACATATGTCAAGACTGGAGGAGTCCTGTTGTCAAATTCCTCCTGGATGATGAACTCCCAGAAGATCGCAGTCAAGCCGAGCAGGTCAAGCGTCGGAGCAAAAGCTTCCTGCTAGTCGGAGAAGACTTGTACCGAAGGAGCGCATCCGGCGTCCTCATGCGCTGCGTCACCACCGAGGAAGGCAAGCAGATCCTGCATTCAATCCACTCGGGCATATGTGGCAACCATGCTGCATCCAGGACGTTAGTCGGAAAGGCCTACCGGTAGGGATTCTTCTGGCCCACAGCAGTCACAGACGCCAAAGACATCGTTCGCAAGTGCGAAGGTTGCCAGTTCTTCGCAAAGCAAACAAATCTCCCAGCCCAGGAACTCCAAACTATCCCTATCTCCTGGCCATTCGCAGTATGGGGGCTCGACATGGTCGGGCCATTCAAGAAAGCGCCAGGAGGGTTCACGCATCTATTCGTCGCAGTGGACAAATTCACCAAGTGGATTGAGGCTAAACCCGTTGCAACAATCACAGCGGCACGAGCAAAGGACTTCATCACAAGTATACTATACCGGTTCGGGGTCCCTAACCGCATCATAACCGACAACGGCACTCAGTTCGCGGCTGGCGTATTCCAGAACTTCGGCGACGAATTCGGCATCAAGATCTGCTATGCATCTGTGGCACACCCACGAAGCAACGGACAGGTCGAACGAGCCAACGGAATGGTCTTACAAGGCATCAAGGCCAGGATATTCGACCGACTACAACCATACGCGGGCCGGTGGGTACAAGAACTCCCATCCGTTCTCTGGTCTCTCAGAACCACGGTTAGTCGGGCAACAGGGCAATCCCCTTTCTTCCTGGTCTACGGTACCGAGGCTATGCTACCGACAGAGATACAGTTCGACTCTCCGCGAGTCCAGGCTTACTCCGAAGACGACTCCAACAACACCCGACTGATTGAACTAGATCAGCTGGAAGAAGCAAGAGACGCCGCAACAATCTAGTCGACAAGGTATCTTCAAGGCCTGCGTCGCTACCACAATCGCAATGTCCAAGGCCACGCCTTTTTGGTCGGGGATCTCGTTCTAAGGAAGATACAAACCACCAAGGACAGGCACAAATTATCCCCCATCTGGGAAGGGCCGTTCATTATAGCCGAGGTCACGCGGCCAGGCGCCTACCGACTGAAGACCAAAGACGGCGTCCTCATCACCAACTCATGGAACATAGAACAGCTACGTCCTTTCTATACCTGAGTTTTACATTTTCCATGTGTACAGTTTTTACTGACTCACTACGCCGCTTGTTTCAACCGAGTAGTGAGTCGGGGGCTGTATGTATATATGTGTTCTGTCAATAACATACGAGCTTATTTCACCCCGGTTATGAAGCCTTGCCACGACTGACGCGTTTGCCCGAGTATAGCATCTTACTCTGAATGTTTTTATCAAGTTCTATCGGACTAACTCGGTGCATGCTACACGGTCGGGTAAAGCTAATGACAACCGAGTGATAATCTTGGCGGCACGACACACATATTTACACATGACCATGTATAAAAGCTTATACATACCGACTACATAATGTATTGCCTCTACAGACCCAGGTCTCGGGTAATTACTTCAGCAGTCGGCTTCGCCTGGGCGATCAGCTCCAGTGCTTCCTCGGGCGTCGTCTCTTCGGAAAATCCCTCCCCGATGGCCTCAATGTCCGCCCTCGGGTAGATGGACTTGGTCATCGCTAGGGGTCTGGGCCACGCCAGCGACAACACGCTCATTCGAGTACTTTCTCAAGGCGCTCGGTGCTTCCTCGAGACGCGCCACTATCTGGGAGATTCTGCTGCAGCTGGTCCCCACAGGGCGGGGATCTAAGAGGTCAAGGAGCCCCTTCACGGACCCCATAAGGGCCTCCCGTGACTCCCTGATTAACCTTATCTCCTCTGTGTAAAACCGATACTGGGCTTGGACGTTGATTCTCATGTCTACCCAGGTCCGCCGGCAAATAAACTTGTCAGGCTCGGTTGCGGACGAAAATTACTACTGGATTGGCTAAGATCAAAGTCGGGTCGAGGACTTACTTTCGTAGTCGGCCTCCCACCCGGCCACGGTCTTCTCCAGCTCAGCTTTCTCTTTACCAAGCTTGGCCACGGCCTCTTTCAACTCGGCCCTCTCCCGGTCAAGCTCGGTATTGGCTTTTGTCAGGTCGGCCTTGACCTTTTCGAGCTCGGCCTTGGCTCCTTCAATTTCCTTCAGCTGCGACTCCCTCTCTGTTCGGGTCTTCAACTCCGCTTCGAGGGCTGCACCACAGATTAGCCAATGGCTCAATTTTGCAGTCGGGACATAACTGGGCAGTTGAGAATAGCACGGCTGGAAGAGTACATCGGCGGTTCGGTCGGGAAGACACAGTCAGGGTTTTTACCTCTGATCTTTCCACCTAGAGCCCAATTTTCTGCCTTGAGCTGGTCGGCGCCACTCTTCAGCCAGGCCTCCCTCCCCGCGTGATGCGCCTCCATCTCGGCCTTCAATGCCCGGAGTTGCTGCAATTCCACGAGGTGGGGAGCCATCTCGACCAAGATCTCCGTCATCGCCTCGTTGCGGTCGATGAGCTTCTGCTCGGGACAAGGAACAAACCGACGACAGAGTCAAACATCAAAACAAGAAGATTGCTGGAGCTTTACTACAAGAATCATACCGCGACCCCTTGGGACCCGCTGATGGCGGCGTGAAGCAGGCTTTCGCGCTCTCTCCTTGCAACGACTTCATCGAGCCTGAAGCTTTTCACAGTACCGTCGCGAGTTGTCCACGTAAAGGTTCGGGGCATCACACGTGGAGGAGCTTCGATCCGAGGCAGATGTGGGATCTCCGGCGGTGGCGGCGGCGGCGGCGATGGCGATGACGATAACCACGATGGCGACGGGGTCCTGGCCTCAGCACCGCCTTCCCCTACGACTTCGGGGACCGGCTTAGGGGCTCCGTCCGCGACTTCCGCAACGTACGGCGCCTCGGGGGCTAGGGCCTCAGTTTCAGCAGCCACCTCTCGGTCGGGTGGCGGCAGCGGCCCTGTAGTCGGAGCCACCTCGGTCTCAGCAACCGGGCTGGCCGCCGGCTCAACAGGTGTGTTCACCGCCGCTGGCTCGGCTGGGGCAGGCTCATCAAGTGGAGCAGACGGGTCAATCTCCTTGAGATCGATATCGGCCCGCTTCCTGCACGACGAAGCAAGGCATCAGGAAATTACTCCAACACACAAAGACCACAGAGGACCCGGAGTAGCGCACCTCTTGGAGAACCTCAGCTTCTTGCCGGGCGGCCCGCCCCCCGGCGGAGCGCTAGCGTCGGCAGTCGGCCCGGTCGGCGTCATCGACGGCAGAGGCGTATCAGCCCGAGTCGGTCCCAACTTTGGTATGGTTGGCTCAGGGTCCTTCGCCCCAAGCAGCCTCTGCTCTAGCCGGCCCCTTGGTGGCGCCGCTGCCGAGCACGATAACGTTGGGCCCGAACCTGCAGGTCTCAGCCTGGGACTCGACCGCGTGGGCGTTGCAGCAGCGGCGTCCTTTATTTTCAAGCTGCCGCTCACGGCGCGCGCCGTCATGGCCCCCTCGCCTCGATATAAAATCGGTTTCTTCCCCGCTCTCTTAGAGTCGGGTTGGGCAGCAGAGGGACTCCTCGGCCTCTTCTTCGACGCGACAGCCGACAATGGACAGGAGTCTTCATCAAATTCTTCATGCCACTATAAGTGAGTCAACTAAATGAGTCATGATACGTTGAACAACTACGGTTTCACGGGCATTCGTCACAAAGGAAGGTTAAAGGTTACCTTGGTCCGAGGCCGAATGAAGCTATAGGCCGCGACCCGACGGTTATCATCTTCAGTTGCGATCACCCCTTCGGAGAAGTAGCCGAACAAGGCCTCGGTCACCGCCCCCTTGTCCGCCGTCTCGTTGCTCACTCGGTCGGGATCGTTTTTGCCTTTGAAGGCCCAGCCAAATACGCTTCTCAACTTCAGCGGCTGGACGCGCCTCGTCAGAAAACGACGAGCCACCCAAGGCCCTGTCAAGCCGGCCCTCTTGAGGTCATCTATCTTCGTCAGCAATATATGTGCCTGGCCCAGTTCTTCAAAGGTCGGCTCCGAGGACTAGCTTGGCAACACCGCCGGCGGCATACCAGTAAACGGGTGCAAGGAAGGAGCCAGATCGGCGCAATAAAACCACTCCTTGTGCCAGCCCTTCAGAGAAGATTTCAAGGGCAAATCGATATACGTTTTCTTCCCATCGCTCCTCAGTTGAAGACCAGCCCCTCCAATCACGTTGATATTACTCTTGGAAGGTTGGGGCTTGATATGGAACAGGTGTCGGAAGAGGATGAAATGGGGTTCAACACCCAGAAAGCACTTGCAAAGAGTAACAAATATGGAGATCTGAAGGATTGAGTTGGGATTTAAATGCACCAACTCCAGCCCATAGAAATCAAGGATGCGGCGGAAGAAATCAGAAGACGGAAGACACAAGCCCCGATCAAAGAAAGAGGCGAAAACTACCGTTTCACCAGGCCGGGAGTTGGGGATCGACTCATCCCTTGCCGACCGCCACCGGATCACTTCCTGGCTGGGCAGCTTCAGCTCGTTCTCCATCCGTCTCAGCTTCACCGAGCCACAATCTGAGATCGGCCAAGAACTCCCTGGCGCACCCGCAGGATTCGTCGCCTTCGGCATGTCTGGAGGTGGTGAGATTTGGGGGAAAGCAAATCGGGGGCTTGGAATAAACGAGGAGGATTGAAATCGCCCGAGTCCGGGTGGGGAACAGCGGCTGCTAACCCTAGCCGGGCGGAGGCGAAAAGTTAGGCGCGAAGGTGGAAGACGAAGAGATTGGCCGATTTGGGGAAGACGACGGAATCTTTTTCTCTCCCCCCGTCTTTTTATAGCCTGTACCGACTAGATGGGCCCAGGCCTGCACAGTCGGTATTGGGCCGACAAGATATGAGTTCCTACAGTAGCATGCTCCATGTGGGCCGCTTGCAGGCTGAGTTGAAATTATAGCGCTGGTGCTACCAACAGGAACCGATGAGGTAAACGGATACGCTTCATGAGAGCCTTATTGCTAAACGTATATGTTTGGGTATCTGTTTATCTCACAGGTCTCGAGGATATATCCTTACAAGGATCACAAGCTGGTCTTCACTGAAATTGAGGATGCAGGTATCTTTCTCGAGTACACCTGATGACGTTATGGATTATTTTCATAAAAGTGGTACTCGGCCTACATGCGTGGCTAACGGTTGCCATGAGCAACATTTTACCCGCTGACATGATGCGGAAGAGTCTAACTTTCGAGTAGTGCACTACTTGGGAAAGACTATAAATATCTATTCCCGCTGACATGACGCGGAGGAGTCTAACTTCTAGGTGGGACGCCACTCGGAAAAGACTATAAACCCCCCTTTTCCAGCTGACATGAAGCTGAAGAGTCCCACATACGAGTAGCATCTTACTCGGTAAGACTATAAACACATATTCCGACTGACACGAAGTCGAAGAGTCGCATACATGAGTAGTATCTTACTCGGCCAGACTATAAAATTTATTCCGGTTGACATGATACCGAAGAGTCTTATGTACCAGTAGTTATCTACACGGGAAGGACTTCCAGGTTAAAAATCTTTGACTTTATGTTTAATTGTCTTCACAATTAAGCACAAAGTCGGGGGCTACACCTAATAGGTGCACCTATTCGGCGCACACTATTCATATATCTACATGAAGCCCTTCATAGCCTCGCTGCCAGCTGACATGAAGCAGGACTCGGGAAGACTTACTCGGACAAAGAGTACTCGGGAGCATCGCACTCGGGTAACCTTCACCGTGGAGGATGAGCACTCGGCATCAGCTGTGACTCAACTATGAAGGTCTCAGGGGCTACTGTGGAGGCCATGGGCCCCGGGTACCTCATTACCAGTACATGGGCCACTCGGATAGAGGATGGGCCGGACCATGTAATTAGAGATAAGACAGCACCTGGCAAGCCTTGCCTTGTATAATAAGGAAACATAGTCTTAGTCAGATAGGTTTCTATCTCTAAGAAGGAAATCCCTTGGTCATATCCGACTGGGATCCTTATCATGTACCCCTGTCCCCTAGTATATAAAGGGAGACAGGGCGCCCCATGAGGGCACGCAAGATCATTGATCACAAGACCACCTCAGAGGAATAACACCTCAACTGGACGTAGGGTATTACCTCACATTGAGGGCCTGAACCAGTATAATTCTCTTGTGTTCCTCTGCAATCCACCGAATTCCAAGTCGCCGAGTAGCCCCATAATATTATTGCCGGTGCAAAGCATCGACAACAAGTCCTTATTGGACACGACACACGATTTCCTAATTACAGAAGGAAAACACTAATAAGACCCGATCGGACAGGAGATCAGGTTTCCTAAAAGAAAAAAAATACTAACATTGCCTAATTAATAGATAAGATATTAACCGCCTCTCCGTGGTCTTCAAGATCCCTTCCCAAACTCGGCTTCCTCCAGATTAATTCCCTCTAGTTAACTATGATTTTTTCCTTAACCGAATCTGATAGAGAATCATACCAAATTTTGGCGTTAACAGTACCGTGCTCTTTGTGACGCGTGCACAAAGACGGATCCAGGTGCGATTATCGCCGGTTGCCCTCTCCTTTTGCAGCTATGGGCGGCCGAGCGGTTTGCGATAGGTCGTCCTCTGATTCAGCACTCTTCCTACGAGGGCAGCCCTGGAGGCTTGTACGGGCAGTGGCCCGAGGACCGTCCGACTATGGGGACCGTATGGTGTCGCCGTGAGGTACAAAATGTGAAATTCTATGTTTAGCACTTATGCGCAAACACTGACGTGTAATCTTTTCCTATTTTGCAGCGTCGTTACGCCCACAAGCAGGTTAGGAGAGCCTACTCCGAATTCGTTATGGAGTTTGACCGCCTATTGCCCAGCGACGTCGTCTAGGAGCCATATAGTCCGCAGGCCATCACGGCCCGTGCACCGCTCGGACTCTCTACTTTTTGCATGCGCGACCAGGCGTACTGGATGATGACAGTGCCGTTGGTGTTCGACATCTTCGTCGAGCCCCACTGTCTGCAGCGCGTGATGCGACAATTCAGCCTACGTCAGCACTCCCCTGTGCCCGTGGAGATCGTTGTGCCGCGCGATGTGCACCAGTTAGTACAACTGCGATCTTTGTTTAGTACTACAACTATTTAATGTAGTCTAATGCACTCTCTGCAAATAGATATAATCGTAGGGGACAGGCAGCCGGCTCTCAGTGGTATCCACAACTGCAGAAGTACGTGGAGGACTGGTTGTTGGCGACGGAGGAGGTCATCGACGAGATACAGCCACACACTGAGAAGACCTACCTAGCATACCTCACGTGGTACCAGCCCCGTACCCGTACACGCGTAACGTTCACCCCAGATGATCCACAGCCACACGTCACCGCTACGACGGACGCGTATCCTAGACACCGTGACCAGGACTACTTCCGCGCGGTAAGTCACATTATCTTTGCACTTTGCTATTCCCTTTGTACGTGTCCACGGTTCTAACACATGTTCATGTCACACTTGAAATAGGCCAACGCAGTGCGACAGGTTCAGGCTGATGTGAATGTGGCGTTCGGACGGTTGGACAGTGGGATCGTGCTGACTGTAGACGAGCAGAGGATGACCTTCGGGAGGATTCGTCAGGCGATGCACATAGTGATTCGTGTGCTCACTTGTCGTGCGGCCGACACGGTACCTCCCGTAGTTGTATAGTAGCAACAGCCACGGCCAGCAGGAACAGGAGCAGGAGCAGGAGTGCACCCGCAGGGTTCTAGTCAGCCATCTAGCCCCTACAAAGGTAAATTCTACTAACCATCGGTTCATAACATGTTTCCTTCTACGACATGCACCGTTGTACATCAATATGCTTCCCTGCAGCTTTCGCTACACTGTACCTACATCCCTCTAGAGCTAGCACGTCGACGCATGGAGTGTACCACACACGACCACACGTGTAGCTGGGCATGAGAAGTGCCCCCCGGGCTACCACAGGAGGTCCTTCAGGTTATATCAAAGTTTACTTTTGCCTTGCAAAATTTTGGTTTGCAATTATCAATAATTTGGTGTACAGGGTTCCACTCTACAGCGCCGGGGATGTTTGCTGGCGCTGGCTCCTCCACGCAGGGCGCACGCGGCAGCGGTTGGGCATCGGATCCTTTCGAGGGGGACGACTTAGAGGATGAGGGCGAGGAGATCCAGGAGATACTAGCTGCCTCGCAGCTCGAAGGAGCTCCGCCTCCACGGACACATGACTCACCAATTGCCACACCCGTGCAGACGACCCGTGCTGGCCATGCCGTACCACCAAACCGGCTGACGTACTCCCAGGGCCAGGTGCGAGCGCAGGGTAGGAAGACGAAGAGAGCTAGAGGTTACGGTCAGGGCCCATAGTATGTTGTATCAGTAATAGTTTGCCTGTTGTATATCATGTTTTATTAATTCTACGTATACTGAAGAAACCCCTTTACTTCGTTTATGCTCGTCAATCAAACGATGTACTCCTCACGATCTATATTTGTGACGAAACTGATCAAAAACATGAATTTTCGAGTTTCAACTTCACGGCGAAAGTACATTCCGAGCGGTGACAACCGAACACACGTTAATTCCTTATGAACATAATGAAATTATCCATCCAAAGAGTACAAACAGCACATCAAACGTTTCTACCTTAGGGAATTTTAAACAGATATCCAACTAGAGATGCAACTACTGTGTGCAGCGTGGGTACTTCCCCTTCCTCGTCACCTCCGGCCCAGCTTCCTTTGCACGCAGTGCCCTCTTCTGCTTCCTCTCCCTGTCTGCCTCACGGGCTTCCTTCTCCTGCCGCTCCTTCTCCTCCTTCCTTTTCTGCTCAGCCTCCCACTCTTCTTGCACCGCCCAACGACGTTGGGTGTGCTCCCAGTTCCAATCTTTTAAACTACGAAGAAACTCGGCGTCCTTTGGACGGACCTCCGTATCTATCCACTGCACAAAGTCGCACAGAGGCGGAGGAGGCTTTGGTGCCTTGACATATACAAATTTGTTAGCTCAAAGGTTCAAATATTTCGTACTACAAAATAATTCGTATTACCTCCACTGGTTTCTTCGCCTTCCCCTTCTTCCCTTGTGGTTTCGGCTTCTCCGGGGAGTAGGCATAATTTGCACACATCCAATACCTTTGCCGGTATGTATAATCCTTCTCACTTATTGCAACTTTGCAATTATCTCCACACCAACACATCAGCGGAGGCTCGTCAATCGGAGGTCGTAGATGACTGGACATATCGGATGCATCCATAGCAACCTACATTATAACCAAATAAACGCAAGTTATAACTCACTGGGCCAAAAATATCTTATACAACTACATACCTAGGGTATACTACACATGACTACAAAAAATAAAATGTCATCGTCCACATTTCCATCTCCCTAGCGTTTCTCAAACTAGTGCTACTCATCTAGTAAAAAAAACCTAACTTCTCTCATGCGCTCTATCAATGTCCTTAACCGTTATGCTCAACTACAATAGATCTACACCCTGTGAAACAAACCTAACATTTATTTATCTATGAAAAAACTGGTATAATACTACGCATACTACATCATTTGATGAATACAAATAGAAATTACAAAGAGACATCAAATATTACCTACAGACGAATCCGTAAATCGGCAGGGCTTCGGCGCTTTCGTTCTCCTTCACTCTCAGCTCTCTCTTTTTCTCTGTGATTTGTGTGAATTTTATGATATTTTTGGAGTCTGGGAGGGGGTTTTATACCGGGGGAGCTAAAAACCGCCCTCTAGGAGGGCAGCAAGGGGGCCGCCTGCAAAAAGGCGGCGGCCCCCCGGCCTCCCAAAAACCGCCCTCTCAGAGGGCGGCAGGGGGGCTGCCTGCAAAATGGCTGACGGCCGTCGGCCGCCCGGCCAACGGCCGTCAGCCACGTCATCAAATCGCCCTCTGGAAGGTGTGGGTGCCATGGGCCCCGGGTACCTCATGACAAGCATATGGGCCACTCGGACAGAGGATGGGCCTAGCCTTGTAATTAGAGATATAGCTAGATTCGGCAGACTTCGCCTTGTATAGAAAGGAATATACAGTCCTAGTCGGGTATGTTATATCTCTAAGGGGAGATCTCCTAGTCGTAATCCGATGGGGACTCCTACCTTGTAACCCTGTCCCCCAGTATATAAGGGGAGGCAGGGCGCCCCATGAGGGCAGGTGCACACAAGTTCATCAGAACCACCACCGTATATCCTCAAAGGAATACATACAAACTGGACGTAGGGTATTACCTCACATCGAGGGCCTGAACCAGTATAAAATCTCCCTGTGTTCCTTTGCAATCCACCGAGTTTCCATCCGCCGACTAGCCCCATATATTTATTGCCGGTGTAAAACATCGACAGTTGGCGCGCCAGGTCGGGGCTTCGGCGCGATCTACATCTACAAGCTCGATGGATCCAGCAATCGAAGTCGTCGGCGGCAAACTCTCCCCCGGAGATACAATCGCATTCGGAAGCCTCGACTTCGTCGCCGACCAGATCGGCAATCTCACCCAGGCCGACACGGACCTGATCCAACCGGCCGAGGAACCAGCTGACTCCGCGCCAGTCGGCCCACACGACGCTGTGGCAATCTTCGACGACATGCTGCGGCGATCTCCAATACGCCCGAGTCTAGGGACAACTCTTCCTTCCAGTGTTCGACTCGGACTCGGTTCTGAGCCGGCCGAGATCGGGCCGAGAAGGGAAGAGATCGTCAACTTCCCGTTCGGACTCGGTGACGCCGTGGATATCTACAATCTACATCCGACACGGCAAACCCGATCCCCTGGAGTTCGACTCGGATACGGCCCCGAGCCGCTCGAGGTCGGATCTAGGGAGGTCGGAGTTACACTCACCCCCATCAACTATTCCGACTACGACTCTCAGTCGGACTACGACTCCCAGTCGGATTCCGGCTCCAAATCGGATACCAGCTCGGCAAGCTTCTCTCCGCCACGAGAAATCTTCATGGCATCCAGAGGCTCTACTCCTATTCAGGAATCATGCCGACGACACGAGCCACAAGAGGAGGAGGCCTGCCGACTGCAAGAACAACAGGAGGAAGAAGCAAGACGCCTGCACGCCCGCAACGACGATCTACGCAAGGCTGAGCGGTTTCCTCCAAACCCGAGTCGGCGACCACGATGTCTTCGTTACTCCCCAACAGAACATCATGGCTGCCGCAACCCTACTGGACGCGGTCCAACTTGGGCCTGATCACCAGGCCACCCCGACGATCGCAAGGATAAAAGCCATGCTTACCGCTGCCGCATGTCAGCAGCACCAACAGTCGGGCGATACCCTCATACCGACCAACCGGTCGACATTCCCAACGGCAGTCTCATCTACCTCAAAGCGACGTCGAGCGGCCGGCTCTAGTCGGCAGCACGCGGAGTCAAGCCAGACGTCACTCGGCAACCACAACAACCGGCAACGTCGAAGCGACCGTCGGGACAACCAGGACCTCCGAGACCGACTGCGGCGCGACCTTCAGCAAGACATTAATGCTCGGCGCCGCAAACGAGAAGAAGACGAGCAACGCCAACTGGAAGACGAGAACGAGCAATTCGGCCTCCACTACGAGCGGTTTCGCCGCCATAGTCGAGGTTGGAGTCCTCATGAAGACGAAGGAGTACCGGCCTTCACTCAGGAGCTACAACAAGTCGACTGGCCGTCAAGTTTCAAGCCTACAGGCATCAACAAATACGATAGCAAGACTAATCCCGAGTCCTGGCTCACGGTCTACACTCTGGCGATTCGAGCAGCTGCGGGAAATCAGAAAGTCATGGCTAACTACCTCCCAGTCGCTCTAGCCGACTCAGCGAGGACATGGCTAACAGGACTCCCAAAGCGATCAATGGGCTCTTGGGGAGAACTCCGGGAACGGTTCATCACCAACTTCCAGGGAACATACGAGAGGCCGTCTTCCGAGTACCACCTATATCAGTTGCGCCAAAGGAAGAACGAGTCTCTTCGTGACTTCATCAAGAGGTTTTCTGAGAGGAGAAACTCAATCCCGAACGTCAAGGATGAGGTCGTCATCGCCGCCTTTCGAAAAGGAGTCAAAGACACCTCGTTCATCGACAAATTCACTCGGAAGCCTCCCAACTCTGTCAAGGCCCTATTCGACATGGCAAACAAGTACGCCGACTCGGCCCACGCTGTTGCCGAGGCCCTCGATGACAACAAGTCACCCTGACAGAAGAAGCGGGACGACACCGACGACGCGGTCCCAACTAAAGCTGGGAATCGCAAACGCAAGTCAGACGGCTCCATTGTGGCAGTCGGTCACGACCGCCTTCGACCTTCAACAATTGAGGATTATCAGAACAACAAGTGACACGCTCGGGGGCTCACAAGCTCAAACACGAGGATGGCATCCCCACTCCCAAATACCGAACAGCTAAGTCGCTTTCTGATAAACATCTCCTCACTCGGCCTTGCTAGTGCCACAGCCGCTTACACCTAATAGGTGTATAAGCTGCGCATTTACTTTTTTCCGTTTTTGCTCTTAAATGATTACAAAAGTACTCGAGTAGCATGAATCTCGATCCGTGAAACTCTGCTCCATGTAAGACGAACTCAAGTCACCCAAAACGCGTGCCTGGGAAAGAGCCATGAGCCAACTCCCGACGCTAGGGGACTATGACTAGTCGGGCAGAGTGCTTAAACGTAAGGGGTCAACTACTCGAGGAAATTAATATCAAAAAGAGGAAGAACACGTATTTACATACATTGTAAAATACATTTTATTCGGGTGATTATTTTCATCATCAGATGCTACTCATCCGATATTTTTATATTGCAGGCTCAGCTCCGGATATGCGTGACAGGAACTCAGGGCTTCGAGCCTATCTCCTACGCTCGGGGGCTGGACAAGTCTGCCAAAATACACTCGGGATGCTCCATGAGGGCTACTCACCGAGTACTTGCGCCAGTCGGGACGTCATCTTCCCCGACTACGCTCCATGGGAGCTAACAATCGGCCCCCGGCGCCAGTCGGGGCTGTGTACCACTCGGCTAAGTAGGGTACGCCCCATGAGGGTCGCCAGCCGAATCCTACGCTAATGCTAGGTTCGGGTACCTTATTTGGCCGCAACTCTGTCAGGTTGGGTACGCCCCATGAGGGTCGCCAGCCGAATCCTACGCTAATGCTAGGTTCGGGTACCTTATTTGGCCGCAACTCTGTCAGGTTGGGTACGCCCCATGAGGGTCGCCAGCCGAATCCTATGCTAATGCAAGATTCGGGTGCCTAGCTTGGCTATAACTCTGTTGGATAGGGTACGCCCCATGAGGGTCACCAGCCGAACCCTCTGCTAATGCAAGGTTCAGGTACCTTGTTCGGCTTTTCCCAAGTCAGAGAAGACTTACATCGTCAAAGCGCATCCGGAGTTCTCATGCACTGCGTCACACCTGAGGAGGGCAAGCAGATCCTGCAACATACCTACTCGGGTACATGTGGCAACCAGTTTGCATCCAGAACGTAAGTCGGAAAGGCTTGCGAATAAGGATTTCTCTGGCTGATTGCGGTTACCAACACCAAAAAACTCATCCTGACATGCGATGGATGATACTTCCCTAGAGCTATGCTGAGTAGGTTGGTTCAGGCCGGCTTACTTGGTAATAGCCACCAAGATATGAGTTCCTACAGTAGCATGCTCCATGTGGGCCGCCCGCAGGCTGAGTTGAAATTATAGCGCTGGTGCTACCCACAGGAACCGATGAGGTAAACAGATATCCTTCATGAGAGCCTCATTGCTAAACATATATGTTTGGGTATCTGTCTTATCCACCAGGTCTCGAGGATACATCCTTACAAGGATCACAAGCTGGTCTTCATTAAAATTGGAGATGCAGGTATCTCTCTCGAGTACACCTAACCACGTAATGGATTTATTTTTCATACAGTGGTACTCGGCCTACATGCGTGGCCACCAGTTGCCATGAGCAGCATTATTCCCGCTGACATGACGCGGATGAGTCTAACTTTCGAGTAGTACACTACTCGGGAGAGACTATAAAATTCTCATTCCCGCTGACATGACGCGGATGAGTCTAACTTTCGAGTAGTACACTACTCGGGAGAGACTATAAAATTCTCATTCCCGCTGACATGACGCGGATGAGTCTAACCTTCGAGTAGTGCACTACTCGGGAAAGACTATAAACAATCTTCCAGCTGACGAGCTGAAGAGTCTAACTTCCGAATGGGACGCCACTCGGGAAGGACTATAAACACCTTTTCCAGCTGACATGAAGCTGAAGAGTCTGATTTTCGAGTAGTATACTACTCGGGAAAGACTATAAACCTCTCTTTCCAGCTGACATGACGCTGAAGAGTCCCATATACGAGTAGCATCCTACTTGGCAAGACTATAAACACACATTTCGACTGACATGAAGTCGAAGAGTCCTATATACGAGTAACATCTTACTCGGCAAGACTATAAATCATATTCCGGTTGACATGATACCGAAGAGTCTCATATACCAGTAGTAATCTACTCGGGAAGGACTACCAGGTTAAAGATCTTTGACTTTATGATTAATTGTCTTCACAATTAAGCACAAAGTCGGGGGCTACACCTAATAGGTGCGCCTATTCGGCGCACACTATTCAAACATCTACATCGAGACCTTCATAGCCTCGCCGCCAGCTGACATGAAGCAAGACTCGGGAGAAGCAGCACTCAGACAAAGAGTACTCGGGAGCAATGCACTCGGGAAGACTTCACCGTGGAGGATGAGCACTCGGCATCAGCTGTGACTCAACTATGAAGGTCTCGGGGGCTACTGTGGGTGCCATGGGCCCCGGGTACCTCATGACAAGCATATGGGCCACTCGGACAGAGGATGGGCCTAGCCTTGTAATTAGAGATATAGCTAGATTCGGCAGACTTCACCTTGTATAGAAAGGAATATACAGTCCTAGTCGGGTATGTTATATCTCTAAGGGGAGATCTCCTAGTCGTAATCCGATGGGGACTCCTACCTTGTAACCCTGTCCCCCAGTATATAAGGGGAGGCAGGGCGCCCCATGAGGGCAGGTGCACACAAGTTCATCAGAACCACCACCGTATATCCTCAAAGGAATACATACAAACTGGACGTAGGGTATTACCTCACATCGAGGGCCTGAACCAGTATAAAATCTCCCTGTGTTCCTTTGCAATCCACCGAGTTTCCATCCGCCGACTAGCCCTATATATTTATTGCCGGTGTAAAACATCGACAGAAGGGCGATTTCATAAAAAACGCCCTCCCAGAGGGCGTTGGGAGTATATTTTTGTAAATTTTTGAAATGAAAATGTAGTTTTGTAAATATTTTATGAAATAAATATAAAAATAAAAAAAATTCGAGAGGTGAAGGGGGTAATGAAATGGGCTAAAATCAGCCCAAGACTAGAGGTTAGATGGGTGGGCTGTTTCCTTCCCCCTCCTCCTCGAAATGGGATGAAATAAGCCCAATACTGATTGAGAGATTTTCTTTCCTTTTATGTTTAAAATAATTGCTGAAATAATCCTTGTATTATTAAAATTAACAATGTAGCTCTAAAAATTCCACGAGAATTTAGGAAAAATAACTCACACCGTGATTTATTAAGAAAATTTTATTCCCTTGTTTACTTCATTAAACTTAATTGATTTGCACATTATTGTAAATTCTAAAAAAATTAAGTAATTTTTAAATGCTTGCAAATTCAGGCCATGGTGTTTTCAATGCCAAAAAAAGACAGTTATGACGAACCAACATTGTCATGAACTTATGGCGTTTGCCGGTTGGCCTCTTATGACAAAATAACATTCGTCACAATACGCCGTTGGACTAGTTTATGACGATTTGTCCTTGGTCTCAATGACGAACACCTTGTTTTCGTCACTAAGCCATACCACCCCCTACCAAACGGCATAAAACGAAATGGCATAATGACGAATATCTCCGATGTCACGAGGAATTCGTCACAGAAGGTCACATGTCTTGTAGTGGGCATCGAGGTAGCCCCTCGGTGTGGATTTTCGCTTGCCGTCCTTGATGCAAGGTTAAACGTTAAGCAATGTAAAGGCTAAGTTGTGACCTCTATGCCGCACTCAACTTGTATAGTGTGGGATATCGACGGGTATTGAACAACCTAGGGTGTAGCCGTTTTGGCTTCTGTCACATCATGTGGGTAAAGATATACAAACTTTGCAGAGTCAAAACTATCGATTAGCCGTGCTCGCGGTCATGAGCGGCATAGTGAAGTGTCTTAAGTATAGATTTATGCTTTATAAATGTGTTTGTGAACTTGGGGTATGGTATGTGTGATTTATGACATGATTTATGATACTATGAGGTGATGGAAGTGAAAATGATGGCTTGCTGTCATAGTGGGACAGCAAGTATGATATTTTGATATTAATGGTGACCTAGCTATGTTTTTCTTCATATACTCATTTTAAATGTTTTACTAAATACCATTGCAAATGATTGTGAACTAAAACTTGCTTTATGCTAAAATGAACCTACAAATAGCTACTCCTTTGACTTAAGCTTGCATGTAGTATATTAGGATTGCCTTGCTAGTACATTATTTCGGTAATGTACTGACTCTTGCTTTGTTATATGTTGTTGCTTTAGTGTTTGTTGCAGGTGATGAGTTGAATAGGATAAGTGCCGTGGGATCGGTTGCTTCTTCAGGAATGGTTCTATTAGGGGCCAACCCTTAGTTGGTTTGCTTGTGGATATGGGTAGACAAGCTTTCGTTGAACCGTAATATTTAGCCGGTGGGCCTATGTAAACTCTTAAGTTGTAAATTTAGTTTTATTTATTTGTTTATCCTATTGATGTATATCATTTCTTAAGATGAAAGTATGAGACTATTTCATTTCCTAGGAGCTAGTCGAGCACAAGTATGGACTTGAAACAATTAAGATATTTGCTTAATAGCCGATATAGATCGAGTCTCCAAGGTATGTAATCTCTTGGTCACCACCATCGTGTGGTTTGACGGGCATATCCCGGGAAGGACTGGTGGAGACTATTTTGTTGAGTATCTCCATTATTTTGAGTTCGGCACTTCGAGTTTGTGTCGTATTTGTTATTCACGATGTCAAGTCTGCTTTGAGTTGTGGTGGTTATAGTATTTATTTGGTTTTATTTGAAACCCCACTACTCCAATAGTTAGTGTTGACATGGCGAGTTGTAAATCACGGTACAAGTCTCAGGGTGTCCTCATATTTCTAATTACATACAATTTCAATGGATCATCCATTGATGAGTCCAGCGGCCATCCGAGGTCGCCGGACTGTGGATCTGCCAACGACTACCCCTTTCATTTGAGGTTTAAGCTAGAATCTCTCATTTTGAAAAAAATAATGATCTTTTGTTCAAAATGGACCACTACTCCCTTTCGTTTAATTGCATTTGGGAATACAAATAAGAAAATAACCACTGTGGTGTGGATGCCATGGGCCCCAGGTACCTCATCGGAAACTTTCTGGCCACTCGGACAGAGGATAGGCTCAATCCTGTAATTGGAGATGCAACAGGACTCGGTGCATATTACCTTGTATGATAAGGAAAGGGATATAGTCCTAGCGAGTACGTTGTATTCCTAGAAGGAGATCCCTTGGTCCAGTCCGACTGGGATTCCTACCTTATAACCTTGCCTTCTCAGTATATAAGAGGAGGTGAGGAGCCCGCTGGGGCAAGAGAAAAACAGAGAACAGAATCTCACCAGAGAAACCTCAAAGACAATACATAACAGCTGGAAGTAGGGTATTACCTCACCTCGAGGGCCTAAACCAAGATAAATTGTTTCGTGTTCCTTTGCAGTCCATCAAGTTTAGGTCTCACGAGTAGCCCCATATTATTATTGCCGATATAAAGCATCGACAGTTGGCGCGCCAGGTAGGGGAATCGGCGAGATCATCTTCGACAAGCTTGATGGATTCAACCATCGGAGTCGACGGCGTCAAGTTCTTCCCCGGGCAGACGATTAGCTTTGGAAGCCTTGACTTCATCACCGACAAGTTCGGCGATCTCACCCTGTCTGACTCGGATTCAATCCGATCGGCCAGACACCAAGCCGACTCCGTGCCAGTCGGCTTGCTCAACGCTGCAGCGATCTTCAAAGACATGCTACGGCGATCCCCAAGATGCCCGAGTCCAGGGACAACTCTTTCTTTCAGTGTTCGACTCGGACTCGGCCTCGAGCCGACCGATTTTGGGCTAAGAGAGTCAGGTCTGCCGCATTAGATGTTGATTGAAAGTTATCCGCGGCATTGCCGAGTCCGAACGGGAGGTTGATGATCTCCTGGAGTTCAACCTGGATACGGCCCAGAGCCGCTCGAGATTGGATCTAGGGAGGTTAGAGTCATAATTACCCTCCTCAACTACTCTGATTCCGACTCTCAGTCGGACAGCAGTTCGGCAAGCTTTTCTCCACCACGCGAAATCTTCATGGCATCCAAGGGCTCAACCCCCACTCAAGATGCACGCCGACTATGCGATCAGCAAGAGGAGGAGACTCGCCGACTATGTGAACAACAGGAGGAAGAAGCACGACATCTATAAGCCGAGCGCGACGCACATAATGACAATCTACACAAGGCTGGGCGCACTGCTTAACAGGAGATCCTCCAAACCCGAGTTGGCGACCATGACGTCTTTGTGACCCCACAACAGAACGTCATGGCCGCTGCCACCTTATTGGACACTCTGCAGTTCGGGCCTGATCACCAAGCCAACCTGACGATTGCAAGGATCAAGGCCATGATTACCGCTGCAGCATGCCAGCAGTGGCAACAGTCAAGAGACACACTCATACCGTCCAACAGGACGACTGCTGATGCGGCGACCTCATCCGCCTTAGCACGACGTCGGGCGGCTGGCTCCAGTCAGCCATGCTCGGAGTCGTGCCATACGTCTCTCGGCAATCAAAAAGATGATCAACGGCGGCAACAACAGGATGACCGCCGTGATAACCGGGACGCCCAGGGTCGACTACGGCGCGATCTCCAGCAAGGCATCAACACTCGACGACGAGAACGTGAGGAAGACAAGTGCCACCGATTGGAGGACGAGAACGAGAACTTCGGCCTCCACCACGAGCAGTTTCATCGCTGTAGTCGGAGTTGGAGCCCTCACCTAGACGACAGAATACCGGTGTTCACCCATGAGCTACAACAAATTGACTGGCCATCTAGCTTCAAGCCGACTGGAATTGAAAAATACAATGGGAAGATCAATCCTGAATCCTGGCTCATAGTTTACACTTTGGCGATCTGCGCAGCCGGAGGTGACCACAAAGCCATGGCTAACTACCTCCTGGTCGCCCTAGCCGACTCAGTGAGTACATGGCTAACAGGACTTCCTAGGCGGTCAATCGGCTCCTGGTGAGAACACTGAGAACGCTTCATCACAAATTTCCAAGGAACATATGAGAGGCCTTCTTCCGAGTATGACTTATATCAGTGCCATTAAAGGAAGAATGAGTCTCTGTGCGATTTCATCAAGAGGTTTTCTAAGAAGAAAAACTTGATTCCAAAAATCAAGGACGAGGTCATCATCGCCGCCTTCCGCAAGGGAGTTAAGGACACCCCGTTTATCGCCAAGTTCACTCGGAAGCCTCCAACTTCTGTCAAAATTCTATTTGATATGGCCAACAAATACGCTGATTTAGTCGATGCGGTCACTGAGGCCCTGGACGACAAGAAGGAGCCCCGACAGAAGGACAAGAAAGACACAGATGACGAAGCCTCGACTAAGTCCGGCAACCGCAAGCGCAAGTCGGACAACATCGTGGCAGCCGTGGAGCGGAGTTGGCTGCGTCCTCAAGGACGGACGACTACTAGAAAGTCATGAACGGGCCATACCCTTTCCACCCAAAGGGGAAGCACGCGGCTAAGAACTACTTCATGCTTAAGAAGTTCGCTTTGGAGCAAACATCAGCGTCTGGCGATGCCAAAGACAAGGACAAGCCAGATTTGGGCCTAGCCGGTGACTACCAAGATCCCTAGGTTGAGCTCACTCACATCTTTGGAGGGCCGTCTGCATATGAGTCCAAGAGAACACAAAAGCTGACAGCTTGAGAAGTCAACTCGGTTTCGACAGATGCCCCTGTTGACGCCGAAAATCACCGGCAGCGTCGAGCACGAGCCGATGATCTGGTTCGGCGCCTTAAGACACGCGAAGGCCTGGGAGATCTGCTTAACTCCAGTGCAGGTCCTAAAATTTGAGGTTCGTAGGACCTTAAAAACCAGATTTTAATCCCGGTTGTCGATTATCCAAATTTTTTCTACCATGGCCCGATGGGTAATGAAGACCCTACAGATTTCATCACCGTCAAAACTCAACGCATCCCTTTCAAGAACTCCGCCATGCTAGCCAGAGATTGGACCAACAGCTTCAGATCATGGCCGAGCAAACTTCCCAGGTGGAGGAACTGGTACATCAGAGTATCGGCCGCAAAGAAAACTCTCTAGGACGAAGCAGACATCGGCCATTGCATCAATCTCTCCCTGGCCGAGATGGAGAAGAACGAACCTTTGCTCGCATCGGCCTCGTATTTCTGGTTAGACGCCCTCAACGCTTACTTATTTGGACATGGGTCGATGACCCCAACTTTGATAGATGTAACCATGCTTACCTGCCTCAACACAACGAGTTACATCAATCCCCTTAACCTCCAATTTAAGCCTACTCATCGGCTTCAAGCAAAGAATATCGGTGGTTGGTCCAAGTATATATCAATCCATAACAAAGGGACTGGACCAGTCGATGATCGGGAACACGTCGCTTTCCTGAATCTGTGGTTAGAATGGTTTGTTTTCGGCGATGCAACCCTTGGCCCAACAACCAATATGCAATGTTTGGCAGAATTTTTAGCCGATCGTAAACAAGTTCCCTTGGGGCAATATCTTCTTGGCGCCACTTATCAGCTGCTGCATCAGGTGGCAGTCAAGCTATCGGCCGGCCAGCCAGTCGGCCATATTGGGGGTCCCTGGTGGTTTGTGCAGTTATGGCTCAACATGTACACATCCAAGGCAATTCCTGAGACCACCTTCCATAATCAAACTTTCCCAGCCGATCATCAAGAAGAACAGGAATCCATCTATCGCCGATGCATCTCTTTTGGTGAAGCTGCATCGGCCCTCCCTGGCTGCAAGATGACTCCTATCGGACTTAGCCAATGGTTCAAAGGTCTTTATTATGGCTTCACCAGGGATGCCACACTGTGGTTTGCATATGATGATGCATCATCATTTGAGATGCCCTCCAACTTCAATCCAATTGACGTTCTGGCCGATGATGAATCAAAGACCATATTTCTATCAGCCATTACTCCCCGTCTTCTACCAACTGGCTTCTCTTAGGGCCGATCACAACCATCATATGAATTCTATCACACAACGGTCGGCTCCCGCCAGCTTGGCCTCGGTCAACTCCCCATCGGCTTGTTCTTCATTGACAAACTCCAGGCCCAGGGCAATGTAAACAGTGCTTTAGAGTATGACCGAATATGGATGCTAACAGAATCCCTATCTCTGGGCACTGCCACCGATGTGGAGGTATGCACTGCCAATACCAAACCTTTTTCCCGATGGTGGTCAGAATGGAAGAAACACCTATTCAACTCATCGGCCATCCATTACTGCTCTCGCCTCAACTCCAACTACGTCGAATCCGATGAAGAGGTAATATTCCACTATCTTTGAATCATTTTCCGATCATCTCTTACAATCCTATCTTGCAGGCTGTTGATTTGGAGCCACCGACAATAAGCACCAGTGGCCAGCCGATTATATACCAACCACCATCGGCCAACCCACACCTAGGGCATGATGCTCCCCCTCCATCGGCTCTTCTCCGGGCGCCACGGCCAACAGGACCAAAACGCAAGAAGCTGGCATCTCGCCCTCCTCAAAAGAAACAGAAAATCAGTGCCGATGTCGTGATCGTGGCGCCTCCTGCTATTGAAACAACATCGGCCCCTTCATCTCCGCGGGTATGTGCTAAGTCTTGATATTATCATCTGTTTCCCATCTTCACATTATCGATCTTATTTTCAGCTTGAGTCATCAGCTCCCGAACCTCAACCTTCTACTAACATCCCTGCAAGCATCGAGCCGATGACTTCTGCAGCTATTCCAATTCCAGCACCTAGCCCTGAAGCCGATACTGAGACCGCTCCTACTTCGGAGCTAGACATCAGCCATCCTGAAGAACAACCTACTCAACCATCTGATGCCGATGTCACTCCTCAAGCTGCCCCTTCCCTGCCTCAGGTAATTTCTTCACAACCATACTTTATTTTAACTCACTACTGATCCCTCTACCGATGTCAACCTGCAGTCCTTAGCCTATTTGTTTTCCTTCAACATCGGCAAGTATCTGGATACAGATGAAGAAACAGCCACCAGCGCAATAACCAAACCATCTTTTCCAACTGACGTGCGCGAATACTTGTTGAATATCATTCGTCTGCTGGAAAACCCGATCGACGCATTGGTGGAGGATTGTGGGCCGATCCGGGCAAGATTTGTAGAGAATGATCATCATTTGCCCGAAGAGCTCGTCGCCGCATTGACTCCTACAACATACCTAGAATCTCACAAATTCCAACTCGTCAAGCTCAGGTAGCATATAGCCGATTGTGCTAATCAACAGAAGATGGTCCAAGACATCCAAACCGATCGGTTGTTAGCTCAAACGGAAAAGAAAAAGCTTGACGATATGTTAGCTGCTCCTCAAGAACTCCAACCCAAACTGGATCAGTTGAAGAAAAGGGAAGCCGATCTGCTGGCAGAGCTTGAAAAAATCCGCAAGGATATCGCAGCAACAGAATCCCAGCTCATCAGCCTACCACAATCCATACAAGATCAAGAAGCCAGGGTTGCAGCAGCAGTGCGTCAAGTTGTCCATCAGCGCAAGAACATAAAGACTATCTCAGGGACCGATGAAGAGGACATCCACGCCACTAGTGAGATTGACCAAATCCGTCTGCGCGCAATCGAATCAATCCAAAAATTCTTGTAAATCTTAACATTGATGACCTTGATGGTTCTCTGAAACACGCCAATTAAACTTTCGCTGTAATATAACTTAATCAGCTCTATTATTTACTCATCATACTCCATCTCTACTTAATATTTCACTTATTTGATCTAAAGGCGATATCAATTGATATCGGCTGTCTTTAGGCGATGTAACAACATCGGCTTTCACTTTGAACTGTTTTAGAAATCGGCCGCATTTAGCTGATTCAGGAGTTGATCCAAACGCTAGGATAGTACCTTTTGAGGTATTTCCCATTAAGTGCCTTAGCAAATTCTGTTCCCTCGAGATCTTCCAATATATAAGCATTGCTAGGTACACAACGATTAATCCGATAGGGCCCTTCCCAATTAGGTGACCACTTTCCAAATTTACCATCTCTGGACCCGATCGGCAAAATCAACTTCCATACAAGATCTCCCTCAGCGAACGATTTATCCATCACCTTTTTGTTATAATGCCTAGCCACCCTAGCTTTATTTTCCTTGATCCTTTTCAGTGCCCTCAACTGATTCTGAGCTAGATCTTCAAGTTCATCTATCATCAAATTATAATAATCATCGGCTGTCAATTGATTTTGCAAAGAAATCCTCCTAGAGCCGATGTTAGTTTCCCAAGGTAAAACTGCTTCATACCCATATACCAACTGATATGGTGGCACTCGAGTAGATCCGTGACATGCCATCCGATAAGCCCATAATGAATCGGCTAATGTAGTATGCCATCGTCGCGGTTGTTCATCAATCTTCCGCTTAATTAATTTGATCAAACTCTTATTCGAAGCTTCTGCCTGTCCATTAGCTTGAGCATAATAAGGTGATGAATTCAATAACTTAATTCCCATACCGGCAGCAAATTGTTGAAACTCATCGAACACAAAAATAGATCCCTGATCGGTAGTTATAGTCTGAGGAATTCCAAACCGATAAATTATATGCTCTTTTACAAACTCAATCACATCCCTGGATGTGACTTTCTTCAAAGGAATCGCTTCTACCCACTTTGTAAAATAATCTGTTGCTGCCAATATGAATTTATGTCCTTTACTTGATGGAGGATAAACCTGGCTGATCATATCAATTCCCCATCCTCTGAACGGCCACGGTTTGATGATAGGATTCATAGCCGATGCTGGCGCTCACTGCATATTTCCAAATTTCTGGCAATCTTGACACGCTTTATAATATTTGAAGCAATCTTCCAGCATTGTCAGCCAAAAGTATCCTACTCTTCTCAATATCCACTTCATCTTATGAGCCGATTGATGAGTTCCACAAACACCCTCATGCACTTCACACATAACCACTTTGGCCTCTTCCAAATTTAGGCATCTCAGCAGAACCCCTTCAAAAGTTCGATAATATAACTCTTCATCAAGCAACACATATTTAGTAGCTTTATACCGAAGTTTCCTAGAAACCGATTGCGACGGATTTTGCAGATAACCAATTATTTCCTGTCTCCAATCATCGGCTTTATCCTGAATATCATTATCAGCTATTTCAACTTCAACCTGTCTATTCAACCGATAACCCGAAGCAATTTGTGCAAGTTCATTGGCTTCTAAATTTTGCTCTCTAGGAATATGATCCATCGATACCATCATGAAATCCTTCAACAAATCCCTACATTCTTCATAATACGATCTCAAAACATCATCTCTGCACTCATATTCCCAAGACAATTGTTTGATCACTAATAATCAATCTCCGATTATCTCTATGATATCGGCTCCGATCTCCCTTAAAAGTTGAAGTCCTTTCAATACCGCCTCGTATTCCGCTTGATTATTGGTCCGATAGGGTTTAATTTTAAAAGCAAACTCAAAACTTGCCCCCCGAGGTAATACAATGACTAGGCCGATACCAGATCCATGCTTGCAAACTGATCCATCAAAAAATAAAGTCCACGGGATCGGCTCCACATAATTTTCATGTGCTGCACAATCAGATCGGCTATTGCTTGTCCCTTGATTGCTTTAGCCGATTCATATCTTAAGTCGAACTCTGTTAGGGCAAAAATCCATTTACCAACTCGCCCTTTTAAGACTGGAGCCGACAACATGTATTTTACCACACCGGCCTTGCAAACCACCGTGCACTCAGCCGATAAGATGTAATGCCTCAACTTCGTGCATGAGAAATATAAACAAAGGCATAATTTTTCCACCGCACGATATCTTGTTTTAGCATCCAAAAGCCTTCTACTTAAATAGAACACGACTCGCTCCTTGCCTTCAAACTCTTGTATTAAAACAGATCCGATGGATTTTTCATCGGCCGATAAGTATAACTTGAACGGCACTCCTTTCTGCGGCGGAATCAGAACAGGTGGGGAACTTAAATAACTCTTAATCCCATCAAATGCCTTCTGCTGTTCTGCCCCCCACACAAATTCTTGATCAGCTTTCAACTTCAACAATGGAGTAAAAGGCTCAATCCTTCCTGACAAATTCGATATGAATCTCCTTACAAAATTAATCTTGCCGATCAACGACTGTAGCTTTGTCTTGTTGTTTGGTGGTTCTGTATTCTTGATGGCTCTGATGCTCCGTTGACTAACTTCAATTCCCCGCTCATGAACCATAAAACCCAAGAACTGCCCAGCCGATACACCAAAAGCGCATTTATTGGGATTCATCCTTAATCCGTATTTCTTTGCCCTTTCCAGCACTTTTCGCAAATTGGCTATATGGCTTTCATCACTCTTGGATTTAACTACCACATCATCGATGTAAATTTCCACCAATAAGCCGATGAGATCATGAAATATATAATTCATCGCCCTCTGATATGTCACACCGGCACTTTTTAATCCAAACGTCATTACCACCCAATCATATAAGCCGATAGCTCCAGGACATCGAAATGCGGTCTTATGTATATCTTCCTCTGCCATAAAAATCTGATTATATCCTGCATTGCCATCCATGAAGCTGATAATCTTGTGGCCTGATGCTGCATCCACCAACAAATCTTCTATCGGAATCGGGTACTAATCCTTAGGGGTAGCTTTATTCAAATCCCGGAAATCGATACATATCCTCAATTTTCCATTTTTCTTTTCCACCGGGACGATATTAGAAACAAACTTGGCATATCGGCATGGCCTTATAAACTTTGCATCATATAACCTTGTGATTTTTGCTTTGATTGGCTCATACAACTCTGCTTTAAATCTCCTTGGAGCCTGTTTAAACGGCCGATATCCTGGTTTAATAGGAAGCCGATGTTCAACATTTGATCGGCTTAATCCTGCCATTTCATGATATTCCCAAGCAAAACAATCTCGATACTCTTTCAGCAATTCTATTAATTCTTTTCGGAATTCAGGACACAATCTTTTACTTATGTACGTCAGCCTTGGCCTATCTCCTGGTCCTATATCAATTTCTTCCAAATCATCAGCCGACGTAAATCCTTATCCCAACTTCCCTTCGAACTCTTCAATGGTGCCCATCAGAGTAATAGTTCCGAGCCGACTTGCCGAATCGGCTGTATCTCCCGACTGGTGATCTTAAGATAATCCCCTTCCCACACTTTTCCAGACAAACAATCGACACCATCGGCCTCCCAGATCGGTAAATCAGTCATTGCAATATTGGTCGATTGATCCGCTGGGATTACCTCAACTTGATCTCCCTGCCATTGTATCAAACACTGATGCATTGTCGAGGGCACGCAACAATTTGCGTGAATCCAATCCCTGCCAAGGAGTAGACTATACGATCCTTTTCCATCGATGACAAAAAACATGGTGGGCAATGTCTTGTTCCCCACTGTCAGTTCCATGTTTAACACGCCTTTTGTCTCCGATGGATTCCCGCCGAAATCCTTTAACACCATATTTGTTTTGATCAAATCTTCGGCAGTTTTCCCCAACTTCCGATATGTAGCATACGGCATCAGATTAACAGCTGCCCCCCCATCAACTAGCATTTTCATCATCGGCTTCCCATTCACATAACCCTTAATGTATAATGGCTTCAAATGCCGATGCTTCGATTCTTCAGGCTTATCAAATATAGCCTGATCGGGTTGCAGTGTTAATTGAGCAAAAACTTCTTCAATATCTTCCTCATCAGATGAAAGTGCTTTATATTCCCGAGGCAAAAAGAAGACCATGTTTACCGGAGCCGATGGACCAACCTCATCGTCACTTTTCTTTACGCGGCATACCCGATTAGTCCTCTTGTGACGATGATCGGCTTCCTTGTGATCTCGCTGTTGTTCTTCCTGTTGCTCTCAGTGCCGTAGCCGCTGTGCCCTTCTTTTCTGACTTTTCGTAAATATTCCACTAGGACACCACTGAGGATTCTGGACCTGCTGTTCTCCATGCAATCCCTCTTCATCATTTTCTTCAAAGAACTCTTCATGGATCGGCCCTAATCGGCTATGTACCGATGCTCTCCTTTCAAGCAGCCAATCTCGCGAAAATCCTTCATGCTCAAAAATTCGAGATCTCGTAACACCGCATTCAGGACAATCTCTGATCAACGGCAATCTAATCCCTCGTTCCCAGCAAAATTGAAAGAACGGGCAATCCCAATGTGGATTATATCGCTCCTCGTATGACGAAGCCCGCTGTTCCTCTTCGCGCCTTGAATATTTATCTACCAGCTGCGATGAAGTAATTCTAGATCTTCTAAATTCCTGATATCTTCCTTCATCGGCTTGATTCATCGATGATCCCGCATAAACCCTATTCACGGGGAACGGATATTCATCGATCTTCATCGGCTTCTTGTCCTCAAACTTGATCCTTCCCTGTTTGACAGCCGATTGAATTTGTTGCCGAAAAACTTTGCACTCATTGGTGTGGTGCGATATCGTGTTGTGCCACTTGCAATATTTTTCTTCTTCAGTTCTTCGGCTGACGGAATTACATGATTTGGTGGGAGTTGTATCTGTTTCTCCTGCAGTAACAGCTCGAAGATCTTATCGGCTTTATTGATATCAAAATCGTATCGTTCCTCCTTGCCGATATCCTTCACCCACGGGCATGATACCGATCTCTTATTTCTAGCCCATTCCGCCAATCCAACTTCAGCATCGGATCCTTCATCATCTGAGTCCGATGAATAAACTTGCACCTGAGCGACCCTTCTCTGAAATTTTTCCTTTTTTGCCTCTTGAAATCGGCTTTCATGAGCCAATACCTTCTGTACTAGGTGCGCCAGACTTGCGAACTCTTGTGATGAAAACCTCTCTTTAATGGGCGCTAAAAGACCCTGGAAAGCCAAATCGACTAGATGTCCGTCGCTTAGATTCAAACTGTAACATCGGTTTCTAACGTCCTGAAACCACTGGACATATTCCGTAACTGTTTCGTCTGGCCTTTGCCTAACCGATGTTAAATCTGTCGGCCTCATCTCATGGATTCCAGCGAATAAGTATTTGTGAAATTGTTTTTCTAGATCAGCCCATCCCCGAACTGAATTCGGTGGCAATGACGAGAACCACGTAAAAGCCGATTCAGACAATGACAAGGGGAAAAAATCTAACCCTTAGAGCCTCCTCAGCCGATGCTTCTCCACACTGTGCCAAGAATCGGCTAATATGCTCTACTGTAGATATGCTGTCCTGCCCTGAGAACTTAGAAAAATCTGGGACTCTGTATCGGTGTGGTAATGGAACCCTGTCAAACCACTCTGGATATGGATGCCGATACATAAATGTTTGCTCCTTCGGTTTTATCCCAAACTGTTCTCTTACTATTTCTGCAACCCTTGCCGATAAATCTTCCCTTGGGATTTCCTATTGATATTGTATGGGCAGAGTTTGTAGCCGATTTTGCCTAGGATATTCTCTTTGATAATTACCTGAATCGGCAACACCTCCTGGGTAATTCTGCTGATATCCCCCATAATAAGCCGTTTGATGGTATCCCGCAGGAATATCTTGTTGCCCCCCAGCCTGGTTCTGTGAAAATAAATTCTCCGGTATATCTTTTCTGGGGCCATAAGTAACTTGATTCGGCTCTATCTTTGGTGGGAGATAAACAGGACCTCAAGTAGGCTCTTGAGCAATCGATCCATCCATTGCCTTCTTGATGAGGTTATGCAGCGTGTTCACCAGGATCCCTGATTGATTGATGAGCGCATGATGTACTGCTTCATTCACCATCTCCTGTAAGGGTTTTATTGGTAGACTCTTAGGTGGTGTACGGCTCGATTCTCCTACCAGGACTGGTTTTGGAAATTGAGATTTTTGAATCGGCCCTTGTCGCGTCATGCCGAAAGACTCCAAGCAGAGTTTCTGAAAATTGGCCATATTTTGCTCGACTTGCTGTCTCTGCTCATCTGTTAAATCCTCCATGCCGACCGGGATCACGTTGTCTGTTTTGATCTCTTTTCTGGCCATGTCGAAATTCCAGGTCCCACCAGGCGTGCCAAAAACGTGTCGACGCTGAAAATCAACAGCAGCGTCGAGCACGAGCCGATGATCTAGTTCGGCGCCTTAAGACACGCGAAGTCCTGGGAGATCTGCTTAACTCTAGTGCAGGTCCTAAAATTTGAGGTTCGTAGGCGTGCCAGTCAATTTGACCCTGCAATTGACAAGGAGATAGAAAAAATTAGATCAATGAGCCAATCGGCTGAAAGCCGAATTGGACTCGTCTCATCGGCCGATTGCCGATGTGGACTAGAGCACTTATACATCGACTGGAAGCCGATGATGGCATAGATAGATAAAATAAATAAACCATGTGGCTAAGGAACCAATAACAATATAAATAAATAAACTAGCTGATTACTGATATAATGTGTATCGGCCGGAAAGCCGATAATGGTGTAGCGTGCCAAAAACGTGTTGAACAACGCAATCGGCCTTAATTAATAAAAGATAACCTATCGGCTAGGCATTCCAATAGAATATTGCATAAACACCCATCAGCTTAACAAGGATAAATCTATCGTTATCAATCTAGTAGGTCAAACTTAACGGATGCAGCATAGATTAATAACGATAAAAGAACCTCGATGAGCCGATAGATCTAATGCAATCGTGATGTGATATATGATAACTTATCGGCTATACATCCCGATAAAACGCTTGCATAAAATCGATCAACCTAGCAGGAATAACTTATCACGCAGTTTAGTAGGTCGGACCTAACCGATGCAGCACAAACTGATGATAAGTTACACCCAGTAAGCCGATAAATCTATGCACGCGTGATGTGATATATCTACTCGGCCTATGAGGTCAAACCTAACTGATGCAGCCGTAGACATAACAGATATATCGTGGTAAGCCGACTATCGTAGGCCGACTAGAATATCGGACCTAACCAAGAAAGTCCTAGTCGATACGGTAGTCAGGGTAACGAGACTTACCCTCTCACAGGAAGTCGAACTTAACCGATGCAGCCTGGCTCGAGAGGCAAGAACCCGTTGAAAAGGGTGGCGATGCGCCGAAGTTTGTATTGATCTGTTTGATGATTTACACGGTCCCTGGGCATACGTATTTATACCCCGAGTTGATACAGTCCTGATCGGATACGAAACAGGAGTTTCCTAACTATAAAAGGAAAATTAACAAGCCTTGATCGAGATCAGGTTTCCTAAAAATTCTTAAAACTACCTAATTAATAGATAAGGTAATTAACTGCCATGTCGTGGTCTTCACGATTCCTTCTCAAGCTCGGTCTTTTCTAGATTATCTTCCATTGGCTGACACAATTTCTTTCCTTAGCCGAGTCCGATACGAATCGTACCAAATTTTGGCGTTAACAGCCCCCCAATATCTGTGCTGGTCAGAAACAGCAATCACATTTGATCGTGCAGATCACCCCAACCGAGTCACGTATCGAGGGCATTATCCACTCGTCCTGGATCCAGTCATCAGGAGTATCAAGCTGAGGAAGGTTCTCATCGATGGAGGGAGCGCTCTCAATATATTGTTCACCAAAACGCTCGATGAGATGAAGATCCCTCAATCTGAGCTACGGCCAAGTACTGCTCCCTTCCACGGGGTAATCCCTGGCCTCTCCTCCACTCAACTCGGACATATCACTCTGCTAGTTACTTTTGGCACGGGAGAGAATTTCCGTACTGAGAACATCTGCTTCGAGGTTGCCGACTTCGAGACCACGTATCACGCCATACTCGGACGACCAGCACTAGCCAAGTTCATGGCGGTGCCCCATTACACATACATGGTGCTCAAGATGCTTGGACCAGCAGGAGTACTTTCCTTGCATAGTGATGTGAAGCAAGCCTTCACCTGTGACAAGGAGAGCTGCGAGTTGGTCCAATCTCAAGAGGCAGCAGTCGGACGAAACAATATCTGACGACGATCAAGTTCCGGCAAAGTCGGGAATTTGGCAAATTCAAAGACAAAGAAGATCCACTGGACCCTTTCGGTCCCACCAAGACTGCGCTTGTGGAAACTGGATTTGACCCTAAATAGGAAGACGCGCTCATCACCTTCCTCTAGGAGAATAGGGATATATTTGCTTGGAAACCTTTCGACATGCCTGGTGTAACAAGGGAGGTGATCGAGCATTCCCTCAACGTCAAGCTAGAAGCCAAACCAGTCAAACAACGACTGCGACACTTTGCTCAAGACCACAAAGATGCTATTCGGGAGGAGATAACTATCACGCCAAGAATTTCCATCCAAAATTCTGGAGTTTTATTGTGTATAAATCCTCGTCCAAGAATCAGCCAAGGCACACATGACATAGTTGATAATCAAAGAAATTGTTTACATACTGAAATTATTTATTATAGAGGTGAATGGTACCTCACCAAATAATAAAGTTCTAGCAGCGGTAAATAAACTAAGACAACGTGACGAAACCCACTCCACGAGCTTGACCGGACTCCCGCTTAATTCTCCATGCAGTCCTCCTCGCTGAAGTACTCCTCTGAATGATGATTGTTGATTGCAATGTGAGTATATGAAATACTCCACAAGCCACACAGCAAATATGCAAGTGCACAGGATAATAAAGGATGGCATAATAGGGCTCAAATTTGCATAAAAGCATTTAATAAAACATTTAAGAGGGTAATAAACCATTAGTTATTAAACAATATTGATCAACACTATACCGCTCACCAAAACGGCATAGGCCCAACCTCTCCAACCTAGAGCTAAACATATTTCACCATTTACCAGTCAAGTTTAACTAACGTGGGACTAATCACAGAAAACATTGCTAGGCTCGCCCTTAACTGTCAGCACAACTATTCGAATAGTTTTACTCTGGCCAGAGGTGTACCAATTTACCCACAAGACACAACTCTACAACACATCCCTGTGCGCCTCGATACCACCACGGTACCTCGGAAAGGAATCGTGACAGGATTATCCATGTAACTTGCACAATAGGAGAGCCTCCCGCCGAACCTCTGGTCTCCGGTAGGGGTGATCAAGTACGTTCCCGCGAGACGGCCCGACGCCCGAAGCATGGTCTTATTATCACTGCCATGTGTGGACTTATATTAGCCACAACACGCCCTGGTGCCTCCTATTAAACTCGGCACACTTCAAATTCCTGCTATCCCATTCTAGCTTGTGGTTAGCACGAGTGTTGCTTTGCAACAAGTAGTCCGCGAACCGGTCCTTAACTGTTACGAGCACTGCTAGTAACATTCACAACCCTGGTGCTCGCAACCCACCATTTCTCCATATTTTAATGAACCTGTTGACGCCGAAAACCGCCGGGGCCGTTCGGCGCCTTGGAGACACGCGAAGGCCTGGGAGATTTGCTTCACTCCAGTGCAGGTCCTAAAATCTTGAGGTTCGTAGGCGTGCCAGTCAATTTGACCCTGTAATTGACAAGGAGAAAATATTAGATTCATGAGCTAATCGGCTGGAAGCCGATCTGGGCTCGTCTCATCAGCCGATGGCCGATTTGAACTGTAGCACTTATACATCGACTGGAAAGCCGATGATGGCATGAGCAATAGCATATAATAAACAAATATTAAACTAGCGATCATTGAAGGGATGCTCAAAATCGGTTGTAATCTGATAAAATAAATAGGCAGGATGTGTAAATAAACATATTGAATGAATTTCAGCCGATTGCGATTAAAATTATTAATACCGAGGCGGCCCAAGGTAGCCCACTTGCCTTAATTGTTTGAAACAGTGCCAACGGCCTTGATTCCCGCCCGGTCATCATATCTCTATAAAACGCTTCGTCTCCCTAGCCTTTTTTACGCTTTTACATCACCAGAGCACCACCGTTCATCTTCCAAAACTTTGACAAGCTCCAGCGAACCCAGACGAACCGTTGCAGCCCTTTTCTTCGGCCGTTGATTCCTGCATCTTCTTCCTCTCTTGCAATGGCATCAACATCCGCAGTCCCCGAGGTAATCTTTCTGCCCGACTATTTTTTCCGATCTACAGCCTAGATGAATCCAATCTGCCATGTTCTTTACCTGTTCTTCATCGTGTTCTTGTTCACTGTAGCACCTTAGGAACCAAGTTTTGATCCCAGCCGTCGACTACCCGGATTTCTTCTACCATGGCCCAATGGGTAGTGAGGATCCCACAGATTTCATCAGCGCCGAGACCCAACGCATTCCCTTCAAGAACTCCGCCATGTTGGTCAGTGATTGGACCAATAGCTTCAGGTCCTGGCCGAGCAAGCTTCCTGGGTGGAGAGACTGGTATATTAGGGTATCGGCTGCGAAGAGAACCCTCTGGGATGAATCACATATCGGCCACTGCATCAACCTCTCTCTAGCCGATATGGAAAGGAATGAACCTCTGCTTGCATCGGCCTCATACTTTTGGTCTGACGCCCTCAACGCCTTCATGTTCGGGCACAGGCCGATGACTCCCACCTTGATGGATGTGACTATGCTCACTTGCCTCAACACGACGAGCTACATCGACCCCTTCAAGCTCCGATTCAAGCCTGCTCACCGGCTCCAAGCGAAGAACATTGGTGGCTGGTCCAGGTATATATCAATCCATAACAAGGGAACTGGACCAGTCGACAACCGGGAACATGTCGCCTTTTTGAACTTGTGGTTGGAGCGGTTTGTCTTCGGCGGTGCAACCCTCGGCCCAACAATCAACATGCAATGTCTGGCAGAATGCTTGGCCGATCGGAAACAGATCCCCTTGGGGCAATACCTCCTTGGCGCTACTTATCAGCTGCTTCACCAAGTAGCGACCAAGCTATCGGCCGGCCAGCCCATCGGCCATATCAGGGGTCCTTGGTGGTTTGTGCAACTCTGGCTCAACGTCTACACCTCCAAGGCCTTCTTTGGACCTCTTTTCTCAACCAATCCTTTCCAGCCGATCATATAGAAGACCAGGATCCCATTTACCGCCGATGTATCTCATGGGCGAAGCTGCATCGGCTCTTTCTGGTGGCAAGATAACACCGCTGGACTTAGCCAATGGTTCAAGGGTTCTATTACGGCTTCACCAAGGGGCCACTCTCTGGTTCGCATACAATGATGCATCGTCATTCGAGATGCCTTCCAATTTTGACCCCGCTTGATGCTTTGGAAAATGATGAATCGAAGGCATATTCCTATCGGCCATTACCCCTTGTCTGCTGCCAATGGCTTTTCTCTAGGCCGATCGCAACATCATATGAATTCTACCACCATCGGTCAGCTCCCGTCAGCTTGGCCTTGGTCAACTTCCGATCGGCCTATTCTTCATCGACAAACTTCAGGCCCGGGGCACCGTCAACAACGCCCTAGAGTATGATCGGATGCGGACCTTAACAGAATCCCTACTTCTAGGCACCGCCACCAAGGTGAATGTTTGCACTGCCAACACAAAGCTTTTCGTCCGATGGTGGTCAGAATGGAAGAAACATCTATTCAGCTTAGCAGCCACCCATTACTGTTCTCGCCTTGATGCTGAATACATCAAATCTGACAAAGAGGTAACACCCATAAGCTTTAATCATCATCTCCGATTATCTCTCACTCCTAATTTTGCAGGCTGTCAATGTCGAGCCCCCAACGACAAGCAACAGTGGTCGGCCGATTCTGTATCACCCCATCGGCCACTCCGAACTTAGGGCCGATGCTCCCTCTCCATCGGCTCTCCTCAGGCGCCCCGGCCGACAGGACAAAACGCAAGAAGCTAGCGCATCGCCTTCTCTCAAGAAGTAGAAAAAGTGCGATGTCATGGTATGACGCCACCTACTCCCAGACAACATCGGCCCTTCATCTCACAGGTACGTGCTAAGTCTTGATATCATTACTCGTTTTTTTTCCATCTTCTTTCATCAATTTTATTTTCAGCTCGAGCCATCGGCCCTGAACCTCAACCTTTGCTGACATCCATCCAAGCACCGAGCGATGACTTCTCCAGTTGCCCAATCTCAGCACAAATCCTCAAGCCGTCGATGAGACTGTTCCTACTTTCATCGCCTGACATCGGCCACCCGAAGAACAACCTACTCATCCCCCTGAAGCCGATGCCACCCAAGCTGCCGATGTCCTTCCTCAGGTAATCTCTTTATGCCCATACTTCACTTTTAACTCTTTACTGCTTCTTTTACCGATGTCAATTTTGCAGTCCTTAGCTGATTTGTTCTATTTTGACATCGACAAGTACTTAGAGGCAGAAGACGCAACAGCCACCAGCACAGCAACCAAGCCATCCTTCCCAGCCAATGTGCGTGAGTATTTAACGGAGCATCATCAGTCGGCTGGAAATCCGATCGATGCACTAGTGGAAGACTGCGGGCCGATCTGGGCAAGACTCGCAGAGATTGAACACCATCTGCCCGAAGAACTCATCGACGCACTGACTCCCGCAGCATACCTGGAATCTCACAGATTCAAACTCATCAAGCTTAGATAGCGCATAGCCGATCGTGCTGACCAACAGAAGATAACCCAAGACATCCAAGCCGATCGGCTGGCAGCCCAATCAGAAAAGAAAAACCTTGATGACATGGTAACTGCCCCTCAAGAGCTCCAATCCAAGCTGGACCAACTGAAGAACAAGGAGGCCGATTTGCTGGCAGAACTTGAAAAAGTTCACAATGATCTTGAAGCAACAGAATCCTAGCTTATTATAGGCCTACACAAGCTATACAAGAACCAAGAGGCTAATGGTTGCAGCAACGGTGCGTCAAGTATTCATCAGCGCAAAATCTGAAGACCATCCGGGTCTGATGAAGACACATGCGTGCTATCAATGAGATTGACCAAATGCGCTGCGTGCAATCGAAACGATCCAAAATTCATGTAAATCAATGACTGATGGCCTCCTGAAACATGCTGGTTTGTGCTGTAATAATTTTTGATCGGCTCTGTTGCCTGCTCCTTTTAACCTGATAATATTTCTGTTTGTTTGATCTAAAGGCGATATCGACTGAAATCGGCTATCTTTAGGCGATGCAAAACATCGGCTTTCTGAACTTTTTAGAAATCTGGCTGCACTTAACGATTTAAGAGTTGATCCAAAGCTAGGATGTATTTCTTGAGATATTTTCCCGTTAGTGTTTAGCAATTCCGTCCCGTCAAGAAGATCTCTAATACAAAGGCATTACCAGGCACACAACGATTAATCCGATAGGCCTTCCCAATTAGGCGACCATTTCCGAATCTACTATCTTCTGGAACCCGATCGGTAAATCAACTTCCAGACAAGATCTCCCTCGGCAACGATTTATTCATCACCTTTTTGTTGTAATGCCGAGCTGCCTTAGCCTTGTTTCCTTGATCCTCTCTAATGCCTTAACCGATTTCTGAGCTAAATCTTTCAAGTTCATCTGTCATTAGTTATAATAATCATCGGCTGTCAATTGATTTTGCAAAGAAATCCTCCTAGAGCGATGTTAGTTTCCCAAGGCAAAACCGCCTCATGTCCATATACTAGTTGGTAAGGTGGCACCCGAGTAGATCCATGACATGCCATCTGATAGGCCCATAATGAATCGGCTAATGTAGTATGCCATCAACGCGGCTGCTCATCAATCTTCTGCTTAATCAATTTGATCAAACTCTTGTTAGAAGCTTCCGCCTGTCCATTGGCCTGAGCATAATAAGGCGATGAATTTAATAACTTGATTCCCATACTGGCAGCAAACTGTTGAAACTCATCGGACATGAAGACAGATCCTTGATCAGTAGTTATCGTTTGAGGAATTCCAAACCGATAAATTATATGCTCCTCTACAAACTCGATCGCTTCCTTGGACGCTAACTTTCTTCAGAGGAATCGCTCTACCACTTGGTAAAATAATCTGTCGTCGCCAATATGAACTTATGTTCCTTACTCGATGGAGGATAAACCTGGCCGATCATGTCAATTCCCCATCCTCTGAACGGCCACGGTTTGATGATAGGATTCATAGCCGATGCTAGTGCTCGCTGTACATTTCCAAATTTCTGACAATCTTGACACCCTTTATAGTACCTGAAGCAATCTTCCAGCATTGTCGGCCAAAAATATCCTACTCTTCTCAGCAACCACTTCATCTTATGAGCCGATTGATGAGTCTCACAAACGCCTTCATGCAACTCGCATATAACCACTTTGGTTCTTCCAAATTCAGGCATCTAAGCAGAACTCCCTCAAAAGTTCGATAATATAAATCCCATCAGCAACACATACTTAGTAGTTTATACCGAATTTTCCTGGAAACCGATTGCAAGGATTTTGTAGATAACCAATTATTTCCTGTCTCCAATCATCGGCCTTGCCTTGAATGTCATTATCGGCTATTTCAACCTCAACCTGCCTATTCAGCCGATAACCAGAAGCAATCTGTGCAAGATCATTGGCTTTAATTTTGCTCCTAGGAATATGATCTATTGATACCATCTTGAAATCCTTTAACAAATCTGTATATCCTCATAATATGATCTCAAAACATCATCCTACACTCATATTCCAGACAACTGCTTGATCACAACAAAGAATCACCAACAATCTCTATGATATCGGCTCCGACCTCCTTCAAAAGTTGAAGTCGCTTTTAATACCGCCTGCGTACTCCGCTTGATTATTAGTCCGATAAGGTTTAATTGTAAAACAAACTCAAAACTTGCCCCCGAGGCGATACAATGACTAAGCGATACCAGATCCATGCTTACAAACCGATCCATCAAAAAACAAGTCAAGGGACCGGCTCCACATAATCTTCGTGAACCCCTCTGTTGCCAATGAAATCGGCCACTGCCTATCCTTGATTGCTTTAGCTGATTCATACTCAAGTCGAACTCTGTCAAAGCAAAAATCCATTTTACCAACTCGCCTTTCAAGATAGAGCGACAACATATATTTGACCACATCGGCATTGCAAACCACTGTACATTTCAGCCGATAGGATATAATGCCTTAACTTGTACAGAGAAATATAAACAAAGGCATAATTCTCCACTGCAGGATATCTCGCATCCAAAAGCCTTCTGCCAGATAAAACACAACTGCTCCTTCCCTCAAATTCCTGTATCAGAACAGACCCGATGGATTTCTCATCGGCTGATAAGTACAATCTAAACGGCATCCTTTCTGCGGCGGAATTAGAAAGGTGGGGACTCAATAACTTTAATCCCCCATGAATGCCTTCTGCTGATCTGCCCCCACACGAACTCTTGATCGGCTTTCAACTTCAATAATGGAGTAAAAGATTAATTCTCCCTGACAAATTTGATATAAATCTCCTCACAAAATTAATCTTGCCGATCAATGACTGAACTCTGTCTTATTGCTTGGTGGCTCTATAGTTTAATGGCTCTGATGCTCCATTGACTAACTCAATTCTCGCTCATGACATAAAACCCAAAAACTGCCAGCCGATACCCAAAAGCGCATTTATTGGGATTCACTTAGTCCGTACTTCTTTGCCCTTTCTAGCACTCTCCGTAAATCGGCTATATGGCTTTCCTCACTCTTAGACTTAACCCATACATCGTCGATGTAAATTTCTACTAACAAGCCGAGAGATCATGAATATATAATTCATCGCTCTCTGATAAGTCGTAACTGGCAATTTCAATCCAAAAGTCATTACTACCCACTCATACAAGCGATAGCTCCAGGACACCGAAACGCAGTCTTATGTATATCTTCTTCAGCCATAAAATCTGATTGTTCCTGCATTGCTATCCATGAGCTGATAATTTTGTGGCCTGATGCTGCATCCACCAATAAATCCGCTATCGGCATTTGGGTATTCATCTTGGGGGTAGCTTTATTCAGATCCGAAATCAATACATAATCCTCATTTTCCATTTTTCTTCTCCACCGGGACGATATTAGAAACCCACTCGGCATATCGGCACGGCCTTATAAACTTGGCATCATATAACCTTGTAATTTCCGCTTTGATTGGCTCATATAATCTGCCTTAAACCTCCTCGGAGCCTGTTTGAATGGCCGATTCCTGGTTTAATGGGCAGCCGATGTTCGACATTGATCGCTTAATCCTGGCATCTCATGGTACTCCCAAGCAAAACAACCCCGATACTCCTTCAACAGTGTTATCAATTCTTCTCGAAGTTCAGGACATAACTTTTTGCTTATGTACGTCGGCCTTGTCTTATCTCCTGGTCCTATGTCGATCTCCTCTAAATCATCGGCCGACGTAAATCCTTGTCCCAGTTTCCCCTCGAAGTCTTCAATGGAGCCCATCAGAGTAACAGTTCAGAGCCGACTTGCTGAATCGGCTGTATCCCTTGGCTGGTAACCTTAAGATAATCTCCTTCCCATGTTTTTCCAGACAAGCAGTCAACACCATCGGCTTCCCAGATTGGCAAGTCGGTCATTGCAATGTTGGTTGACCGATCTGCTAAAACCACCTCGACTTGATCTCCCTGCCACTGTATTAGACATTGATGCATCGTCGAGGGCACGCAACAGTTTGCGTGAATCCAATCTCTGCCAAGAAGCAAACTATATGACCCCTTTCCGTCGATGATGAAAAACATGGTAGGTAACGTCTTATTTCCCACTGTCAACTCCACGTTCAACACGCCTTTCGCCTCTGATGAATTCCCACCGAAGTCTTTTAGCACCATATTTGTCTTGATCAAGTCTTCGGCAGTTTTCCCCAATTTTCGAAATGTAGCATGAGGCATTAGATTAACAGCTGCTCCCCCATCAACTAGCATCTTTGTCATCGGCTTCCCGTTCACATAGCCCTTGATATATAATGGCTTTAAGTGCCGATGCTCCGATTCCTCAGGTTTATCAAATACATCCTGATCGGGTTGCAACGTTAGCTGAGCGAAAACTTCCTCATTGCCTTCTTCATTCGATGAAAGTGCTTTATACTCCCGAGGCAAAAAGAACACCATATTTACTAGAGCTGATACATCTTCATCGTCCTTCCTCTTCACTCACCACACTTGTTTGGTTCTCTTGTGACGATGATCGGCTTCCTCTTGAGCTTGCCTCTGTTCTTCCTGTTGCTCTCGGTGTCGTAGCCGTTGTGCCCTTCTCTTCTGATTCTTTGTGAATATCCCACTAGGACACCATTGAGGATTCTAGACTTGTTTTTCATGTACTTCCTCTTCATCATTCTCTTCAAAGAACTCTTCATGGATCGGCCCTAATCGGCTATGAACCGATGCTTTTTTCCCAAGCGGCCGATCCTGCGAAAACCTTTCCTGCTGATCATGCCGATATCCCACATTACTGCATTCAGGGCAATCCTCAACTGACGGCAATCTCATCCCTTGATCCCAGCAGAATCGAAAAAACGGGCAATTCCAATGTGGATTATATCTTTCTGGTTCAACCCTCCGTTCCTCATACCTTGAATATTTTTCTATCATATCCGATGAAGTAATCCTTGATTTGTACCTTTGATGCCTTCCTTCATCGGCTTGAGCCCTTGACGATGATCCTGCATAGACCATGTTTACAGGGAACGGGTGCCCATCAATCTTCATCGGCTTCTTGTCTTCGAATTTGATTCTTCCCTGCTCGACAACCGATTGAATCTGTTGCCAAAAAACTTTGCATTCGTTAGTATGATGCGATATAGTATTGTGCCACTTGCAATACCTTTTCTTATTTAGTTCTTCGGCTGATGGAATCACATGGTTTGGCGGAAGTTGTATCTGCTTCTCTTGTAGTAGCAAGTCGAAGATTTTATCGGCTTTATTGATGTCGAAATCATACCGCTCCTCTTTGCCGATATCCTTGACCCATGGGCATGATACTGATTTCTTGTTCCTAGCCCACTCTGCCAATCCAACCTCAGCATCGGATACCTCATCGTCTGAGTCCGATGAATAAACCTATACCTGAGCAACCCTTCTTTGATATTTATCTTTTTTTGTCTCTTGAAATCGGCTTTCATGAGCCGATACCTTCTGTACAGGTGCACCAGAAACTCGAATTCTTGTGATGAAAATCTCTCCTTAATCGGTGCCAAGAGACCCTGGAAAGCCAGATCGGCCTGATGCCCATCGCTCAGGTTTAGACTGTAACATCAATTCCTAACATCCCGAAATCGCTGAATATATTCCGGTACTGTCTCATCTGGTCGCTGTCTAACCGATGTTAGATCCGTCAGTCTCAACTCATGAATTCCAGCAAAGAAATATTTGTGAAACTGTTTTTCTAGATCGGCCCATCCCCGAACGGAATTCGGTGGTAATGAAGAGAACCATGTAAAAGCCGATCCAGATAGTGACAAGGGGAAAAACCTAACCCTCAGAGCCTCTTCAGCCGATGCCTCTCCGCACTGTGCCAGGAATCAGCTGACGTGTTCTATTGTAGATGTGCTGTCTTGCCATGAGAACTTAGAAAAATCCGGGACCCTGTATCGGTGTGGTAACGGAACCCTATCGAACCACTCAGGATATAGATGCTGATACATAAATGTCTGCTCCTTGGGCTTGATCCCGAACTGCTCCCTTACTATTTCTGCAACCCTTGTTGATAGATCTTCTTCCCTCAGGTTGTCTTGTTGATACTGTATCGGTGGAGTTGGTTGCCGATTCTGTCTAGGATATTCCCTCTGCTAAGTACCTGGATCGGCCCCACCTCCTGGATAATTTTGTTGATATCCCCCATAATAAGCAGACCGATGATATCCAGCAGGAATATCCTGTTGCCTCCCAGCCTGATTCTGTGTAAACAGGTTTTCTGGTATCTCTCTGCTGACGTTGTAAGCAACTTGATTTGGTTCAACCTTTGGTGGGAGGTAAACAGGACCTCGAGTAGGCTCTTGAAGAATTGATCCATCCACTGTCTTCTTTATAAGGTTATGAAGCGTGTTCACCAGAATCCCAGATTGATTAATGAGCGCGTGATGTACTGCTTCATTCACCATCTCATGTAAGGGTTTTACCAGTGGACTTTCAGGTGGTATGCGGCTCGATTCACCAAGCAGAACTGGTTTTGGAAACTGTGTCTTCTGAATCGGCCCTTGCCTGGTCATACTGAAGGATTCTAAGCACAGCTTCTGAAAATTGGCCATAGTTTGCTCAACTTGCTGTTTTTGCTGGTCTGTTAAATCTTCCATGCTGACCGGAATTACGTTGTCTGTTTTGACCTCCTTTCCGGCCATGTTCTATTCCTGATTGTTGAAACTTCGTGTCCCACCGGGCGTGCCAAAAACGTGTTGACGCCGAAAACCGCCAGGGCCGTTCGGCGCCTTGGAGACACGCGAAGGCCTGGGAGATTTGCTTCACTCCAGTTCAGGTCCTAAAATCTTGAGGTTCGTAGGCGTGCCAGTCAATTTGACCCTGCAATTGACAAGGAGAAAATATTAGATTCATGAGCCAATCGGCTGGAAGCTGATCTGGGCTCGTCTCATCGGCCGATGGCCGATTTGAACTGTAGCACTTATACATCGACTAGAAGCCGATGATGGCATGAGCAATAGCATAATAATAAACAAATATTAAACTAGCCGATCATTGAAGGGATGCTCAAAAATTGGCTGTAATCTGATAAAATAAAAAGGCAGGATGTGTAAATAAACAGATTGAATGAATTTCAGTCGATTGCGATTAAAATTATTAATATCGCCGCAAAGATGCTGCCTGCACCCGTGCCCGAGCCCTTGCTCGTGCCTGCGCCCGGATCTTCGTTCGCTGTCCGTGCCCGTGCCCGGGTTCTTACCTGATGTCGTGCCCGTGCCCGGGAACTTACCTGTGTTCGTGCCTGGGTCCTCACCTGCTGATCATGCCCGGGAACTTACCTGAGCTCGTGCTCGGATCGACATAGTAAACTAATCGGCTAGCCCTTAGCCGATCGTAATAGTAATGTAGGCAAGAATGTATAGCAAAGCAAGCAGTATAATCGGCTGTATTTAAAAGATAACTTATCGGCTAAGCACTCCGATAAAAACACCGCATAAAACCCATCGGCTTATTAAGAATAAAGTTATTATCGTCAGTCTAGTAGATCGGACCCAACCGTTGCAGCACAGACTGATGATGATAACAAGACCTCGATAGGCCGATAGATCTGATGCGATCGTGATGTAAAATATGATAACTTATCGGCTATACACCCCGATAAGACGCTTGCGCACAAAATATCAACCTAGCAGGAACAATTTATCACTGGCAGTTTAGTAGGTCGGACCCAACCGATGCAGCACAAACTGTGGATAAACCGCTCCCAGTAAGCCGATACGATATACGCACGCGTGATGTGATATACCTAATCAATCTATGAGATCAAACTGAACTGATGCAGCCATAGACAAATTAGATATATCGTGGTAAGCCGACTACCATAAACCGACTAGAATATCGGACCTAACCGAGGAAGTCCTAGCCGATAGGTAGCCGGGGTGACGAGACTTACCCTCTCGCTGGAGGTCGAACTTAACCAATGCAGCCCGGCTCGAGAAGCAAGAACCCGTCGAAAGGGTGGCGATGCGCCAAATTTGTATTGATCGATTGATGATAGATTACAAAGCACCCGGGCATACGTATTTATACCCCGAGTTGACACGAGTCCTTATTGGACACGATACACGATTTTCTAATTACAAAAGGAAACATTAACAGAACCCAACTGGACACGAGATCAGGTTTCCTAAAGATAACGTATTAATTTGCCTAAATAGTAGACACGGTAAATAACTGCCATACTGTGGTCTTCACGACTCCTTCCCGGATTCGGTCCCTTCTGGATCAATTTCCGTTAGTTGACTGCAATGTTCTCCTTGACCGAATCTGATACAGGGCCTTACCAAATTTTGGCGTCAACAGAACCAATAAGTTTTCCTTGCATGACCACAGTCGTAAATGGAATCATCATTTCATGTGAACGAAATATTTAATTGAAGTTAATGTTACAGCCTAGAAGTTATTCTATAATTTGCTATGCATGGCTAAGCAGAGTCCTAGAGGTAATCTAGCTAACCAATAAATAAAGCTAGCTAGTTATATTTATCCCATAGGTGCAATATCCAGTAATCAAGTCAAAGGGGTCATAAACAATTATTAGGGTTTCCCTGTCCCAATGACATTCCAAAATAAATGCAGAGTTGAAAGGAAATATAGCTTTAAACAGAGATACAATATGCTCAAAGGTATTGAGGAATCTGTGTGACTTACCTTGCTGCTCCTCACAAACCTCGGAACTCTCCTCGAGAAACTGCGACTTTTCCTGAACATCGGCAGCTAAAGGCAATAAATAAAAACGAGCAAAACAGTACATCAACACACATGAACAGTATAATATTATATTTTTAATGGTAGATCTTGATTTTTAAAGAATTTTATAAGTTGAATCACCCCAAACGGAGTTTGGATGAATTAGTTATGAATTTTAGAAGTTTAAACTCTTTTAAAGGCTTTTAAAAAGAATTAAGCCGATTTATTGTGTCATTTAAGAATTAATTTAATTTAGGAAAAGGCTTTATGATGTCAGCACAGGAGAGAGAGAGAGAGGTGGGCCGGTGGCTGACCAGCGGGGCCCACTGGACAGAGAGAGAAAGGGCCTCGGTCCACGGTAGACCAAGTCCACCAAGGTCCGCAAAGGATTTGAACGGTGTAGATTTTATGAGATTGGATCAGACGGCTAAGATGGCTTGATGGATTTGAGTTGGATCGGATGGCTGTGATCTGATCTACTCTAGCTCAAACAGCTGAGATCAGATTGGGCAATCGACGGTTTGGATAAGATCCGATCGAGCGGGCCTACGGCTTAGCTGGCGGCTGACGCGGCCTCCACATCGGTGCCATGAAGACTCAGGCGATGGCGGTGGCACTGGACCCGATGGTCACCAGCGATTGGCGGCACGGCGGCGTGCGGCGAGTGCAGGAACGGGTAGAGGGAGACACGGCGATTCTTACCAAGGGCGGAACGGCGATGGGAGGAGCCGGCGGCGAGCTCCTAGAGGCGGTGCACTTCGGGTCCTCGACGGCGACGGCGCTCCGGTGATCTTCGGTGACTTAGGGGCGGTGGCCTAGCTTCCTTGTGTGCTAGCGATGCTCACAGAAGCGACGGTGAGCGCTATTAGCGGCTAAGGCGACGACGTTGCTCGACTGAGACTCGGCGGCGGCGGCGGAGCGAACCTTGGGCGCGGGGAGACGTCTAGAGCTCACTAGGGCTAAGGCTTGAGCATGGAAAAGACCCTAGGGGCCTCAGGCTTGCTATTTAAGGAGGGAGGAGGCGGAGTCCGGCTCGGGTTCGGCGAGATTGCGGCGACGGAGGAATAGGGCTTCGGGTCCAAGTCGGGAAGCTCCCAATCTCCCACATCTGAACACCATTAGGCTCCGGGTTCTTGAGGATATGGCAGAGGATGGGGGCAACACTTCCCCTGAACCAATTGGAGCAGATCGCGGCCGAAACGATCGGGTTGCGGCAAGATTCATGGCGGCGGAGTTGGGGATGAACTGGACTTCTGTCCAAAGGTTGGGGACGAAGCTGACAGGTGGGCCCTACCTGTCAGCGGGCATCTGCGGGGAAACGACCACCGGGCCGGCTGGGCCGAGGCACAGCATGGGAGAGAGAAAGATAGGGGGCAGTCCGACGCGGGGAGGGGGGGAACAGGAACGGGCCGAAAGTGGCCAGGAGCAGGGAAGAGATTTTATTTTCTTTTTTCTTTTATTTAATTGCTGTAGACTTGTTTAATTCACCAAAAATAATTCCCTTAACTAAATAAATCCTAGAAAATTCCAGAAAATAGATGATTAAGCAAAGAATTTTATAAAATTATCTCTTGGCCCATTTTATTGTGGTTTTTCTTTGATTTTATTTATTTTCACTCATTGAGGCTTTTAATTAAATTTCTAAAATTCCTTTCTATCATTTTTTTATATGGGGATAATTTAGGGTGTTACAAACCTACGCCCCTTAAATAGAATCTCGTCCCGAGATTCGAGAGATCAGGCGAAGAGGTGCGAGTGAGCAGATTTCAATTCATCCTCGCGTTCCCATGTCGCTTCTTCTTCTGAGTGGTTACTCCATTGTACTTTGCAAAACCTTACCAGTCGATTGCGAGTATTCCTTTCCCTGGTCTCTAGGATACGAATAGGCTTCTCAACGTAGGTCAGATCTTTATGAATCTCGATCTGTTCTGGATCAGCTTCTTCGGTTGGTACTCGTAAACATTTCTTCAATGGAGACACATGGAAGACATCATGTACCCCTGTCAGGGTGGGAGGCAACTCTAGTTGATAAGCAACTTCTCCTTTACGTCCTAGTATCTTGTAGGGTCCCACGTAATGTGGTGCCAACTTTCCTTTTGTCTGGAACCGGTGTACTCCTCGAAGTGGTGTGACTAGTAAATACACATAGTCACCTTCCTCAAAGCTGAGGTCCCTTATGCGGTTGTCCGCATAACTCTTCTGACGAGATTGGGCTACTCGAAGTCGTTCTTGTATGATCTTCACTTTTTCTTCCGCTTCTCGCAAGATTTCCGTCCCGTAAACCTAAGGTTCTCCCGTTTGATCCCAAAGCAGGGGCGTGCGGCACTTTCGTTCGTACAGAGCCTCGAGCGGGGCCATCTTCAGACTTGCCTGGTAACTGTTGTTGTAGGAAAACTCAGCATACAGTAGGCTCTTGTCCCAACTTCCACCGAAGTCTATGGCACAAGCCCTCAACATGTCTTCTAAGATCTGGTTAACCCGTTCGGTCTGACCATCCGTCTACGGGTGGTAAGCGGTACTGAAGTTTAACCGTATGCCCATCTCTTCTAGGAGTCTCTACCAAAACTTAGAGGTAAACTGACTTCCTCTATCCAACACGATCTTGCGTGGCACACTGTGCAAACACACAATTCGAGCCATGTATAACTCTACCAATTTGCTACCCGAGTAATTTGTCTTGGCTAGTATGAAATGGGCTACCTTTGTAAGTCTGTCCACCATGACCCATATTGAATCAAATCCTAACACAGTCCTTGGTAAACCGGTGATGAAGTCCTTCCCTACTTCTTCCCAATACAATTCAGAGACCTTAAGGGGTTGTAACAATCCTGCTGGCCTTTGATGCTCAGCCTTTACACGCTAACATACATCACAAACAGCCACATACTCAGCTATTTCCCTTCGCATGCTAGACCACCAAAACTTCTCCTTAAGATCTTGATATATCTTTCTATTTGATGAGGGAGGAGGCAGAGTCCGACTCGGGTTCAGCGAGATTGCGGCGGCGGAGGAATAGGGCTTCGGGTCCAAGTCGGGAAGCTCCCAATCTCCCACATCTGAACACGATTAGGCTTCAGGTTCTTGAGGATATGGCGGAGGAGGATGGGGCCAACACTTGCCCTCAACAAATTGGAGGAGATCGCGGTGGAAGCAATCGGGTTGTGGCAGGATTCACGGCGGTGGAGTCGGGAATGAACATGACTTCCATCCAAAGGTTGGGGACGGAGCTGACAGGTGGGCCCTACTTGTCAGCGGGTGTCCACGGGGAAACGGTCACCAGGCCGGCTGGGCTGAAGCGCGGCATGGGAGAGAGAAAGAGAGGGGGCAGGCCGACGGGGGGGGGGGACAGGAGCGGGCCGAAAGTGGCCCAGGAGTAGGGAAGAGATTTTATTTTCTTTTTTCTTTTATTTAATTGCTGTAGACTTGTTTAATTCACCAAAAATACTTCCCTTAACCAAATAAATCCCACAAAATTTTAGAAAATAGATGATTAAGCAAAAAATTTTATAAAATTATCTCCTGGCCTATTTTATTGTGGTTTTTCTCTGATTTTATTTATTTTCACTCATTGAGGCTTTTAATTAAATTTCTAAAATTCCTTTTTCTCACTTATTTTTATATGGGGATAATTTAGGGTGTTACAATAACCAAACTCTTTGCAGCCAGGTTCATCAAAAAGGTCTATCACCCGAACTGGCTGGCAAATCCAGTCCTGGTGCAGAAGAAGAACGGTAAATGGTGCATATGCGTCGACTATATCGACTTAAACAAGGCGTGCCCCAAGGATCCATTTGGTCTACCTAGGATAGATCAGGTGGTCGACTCCACGGCGGGGTGCGAGTTGCTCAGTTTTCTCGATTGTTACTTAGGATATCATCAAATCAGCCCAGCAAGCCTTCAAGACTTCAAGAAGTTCCTCACATCACCACCCGTATTGGCATCACCTATGCCCCAAGAACCACTCGTGCTGTATCTGGCGGCAACCTCTTAGGTAGTCAGCACGGTATTGGTCGTAGAGCAGGTAGAAATTGGGCACATACAAAGAGTACAGAGGCCAGTCTACTTCGTTAGTAAAGTCCTAGCCAACTCCAAGATAAGATATTCCCAAGTCTAGAAGCTGCTTTATGGTTTACTCATAACTGTCCGGAAGTTGGTGCACTATTTCCAGTCGCATCAAGTCACAATTGTCACATCGTATCCACTCGGAGACGTCCTGCACAATCACAAGGCCACTGGTAGAATCACTAAATGGGCGCTCGAGCTGATGGCGTTTGACATTATATTTCAACCTCGAACATCAATCAAGTCACAAGCACTTGTTGACTTTTTGGCCAAATGGACAGAGGTTCAGATGGCTACACCAACAGACAAGTTTGAAGACTGGACGATGTACTTCAACGGTTCTATACGGATTGGCAGAGCAGGGGCTAGCGTTGTCTTGACATCATCCACTGGAGAAAAATTAAAATACGTCCTTCAGATACACTTTCTAGCATCCCACAACGTCACCGAGTACGAGGCGCTCCTCCACGGGCTCCGCATCGATACATCACTCGGCATCCGCCGACTGGTAGTATGCGGGGATTCTCAACTCATGGTGAACCAGGTTATGAAAGACTGGACGTGTCTGGACAACAACATGGCGGCTTACTGTCAGGAGGTACGTAAGCTGGAAAACAAGTTCGACGGGATAGAGATTACACATGTGCTACGCCAATATAACGAAGCTGCAGATGAGTTAGCCAACATGGGATTCAAACGAGAAGTTGTCTCGACTGGAGTTTTTGTTGAGCAATTGTTGGAGCCGTCAGTCAAGAAAAAATCAGTACTCGAGCAGTCGGGGGCTGAACTTACCCCGGCGATAAATGAAGTACTAATCATCTCTCAAGATTGGCAGACTCCAATCATTAGGTTCCTCCTAGAAGACAAGCTCCCAGAAGATCGCAATGAGGCCGAGCGGATCAAACGTCGAAGTAAAAGTTTCCTTGTAGTCGATGAATACCTTTATTATAGAAGCGCATCCGGAGTCCTCATGCACTGCGTCACACCTAAGGAGGGCAAGCAGATACTGCAGTCTATCCACTCGGGCATTTGTGGTAACCGCGCTGCATCAAGGACGTTAGTCTGAAAGGCTTAGAGACAATGTTTATTCTGGCCGACTACAGTTACATACGCTAAAGACATAGTTCGGACATGTGAGGGATGCCAGTTCTTCGCCCGGCAAACAAATCTTCCAGCTCAAGAACTACCAACAATTCCAATCTCTTGGCCCTTTGCAGTTTGGGGGTTTGACATGGTCGGGCCATTCAAAAGAGCGCCAGGGGGTTCATGCACTTGTTTGTCGCAGTGGATAAATTCACAAAGTGGATTGAGGCAAAACCCGTTGCTACCATAACAGCGGCAGGGGCAAAGGACTTCATCATAAGTATTATATATTGATTTGGAGTTCCCAACCGCATTATAACGGACAACAACACTCAGTTCACTCAGATTTCTATGACGACTTCGGCATCAAGATCTATTATGCTTCTGTGGCACACCCACGAAGCAATGGGCAGGTTGAGCGTGACAATGGCATGGTCTTACAAGGTATCAAGACTAGGGTTTTCGACTGACTATAACCATATGCAGGGCGGTGGGTGTAAGAGCTTCCATCTGTTTTCTAGTCTTTAAGAACCATGGTTAGTCGAGCAACAGTGCAATCCCCTTTCTTCCTAATCTATGGTGCTAAGCCTGTGTTACCAACCGAGTTGGAATTCGGCTCACCGCGAGTCCGGGCCTACTCAGATGCAAAATCAACTAAAGACCGACTAGTCGAACTAGATCAGTTGGAGGAAGCAAGGGACATCGCAACCATCCAGTCGGCAAGGTACCTTCAAGGCCTGTGTCATTATCACAGTCGGAATGTTCATGGCTGCGCCTTTTCAGTGGGAGATCTCATTTTGAGAAAAATCCAAACCACCAAAGACAGGCATAAATTATCTCCCTTTTGGGAGGGGCCGTTCATTGTCGCTGAGGTGACACGTCCGGGCACCTACCAACTGAAGACAGAAGACGATGTCCTAATCAACAACTCATGGAACATAGAACAGCTACGTCCTTTCTATACCTGAGTTTTGTTCTCCTTTTGTACACATAAAGTTAGTTACTCTGACTCACTACGTCGCTTGTTGCAACCGAGTAGTGAGTCAGGGGCTATATGTTAATACATGCCTATTGTCATTAATAAAATCTGAGCTTGTTTTATCTAAGTCATGAAGCTTTCCAAAACTACGTTAAGTTTTCCAAAGTATAGTCCTGACAGGTCAACAATTTTTATTAAGTTAATCTCAATTCACTCGGTGTAAACTATCTAGTCGGGTAAAGCTAATGATGACTCAGAAGCAGCAAGTACTCGGCATGACTTAACGACAAACAGCAAAAATATTTACAATATTTACGTATTGTTTTTGGTGAACACCAACTACATAAATGTTTCTATCTACATCGACAGGTCCTTGGCTATGGCTTTTACAGTTGCCCTAACCTGGCTGATCAGCTTCAAGCCTTGCTCCGGAGTAGTCCCTTCGGTAAAGCCTTCACCAACAGCCTCAATATCTACCCGGGGGTAGAGAGACTTGGTCATGGCCAAGGCCTAGGCAATCCTGACAGTGACACGCTTATCTGAGTACTTCTTTAATATCTCTGGAGCTTTCTCGAGGCGTTCTGCTACTTGAGTAATTGAGCTGGAGCTGGATCCGGCCTAGTGCGGCTGCATGATGTCAAGCAAGGTCTTCGCGGAGTCAACAATAACCTACCACGATTCCTTTATGACTTTTATCTCCTCTGCAAAGGCACCGAATTGGATCAGCGAGTTGGCCTTAAAAGCTGTTTACACGTAGACAAGAACATCAGCAAACCAAGACACCTAACCGGGTCGAGCATGCAGTCGGATGAGTGACTTACTCAAGTGCACTCAGGAAAAAAGGAATCTTACTTCTGATTGTCCTAGCCTGAGTCTAGTTTTCTTCCCTGAGCTTGTCCATCGACCCCCTCAGCCACTCCTCCCTCTCCTTGCTGGATCTCTCTAGGTTTTCCTTGGCTGTCCGGAGCTGTTGGAGTTGAGTAAGTTGAGGGGCGAGTTCGGTCAGGACTTTACCCATCTTCTCTGACTGATCGACCACCGTCTGCTCAAGAAGTATCGGAGTCAAGCAAAACAAACAACGGGAATGCAAAATTTTGAGGAATTGCCAATCAGCAAACACAACAAGATCGACTATGTACCTGGATCCCCTTTGACGCGGCGAGGCGGCGTACATCAAGCGGTACGACTGGTTCAAGTTCAGTCGGGACAGGTTCTGCCACGGGAGTTGGTGGCGCTGCCCCCTTGGGGTCAGCGTCACTTGGCTTCTTGTAGAAATTATACAACATTCAAGATGTTGCAAGATTCTCCATATTTGCTTCAAGATCAAAGATTTTCATACCTCTTGGAAGTTTTAAATTTTCAACCCGGTGCGCTAGGGGCAGAGGAAGCCGGCGAGGGTGATGAGGAACGGGGTTCCCAATCTTCCGTCAGATAGATAGCTTTCGTTTTTGGTGGAACGCGACACACCGATCCGGCTTCAGATCAGAAGATCCGATTCCTGCAACCTTAGCACCACGATTCCTCTGGTTATCAACCGTGTCACAAATCCGGTTGACCTCGCCAAGAAGGCTAATCCCTGCCTGCGAAACGAAGAACACAAGCAAGAACCCGAAAGTACGCAACTCAATTAAAGTGACAATTGCAGATGAATGATTAAGCACTCGAAGTTGGGGTTTCACAACCGATGACGGTGACTGTTCTAATACAGATTGATCTAAAGTAAAACCCAAAACCTAACGTGGGTGGCGGCTACAGAATATATAGTGTAAGGGTCGTCACACCCCTCCTGGACGCGCCCTCTAATAGGCTCTAAGACGATACACGGCCCAACGGGCCAAAAGACGGTACCCTGGCAGATTCTGGACGCTGACTTGTTTCGACGATTCCCGTTGACTCCGGTGGAATTTGGATGTCAAACCAAAGCCATTGATTAGCTTATAAAATTATCTTTCCATGCATATGTGGATCGTCAAAAACGGAGTCCGTATGCGTCCTGGGCGTCCGTTTTACTGCAGGCTGTTCCTGAAGTCCGAGGCAGACTCGAACTCGAGTTGGACTGGGCCTCCGGCTTGTCTTGGGTGTCCTTGCTGGTCTTCTCCACCTCCACACCTCTCTCCAAGTGCTTCATGATCCTTTCCAATGTTCCTAAGCAAAATAACATCATTAGGTAGCAATCTATTCTCAAAACTATGAAAAGGATCGCTTAAGAACGAGCTCACCTCTAGATTTAATTGTCGCATTCGAGCTCGGGTCATTGGACCTTGCATAACGGTTGGAGGATCAGCGGGTGCATCCAAAGGAGTGATGTCCTCATCATCCTCCCCCTCTTGAAACGGAGTCGTCCTCGACTTAAGCTCATCTCTTTCTCCAAGTATGGCTTCAAATCTGAAATGTTAAATATAGGACTAACCCCGAACTCGGGTGGCAACTCAAGTTTATATGCATTGTCATTTATTTTCTCAATTATCTTAAAAGGACCAGCAGCTCTTGGCATTAATTTAGATTTACGCAACTCTGGAAATCTATCTTTTCTCAAGTGCAACCAAACCAAATCACCCGGTTCAAGTTTAACTTCCTTTCTACCTTCACTACCAGCAATTCTATACTTTTCATTCATCTTTTCAATATTTGCCTTAGTGGTTTCATGCAATTTAAGAATAAACTCAGCGCGCTCTTTAGCATCATTATGTGTTCTCTCAGTGGTAGGTAAAGGCAAAAGATCAATGGGAGCACGGGGGTTAAATCCATACACTACTGGAATGGACTTACCTTGGTGGTGGAGTGTTCCGCCTATTATATGCAAACTCCACATGCGGCAAACACTCTTCCCACACCTTCAAATTGCGCTTCAAGATTGCTCTCACATGGTGGACAAGGTGCGATTCACTACCTCAGTTTGTCCATCGGTTTGGGGATGACAAGTTATAGAAAACAGCAACTTTGTCCCCAATTTATTCCACAAAGTGCGCCAAAAATGACTCAAGAATTTGGATCCCGATCTGAAACATAGTAGACGGCATACCATGCAAACGAACGATTTCTTGAAAGAATAGGTTCAGCAACATGAACAGCATCATCGCTTTTATGACAGGAATAAAATGTGCCATCTTAGAGAAACGATCAACCACCACAAAATACTATCCCTCCCCTCTTAGTCCTTGGCAATCCCAAAACAAAGTCCATAGATATATCAGTCCAAGGAGTAGAAGGAACAGGAAGAGGCATGTACAAACATGTGGGTTCAACCGCGACTTAGCTTTTTGACACGTGGCGCATCGAGACACGAACCGCTCTACATCTCGCCTATCCTTGGCCAAAAGAAGTGGGTGGCCAGCACTCCTCCGTCTTCTTGGCACCAAAATGGCCCCTCAATCCTCCTCCATGTGCCTCCTGCAACAATAAAAGACGAACGGAACCAACTGGAATGCACAGGCGGTTAGTGCGAAACAAAAACCCATCATGTATCACATATTTGTTCCATGTACGCCCCTCTTTACAATTCTCCATCACATCTTTAAATTCATCATCATTAGCATACTGTTCTTTAATTGTTTCAAGCCCAAATATACGACAATCAAGTTGGGACAGCATAGTATATCGTCTAGACAAAGCATCAGCAATAATGTTATCCTTTCCTTTCTTGTGTTTGATGACAAAAGGAAAAGATTCAATAAATTCAACCCACTTAGCATGTCTACGATGCAGTTTGTTTTGACTTCTAATATGCTTTAATGATTCATGATCAGAGTGAATAACAAATTCCTTAGGCCATAAATAATGTTACCATGTTTCTAATGAACGAACAAGAGCATACAATTCTTTATCATACGTGGAATAATTGAGAATATGCCCATTTAATTTCTCACTAAAATAAGCAACGGGTTTACCTTTTTGCATCAAGACGCCACCAATGCCAATCCCACTAGCATCACATTCAAGCTCAAAAGTCTTACCAAAATCAGGGAGTTGTAGCAATGGTGCGTGAGTAAGCTTGTCCTTCAAGAGAGCAAAGGACGCCTCTTGTTCTTCTCCCCAATGAAACGCAACGCCCTTCTTTGTCAACTCGTTCAATGGGGCTGCAATGGTGCTGAAATCCTTCACAAAGCGGCGGTAAAATCCTGCAAGTCCATGAAAGCTACGCACTTGTGTCACGGTGGTGGGCGTTGGCCAGCTCTGTTTAGCGTGCACCTTGGCTTCATCTACCTCAATTCCCTGCGAGGTCACAACATAACCAAGAAACGATACTCGTTCGGTGCAAAAAGTGCACTTCTCGAGGTTACCAAATAAACGTGCAGCACGCAAAGCATCAAAAACAGCACGTAGATGATTAAGATGTTCAATTAAAGACTTGCTGTATATCAAGATATCATCAAAATAAACCACCACAAATTTTCCAATGAAAGGACGTAAAACCTCGTTCATTAAACGCATGAAAGTGCTAGGTGCATTAGTTAAACCAAAAGGCATTACTAACCACTCATATAAGCCGAACTTGGTTTTAAAAGCAGTTTTCCATTCATCTCCTAATTTCATTCTTATTTGGTGGTATCCACTCCTCAAGTCTACTTTAGAGAAAATTATAGAACCACTTAACTCATCAAGCATGTCGTCTAGCCTAGGGATAGGATGACGGTACTTATCGTGATATTGTTAATGGCTCTACAGTCTACACACATGCGCCAACTGCCATCTTTTTTTGGAACCAAAATAACTGGAACAGCACAAGGGCTAAGGCTCTCACGTACATACCCGCGGTCCAAAAGGTCTTGGACTTGGCGCTGAATCTCCTTAGTCTCCTCGGGGTTGGCTCTGTAGGCCGCTCGATTTGGCAGACTCGCTCCAGGAATCAAGTCAATCTGGTGCTCAATCACTCGAATAGGTGGAAGCCCTGGAGGTAACTCAGTGGGAAACACGTCACTATATTCCTGCAAAAGGTTAGTGACAGAAAGCGGCAAAGTGCTAGCTATAGCATCAGTGGAAAATAAAGCATCTTTGCATATCAACGCATAGCACACATCATTAATCTCTGCAAGATCAGTTTTAGTGGCAAGCATAACAGGACTTTTTAATTTAATTGCGTGCTGTTTTTCAGGTTTAGCATCAACTTGCTTAGCTTCACTAGCAACTCTCTCTCTATCAGCTTGTACAATTTGTGCAGGGGTCATAGGTAGCAACGTAATTTTTTGTCCCTTATGCATAAGTGTATATTTATTACTTCTACCATGGTGTGTAGCATCATTATCAAATTCCCATGGACGACCCAACAAGAGAGAACAAGCTTGCATCGGTACCACATCACAATCTACAAAATCAGCGTATGTACCAAGGGAAAAATACACCCGGGCTGTTTGTGTTACCTTTGCCTTACCCGAGTCGTTGAGCCACTGAATATGGTACGGATGTGGATGTGGTCGCGTGGTCAATCCAAGCTTCTTGACCAAATCAGAACTCACCAAGTTGTTGCAGCTTCCTCCGTCAATGATGACTCGTGCACGCCGATTTTTAATGACGAAGACAATCTGAAACAAGTTGTGGCGTTGCAGCTTTTCTGCTTCCTCCATCTGTGTACTGAGAACTCTCTGTACAATGATGGCTCGATGGTTTCCTGCGTCGTTTATGCTCAAAGAAAGGCCATCTCCACCATGATCATCGTCCGAGGTAGCTTCATCAACAATATCTTCCTCTACATCAGAAGTGCTAATGTAGCCTCCATCTTCTGTAGCAATGTATGCCCGTTTGCTAGGACAATCTTTCTGCACGTGACCAAGTCCATGGCAGCGGTGGCACTGAATGGAAGAAGAGCGCCCGGTGGAAGCCACAGATGATGCACTCTTGGTCGGCTCCGGCAAACGAGCCTTACCAGATTCCATGGTACGGACAGCCGAAGGTGAAGGAGCTGAAGGACGTGTGCTCGCTGGTGGTGGAGGACGAGCACTCGACGAAGGGAGTGGTTTCGTTGGCGGCGCCGGTGTCGTCGTCTTGGGTGTGAAGGAGCTGCTGAAGTTGCTGCTCCGGCTCCGTTGCTGTTGTCGGCCCTGTAATTCCTTTTCTGCAAGCATAGCAAGCTGGAACAAACGGTTGGTAGTAGTAAATTCTTTATAATCAACAATATCCTGAATTTCACGCCTCAATCCACCATAAAAGCGACACACTTTATCCTCCGGATCCTCTACTACCCCACAATGTATCATGCCCTTTTGCAGCTCTGCATAATATTCCTGGACAGACATATTTCCCTGATCTAAGCGCTGCAATTTCTTACGCAAATCACGTTTATAAGAAGGAGGAATAAAGCGATCACGCATTGCTTCTTTGAGCCTATCCCATGACCCAGGTTGTAGGTGCAAAGTAGCTAGTTCTTGCCACCAGATGATAGCAAAATCTTTAAATTCACTAGTAGCTTGTCTAACCTTATGTTGATCAGGTACAAGGTGGGAAGCAAATTTTTGTTCTACTGTCATCTCCCAATCAAGATATTCCTCAGCATCATATTTTCCATAAAAGGATGGTATGGTAAATTTTATTTTCGCATAAGGATCATCATTATTAACATTACCACGATTACGCTGATTACCTCCCATACCTGTGCGATTGCGGTGAAGTCTTTGACGCAGAGTGTTCTCGCGTGTCGCCCTCGCATCAACTAGACCATCGTCACCGTAGACAACACCCTCGTCGAGGATCACGTCGTCATTCTCGTCCTTGTTGTCATCGTTGGTAGCTGGATGGTTGGCCTCAAGCTGTTGAACCTTCCCGGTCAATGTGGACACTCGCCTGTCCACGCTCTCAAGCGAATGGGCGACGTCCTTCATGGCCGTTCTGACTACATCCGTTAGCTTGGCCACCTCCGCTAGCATCTGCTCCTTCAGGTCCTGCAAGTCACTTTTCAAAGCAGGCTCGTCGTTTGGCATGGTTAGTTATGAAATAAAACCCCTATCAACTATTTATGGGTTGGTGGAATCACACCCTCACTCACGTCTTACCGAGGTCTTACCAAGTTCTTACCAACGCAAGCAGTGGATGGTACAACCGGCGGCTGGTTCGTGATACCTGTGAGGCAGTGGCACCGAGGTTGCAAGGATCTTTTCTGTACTGATCTGAAGAATATGTGGAGCTTGGAAGGCACACAGAGAAAAATATGTATTTGTGGCACACAAGTCAGTAACAGATAGCAATGTTGAATTATAGTCCCAAGTACCTGTTCTCGTTGCTGGCCTAAAGGTGTTCAAGTACAGGTGTGTGACAAACAAGGTGGTGGAAATAAGGATGATGAGCAACAAAAGTGTCAGAAACAAGGCACAAGACAGCACACGCTAATGCAGCTCAACTTGGTGTTCTCTATGTGCTCCTCTAAATATTGTTCCTCTTTTACCCCTCTTTTTTTCTCTTTTTTGGGCTGTCTTTGTTTTTTTTGGGAAAATTTGACTTTTTCTTTTTATTTTTTTGATCTTTCTTTTAGCCTTAGGAGCACACAGGAAGTAACCACAGAAAATTTGAGCTCAAACAAGTGAAAGGCGTGGCCTGTGGAATTTTCAGAAGATGCGCCCAAAATTGAGAAAGGCTTGCGGGCTCGGAAAGACGATATTCCAGGCTGTTTTACGGCAAAATAAAATCGCCGAACCCACAAAGGCGGGGAGAGACGGATGCGAAATTTTTTTCTGATTCCGAAACATATATGGTTTTGCTGAAAATGGAGTTCGTATGCGAAAGTTATGCCTGTTTTACAAACGGACTCCGAATTAGAGGACAAAACGGACAGAAAGTGCGGAAAGTTGGCGATTGTGGCTAGGGTTTGATAGAACGGTGGGGGAAAACAAATGAACTGGACTCAAACACAATCTAACCAGCAACAAGACCTCGACCTAGGACACAAACTCAACACGACGGACTCTGCGACTGACAAATGCAAAGGCTATGACGCGGATGGTTGTAGGACAGGAAATACAAGTATGGCGGTGGACTATGGGACGAAGGCAAAACACTCAACTATGGGTAAGTTGCAAACCTGACGGTATACCTGAAGCTCTGATACCACTTGATGAGGAACGGGGTTCCCAATCTTCCGTCAGATAGATAGCTTTCGTTTTTGGTGGAACGCGACACACCGATCCGGCTTCAGATCAGAAGATCCGATTCCTGCAACCTTAGCACCACGATTCCTCTGGTTATCAACCGTGTCACAAATCCGGTTGACCTCGCCAAGAAGGCTAATCCCTGCCTGCGAAACGAAGAACACAAGCAAGAACCCAAGAGTACGCAACTCAATTAAAGTGACAATTGCAGATGAATGATTAAGCACTCGAAGTTGGGGTTTCACAACCGATGACGGTGACTGTTCTAATACAGATTGATCTAAAGCAAAACCCAAAACCTAACGTGGGTGGCGGCTACAGAATATATAGTGTAAGGGTCGTCACACCCCTCCTGGACGCGCCCTCTAATAGGCTCTAAGACGATACACGGCCCAACGGGCCAAAAGACGGTACCCTGGCAGATTCTGGACGCTGACTTGTTTCGACGATTCCTGTTGACTCCGGTGGAATTTGGATGTCAAACCAAAGCCATTGATTAGCTTATAAAATTATCTTTCCATGCATATGTGGATCGTCAAAAACGGAGTCCGTATGCGTCCTGGGCGTCCGTTTTACTGCAGGCTGTTCCTGAAGTCCGAGGCAGACTCGAACTCGAGTTGGACTGGACCTCCGGCTTGTCTTGGGTGTCCTTGCTGGTCTTCTCCACCTCCACACCTCTCTCCAAGTGCTTCATGATCCTTTCCAATGTTCCTAAGCAAAATAACATCATTAGGTAGCAATCTATTCTCAAAACTATGAAAAGGATCGCTTAAGAACGAGCTCACCTCTAGATTTAATTGTCGCATTCGAGCTCGGGTCATTGGACCTTGCATAACGGTTGGAGGATCAGCGGGTGCATCCAAAGGAGTGATGTCCTCATCAGAGGGGCTAGATAGCCTGCTCGGCAGCGGAGAACCGCCGACTATCGGGCTTATCGACGCGGCGGTTGGTAGAGGCGAGCTTGGCCTAGTCGGAGCTATGCCTGACATGGCTGACTGGGGGGTAGCAGCACTCAGCACTGCTGTCCTGGGGCTAGGAGGCCTAGGGGCAGGGCTGCTGGTGTCCTTGATCTTCAGGCTGCCTGGTGCCTTACTTGGCACATCTTTTTGCTTGGCCTGGTTCGTTGCTGGTCTTTTCCCAGCCCTCTTTGGGCTGGGTTGGGTGGCTGAGGGACTGGCTAGGCGTTTCCTGGATCCCACGACTGACTGGTCTTAGGAATCAGAATCAAACTCTTCACAGTCCTGCAGATATTCGGATATTATCTATTACACACTGCAGAGCTAGACAACATTCATGGCATTCATCACAGATGGATATCAAATTAACAATAACATGGCATGTTACCTTTGGCCGGGGCCTACCCTTGCAGTAGGGTTTAGGGGCTCGTTCCTCGTCTTTGGTCTCCACAACTCCATTGACAAAGAAGCCCAACAAAGAATCAGTGACCTTGTTCTTGTCAATTAAGTCGGGATATTCTTGGCTTGGATCATTTTTGCCCTGGTAGTCGAATCTGAAGTGGCCCCTGGCCTTCAGTGGTCGGGTTTAGCGGTTTAGAAAATATCTTGCCACCCAGGGACTAGTCAACCCTTTCCCCTTCAGCAGATCGATCTTCTCCAGCAGCTGGTAGACTTGCCCCATCTCCTCGTGGGATGGCACGGATGACCAGCTCTTCAAGACAGTTGGAGGATTGCCTGTGAAAGTGGGGAGAGAGGGTTCTAGATTCAAGCAATAGAACCACTCTTGGTGCCACCCCTTGAGAGAAGTTTTTAGGGGCATATTGAGTAGGCCTCTTCATCTCATTCCTAAGCTGAAGGCTTGCCCCCCGATGGTTTGGATTTTGAATTTGGATGGCTGGGGCTTAATGTGGAAGAGGTATCTGAAGAGGTTAAAATTGGGCTTAACCCCCAGAAAAGCTTCGCAGAGAGTGGCAAAGATAGAAATTTGAAGAATGGAGTTGGAGTTAAGATTCACCAGTTCAATCTGGTAGAAGGCAAGGAGGCAGCGGAGAAAATCTGAAGATGGAAGAGCCAAACCACGGTCAAAGAATGAAGTAAAAACCACGATTTCACCCGGGTTTGGAGCGGGGACGGACTCACCATCGGCTGGACGCCAGTTGATGGTTTCTTGTTGCTGCAGAATCATCTTCTTCTCCAAAATCCGTAGCTTCACCGTGCTGCAATCCGACACCGACCAAACTCCGGACGACATGTCAGGGATTTCGAAGGGGGCCCTAGGCATTGCTAGAGATGAGGAATCGGGTAGAGAAGCTCTAGAGCATTGGGAATCGATGCTAGGAAATGGAGCTCGGCAGGTTTCAAGCCGGGAGCACAAGCAGCACTGAACCCTAGCAAGACGGAGAGTGCGAAATTTGGGCACGGTTTGGGAGCTGAAGCGATTTGGCTGATTGGGGGAGAAAGAGGAATCTTTTCTGTCTCCGGCCGCTTTATAAGGCCTACGCCGAGTTGGTGGGTTTGGACCGACTAGCTCGGTAATGGGCCATAAGATATGAGTTTCTAAATAGCATGTCCTACTGGGCCGATCGTTGACTGTGTTAAAATCATAGTACAGATGCTATTTTACAGAAACCGATCAAAATAATCAGATATGCTTCATGTTAAGCCTAATTGCTGGACACATATGTTCATATATCTGAATTATTTGACAGGTATTGAGGATACATCCTTATAAGGATCAAAGCTAGTCTTCATTAAAATTGGAGCTGTAGGTATCCCTCAAGTACACCTAACCACATATTGGGTAAAAATCCATAAAGTGGTACTCGGCTTACAAGCTTAGCCAAAATTGTCTTAAGCAAAAATATTTCCAGTAGATATAATGCTGAAGAGTCTAATTTCTAAGAAATATACCACTCGGAAAAGACTTGAAGGTTAAAGATCTTTGACTTTATATTTAATTGTTTCACAATTAAGCACAATGTCGGGGGCAACACCTACTAGATGAGCCTATTCGGCGCATACTATTCATATTTTCCTATGAAGCCCTTCATAGCCTCGTTGCCAGCTGATATGAAGCAGGACTTGGAGAAGATACACTCGGACAATGAGTATTCGGGAGCAAGGCATTTGGGAAATCTTCATCAAGGAGGGTGAGCGCTCGGCACCAGCTGTGACTCAACTATGAAGGTCTCAGGGGCTACTGTGGATGCCATAGGCCCTAGGTACCTTATAGGAAGCTTTCTGGCCACTCGGACAAAGGATAGGCCCAATCCTGTAATTGAGGATGCAACAGGACTCGGTGCATAATACCTTGTATGATAAGGAAAGGGATATAGTCCTAGTCGGATACGTTGTATTCCTAGCCCGACTAGAATTCCTACTTTGTAACCTTGCCTCCTCGGTATATAAGGAGAGGCGAGGAGCCCCCTAGGACAAGAGAACAACAGAAAACAGAATCTCACCAGAGAAACCTCAAAGGCAATATATAACAGCTGGAACTAGGGTTTTACCTCACCTCGAGGGTCTAAATCAGGATAAATTGTTTCGTGTTTCTTTATCGTCCATCAAGTTTAGGTCTCACAAGTAGCCCTATATTATTATTGTCAATATAAAGCATCGACATGTGATGAGTACACGCGCGTGCAAATCAGCACTGCCATCCTACCTTCTCTCTCATTGATGAAAACAGCATTTTGCTCAGGCTACTCATGCAATTAATCACCATTATTAGGAACATAATTTTCTTTTGGCCAAACTGAAGTGCCAAATGGATCATAAATATGCATCGTTAATTGGCGGACCTTAATTTGGCACTGTCATTAACCAATGTTAGAGTACACATATTCTGCCACTTTACTGTGTATGTGCTGCCCAGGTGAACTCTCGTCCTCTCATTATCTTGAAATTGCATGTAAAAAGTTTTGAAAAATTTGGAAAAAATATTAGGTTTGTTATTTGTCAGTTAGCTAAAAATTTGCTAAAAATGAGTCACTTTTTATCGACTAGGATTATTTATAGATTTGTGCTTCATCAATAAACCTAACTACTCATCTGTCCTCACATTCTCCGATTCACCCCGCCACGCTCTCCTAATTACGGATGAAAACGGTCGGAAACAGTCGAAAAACTCCTGAATTGTTTTCTACTTCTGTATTTGAATACGAAAGCGAAAATGAAAACGGTAAAGCCGGACACGAAAACGAACAAGAACTTACGGAATTTTAGGAATTTCGAAAATGAACCAATTCGAGCGGAATTATGTCGAACACGGTCGGTATACAAAAATTAAATACGGAATACCGACCCACAATGCATAACAATTAACAAGTGCATGATCCAGTACATAACAATTAACAAGTGCATGATCTAGTTCAAGTGCATGACTCTTGGTCTTAAATATTAACACAATTGTCGACACGCAAATACAAGTCTAGAACAAGCAATTAACAATTAACGGAACATCTACAGTTCATCATCATCATCCATGATGTCAGGATCACTTTCCATGTCTTTTGCTTCCTCATTGTCCTCCTCAGAGTCCTCACCCCCCTCCTTCTCCTTGTCCTTTTCCTACAAGTTTTGCAAAGTGAATTAAAATTAGATGTAGCAAGTAGCATACCATTTTAGAATCTGAACTAAAATTAGATGTAGCAAGTAGTCAATAAATATACCTCAATTTTCAGTTTAGCCACAACATTAGCCAAAGCCTCAACCTCAAGATCACTCACAATTGATCCAACCATTTTAGAATCTGAACAATAAATGAGAAAGAAAGGAAAATAATCAATGCAATATTCTGCTGCAATTATAAGTGTCTAATGACTGAAAAAAACAGATAAAATGAGCACTTTTTCTTGCTGCAGCAATCCAATCCTTTGTGCAAATTAATGCTTGTACCATCTCAGGATCAAGACAACTTCGATAGGGATCAACAACACGACCAGCAGCACTAAAAGCGGACTCGGATGCTACTGTTGATACCTGTATGGCCATTACATCTCGAACAATTTGCGAAAGGGTAGGTTAGTCTTCTCTCTTGTTTTTCCACCATGCTAAGATGTCAAACTCACCAACAATTTTCAGAAGTGGTTCTGCAATATACCTCTCCAACTCATTTGACTCAACCATAGCAGGTTCACTTGCATCATATAAGAATTCTTCTAGGTCATGGTCTACATTTCCCATTAATATATCAGCTGTGTTACTAGGTCTAGGTGTAGCCCCTTTACTATTTTTCTTTGATGATGCAGGAGCAGAACTTACATAAAAGTTGTACAGTTTCTTTACCACACTAACAAACTCATCAAGTTCAACTTGATAATGATCACCATAGAACTTCTTCATATAGTACTCTATCAGCCTTTTCTTATACCTAGGATCAAGAAAATAGGCTACAGCTAGAGCAATGTTGGACTGCTGCCAATATTTGTCAAATTTGTCATTCATAGCAATTGCCATATCTGTAATTGTAGCATCTCCACTACAGCACCAGTCATCAAGCAAGAGCTTTATATCATAGAAACCTCTATAAAATAAGTTTGCAGTAGGATATGAAGTGCCAGAGAGAATTTCAGTGAGATCATAAAATTTCTTCAAGCAACCATAAATTGTCAATGCATTGTTCCATTCAGCAGAAGATGGAGAAATCTTGGCATACCTCTTGCGATTTGAAGACTTCAGCCTAATAAATGCATCCTTGTAGTACAAGGCATCTCTCAGCATTATGTAGGTAGAATTCCACCTGGTTGAAACATCCATCGAGATACCCCTCTTTGTATCCAACCCAGCTTCAGTGGCACGCTTCATAAGCTCTTCCCACAGCAATGGAGACCCTTTCACAACTAGTACAAGTGATTTGACCTTGCTGATTGTTCCTGAAATGACTTTCAACCCATCTCTAGCAACCAAATTGAGAATATGGCAGGCACATCTAACATGAAAAAACATCCCATTACAAACTAGGGAACCATTAGCATTCTCTTTCAGATATGAAATTATATCGTTGACAGCCACTTCATTTGAACTAGCATTATCCAAAGTCAAAGCAAATAGTCTATTTTCAATGTACCATTTAACCATAACTTCAGTGAATGACTCAGAAAACTTTGCACCAGTATGCCTTCCTTTTACATTGAAGAAACCAATAATTCTCTTTTGCATACGCCAATTATCATCTATCCAATGAATAGTAATACACATGTATCCTTTATTTTGGCATGAGGTCCACATATCCATTGTTGCACTAAAGCGGCATTTGATAGTTTTCAAGTGTGCATACAAAGTTTCTTTTTCTTCAAGATATTTGTCCATTATTTCTTTCCTAACTGTGACACGGGACTTTATCGGAAAGCTAGGATGGAGAGATTTTATGAAATCAACAAGATACTCATGCTCAACTATATTGAAAGGATATTCATGCATGGTTATTGCCAAATTCAATTTCTTTAAGCTAGCTTCTTGGTCATATTTGTAAGGCTGGACATGAGCAATTTCAGTACCAGGGTTCTTACCAACTTTAAGCTGCTGTTGTCCCTCAACAATACTGTGCTTTGACTTCAAATGGTTCTTGAATGCAGTCGTCCCCCATACGCCCTCAGCTCTGTACCTCTGCTTACAGTTAGGGAAATTGCAGTATCCCCACAGCTACTCAAACTGCTTTCCATCCACCTCTAAAACCTCCTTTTTCTTGGTGAAATACTTCCAGACATATGATGTGCATTTCTTGAACCTCTTGCCAGAAAGGTGAGCCTGCTCTTCATCCTCGTCATCCTCATCATCGTCGACATTAATTGGAGTTGTGGTAGCTGGAGTTGTGGTTGTTGCTGGTGCGTCAGCGCCACTGCCACTGCAACTGGTGTCAACATTTGGAGCAGAAGAACCTATCACTGATGCTACTTCTGATGCTGCTGTAGTTGGACTTTCACAAGTTCCACTAGAGCTAATACTTTGAGATGCAGGCCTTTTACTCCTTGATCCTGCCAAGAGCCAAGTGAAACATTGCTAAATCAGTGCAAGCCGGTCCCAAATAATCAAGCAATCGGTCCCAAATCAATACCTGCTGCTGGAGAAGCCGTTGCAGCTGGTGCCGCTGCCGATGCTGCTGGCGGTGCTAGAAGGTGGCGCATGCTCTTGGTCTTGATTTTGCCCTTGCCCTTCGTTCCAAGAGCAGAACCACCTTCTCCAGTGGGCGCCATCGACGGGCAGGGTGGTGGCGATGCGACGATGCGGCCGGCGGACGCAGAGCTGGCTAGTGGCTGGGACTGGGAGCCTGGGACAATGGGTGACGGCCGGCTAGGGATGGCAACGGGTCAGGTGAGGTGCGGGTGGAGCAAAAACCCGCCCTCGATGGCGCCTGCGACACTTGGCCATGCCCGCCCTCAATGAGACCCACGGGTGGAATGTCACACCCGTGCTCGCACCCGCGGGTGTCGGGTCACCTTGCCGAGCGGCAGCTCCCCGCCGAACTCGAGCACCAGGATCTCGTCCTCCTCGAACAGCGACACCCCCGTGGGCGCCAAATCTTGCAACCAACCCGGCACAGAGACACCCCAGCTAGCCACGGTGAGACTGTGGCCCGGCGAGGATGAGCAGGCAACTAGGCAAGTACGGTTATACTTACCTGGAAGCGGATGGAGGCGCGGTCGATGGCGAGGTCGGCGGCGTTGAGGACAAGGAAGCGGGTGGGCGCAGAGACATCGATGAGGACGGACGCGGTGCCAGTGAAGCTGCAAGCGATGAGGTCGGGGCGGAGGCGGAGCTCGTATCGCCACGGCGCCGTGAACCGCGGGAGCCACGCCTGGCCACGGAACTGGTCAGCGGCCGGGGAGCGGCGGTGGGGAGGCGCGAGGCACGGGGGCCCGGGGGGAGGCGGTGGGGAGGCACGGGGCGCGGGGGCCCGGGGGGAGGCGGTGGGGAGGCGCGGGGCGCAGGGGCCCGGGGGCAGCGGGCGGCGGTGGTCAGCGGTGGGGAGGCGCCGCGTGGGGCCAGGGCCTGGGCGAGGCGCTGGCGGCCGGGTCGAGGCACTCGAGAGGAGATGAGGGGAGGCCGAGAGAATGAGAGATGGGAGTGGCTTGGGAGATGGCAGGGTGGAGTGGAAACACCTAGGGTTTTGTTTGGGTTGGGCCGTTTGTACACATGGGCCATGGGAGATGCCAAATTCGGTTTGAACCGAATTTCAAAAACGGGATATTCCAAATTAAATGTAGAAAAGTAGAAAACGGTCGAAAAACGTCCAAACCGTTTTCGTTCCGATTTCGAATTTGGTGTTCCGAATTTCGAACCGAATTCGAATTTGTCCGAAAATACGAATTTATCGGGTTAAATATAGAAAACGATGCAGTTCGGTTCGGGGTATTTCCATTCCATTTTCATCCCTACTCCCAATCTTGTGCCTCCACCCCCCTCTGCCTCACTAGCACCGGCAAGGGCCGTTGGCGGCTCCCTCCCCATGGCCTCCTTCACTACTGCCGTCGCTCTCTTCTCAATGTCCAACAGGATTCCCCCACCACAACTGTCCTCCTCCGTCTCCACTGCCTCATCGTCCTAACAACATGGTCCCTTCCCCCACTGTCAACCCTACCTCTTCTCTATACCCGTTATCGATCCTACCCACTGCCGTCCTCCATTTTGTTTCTTGTTCTATACGTTGAGTTTTACTTGAATTTTGTAGAATGATAGATGTCAATGTACTCTATATTGCTTTATTTTTCAGAATTTTCATGGCTATTTCTATAGTAAAGAACTAAAGACACACAAAACTACACAAGGGACATCATCTCCCTAAAAATACTAGCATGCAATAAATAGACACGTTCATGCATGCAAACTGCTCTCGTCTTCTGCCGACCACCCTCTCCGTCGTCCCTTTCCTTGGAGATAGGGTAGGCTAGTGCTCGAGGAGAGGGACGGGAAGGAGGGAGGAACGGATCGCGAGCGATACACCTACGTACGGCCAGCCATGGCTGCGGCGGCGGCGGATGCCCTGAAGCCGATGAAAGCGACGTCGGACGGCGTGTTCCAGGGGGAGAATCCACTCAACTCGGCGCTGCCGCTTGCCATCCTGCAGATTTCCATCGTCGTCGTGCTCACCCGCGTGCTCGCCTTCCTCCTCCGCCCGCTCCGGCAGCCTCGCGTCATCGCGGAGATCATCGTCGGTTCAAACATCTTCGTGAATTCAGATCCTTCGGTTGATTTGTCCATGGAAGGTTTTGATTGGTTTTTGATTTGGGTGGAGAGTTCAGGGCGGCATCCTTCTCGGCCCGTCGGCGATCGGCCGGAGCAGCGTGTTCATCAACACGGTGTTCCCCAAGCAAAGCCTCACGGTGCTTGACACCCTCGCTAACATCGGCCTCCTCTTCTTCCTCTTCCTCGTCGGCCTCGAGCTCGACCTCCGCGCCATCCGTCGCACGGGCGGCGGCGCGCTCGCCATCGCCATCGCCGGCATCTCTCTCCCCTTCGTCCTCGGGATCGGCACCTCCGTCGTCCTCCAGAACACAGTCGCCCGCGGCGTCCCCACGGGGCCCTTCCTCGTCTTCATGGGCGTCGCGCTCTCCATCACCGCATTCCCGGTGCTGGCCCGCATCCTCGCCGAGCTCAAACTGCTCACCACCGACCTCGGCCGCATGGCCATGTCGGCGGCGGCCGTGAACGACGTCGCCGCGTGGATACTCCTTGCGCTCGCCATCGCGCTGTCGGGCTCCGGGTCGCCGCTCGTCTCGCTCTGGGTGCTCCTCACCGGCGTCGGCTTCGTCATCTCGTCGTTCTTCTTCCTCCGGCCGCTGCTCGCGTGGATGGCGCGGCGGTCACCCGAGGGCGAGCCCGTGAAGGAGATCTACATATGCGCGACGCTCACCATCGTGCTCGCCGCCGGCTTCGTCACTGACACCATCGGCATCCACGCGCTCTTCGGCGCCTTCATCGTCGGCATCATCGTGCCCAAGGACGGGCCCTTCGCCGGCATCCTCCTGGAGAAGGTGGAGGACCTCATCTCCGGCCTCTTCCTGCCGCTATACTTCGTATCGAGCGGCCTCAAGACCAACGTCCTGACCATCAAGGGCGGCGAGTCGTGGGGGCTCCTCGTGCTCGTCGTCTTGACGGCGTGCCTGGGCAAGATCGGCGGCACGGTGCTCGCGTCGCTCATCGTGCGCGTGGCGCTCCGTGAGGCGGTGACGCTTGGTGTCCTGATGAACACCAAGGGGCTCGTCGAGCTCATTGTGCTCAACATCGGCAAGGACCGGCACGTCCTCAACGACGAGACGTTCGCCATCCTCGTGCTCATGGCGCTCATCAACACCTTCATCACCACGCCGCTGGTCATGGCCATCTACAAGCCGGCGCGGCGGGGGCCACCGTACAAGAATCGCGCTGTCCAGCGCGCGAACCCCGACGACGAGCTCCGCATGATGGCGTGCTTCCACAGCACGCGCAACATCCCCACGATGATCAACCTCATGGAGTCGTCGCGCGGCACGCGGCGGCGGGGGATCACCGTGTACGCCATGCACCTCGTCGAGCTCTCGGAGAGGTCGTCCGCCATCTCCATGGTGCACAAGGCGCGGCGCAACGGCATGCCGTTCTGGAACAGGCGGCGCAACGGCGACGGCGACGGGGACCAGCTCGTCGTCGCGTTCCAGACGTACCAGCAGCTGAGCCGCGTGTCCATCCGCGCCATGACGGCTATTTCCGACCTCCACACCATCCACGAGGACGTCGTCACCAGCGCGCACCAGAAGCGCGCCGCCCTCATCGTGCTCCCCTTCCACAAGCTCCACCAGATGGACGGCCACATGGAGTCCCTCGGCGACGAGTACCAGCACATCAACCAGCGGGTGCTCCGCCACGCGCCGTGCTCCGTCGCCATCCTCGTCGACCGCGGCCTCGGCGGCGCGGCGCAGGTCGCCGCCAGCGACGTCTCCTACAACATCGTCGTCCCCTTCTTCGGCGGCCGCGACGACCGCGAGGCCCTCGCCTACGCCGCGCGCATGGTCGAGCACCCGGGCATCGCGCTCCAAGTGATACGCTTCGTCCCACAGTCCGGCGCGATCGCCGGCAACGACAGCGCCGCGGCGGACCACGCGTTCCTCGCCGACTTCCGCGCCAACGTCGCCGGCGGGAACGACTCCGTCCGGTACGAAGAGAGGGTAGCCGGAGGGAAGGCGGACGTGGTGGAGGCGATCAAGGCGATGGGGCGGTGCAACCTGTTCCTGGTAGGGCAGGGGACGCCGTGCGTGCCGCTGGCTGACCGGAGCACGGACTGCCCGGAGCTCGGGCCGGTAGGGAGCTACCTGGCGCTGCCGGAGTTCTCGACGGTGGCGTCGGTGCTGGTGATGAAGCAGTACGATCCGACGGCGGAGCACTACGACCTCGTTGAGGAGGTCCCGGACACCGCAGTAGACATCGACACGCCGGGAGCCCAGAGCGGGAGCTCCTCTCGTAGAGGGTGATGCAATGCAAGCAAGGCGCGCTTAGTCTTAAGTCGTAATTAACAGGCATACTAATAGAAACGTACGCATGTTGTAATCTGATAGTGCAACTTGGAGATGTATTTTCATCCCTCTGGAGGACCTCGATCCTCTATGTGCTCGATCCTCTATGTGTTTTTACAAGTATAAAATACGATATAATAGTTACGGAATTTTCTGAAAACACTTGATAATATTGATAATATACTGTACTACCTCCATTTTTTAATAGATAATGCCGTTGACTTTTAACACGATATTGAATTATTTGTTTTATTCAAAAATTTAAGCAAGTATATTTTATTTTGTTGTGAATTGATTTATCATTAAAAAAATTTAAGCATACCTCATATTTTAACATACTTATACCAATTTTTTTAATAAGACAAATAGTCAAACGTTATAATAAAAATCAACAGCGTTATTTATTAAAAAAGGGAGAAAATATATTGCTATCTAATACTCCACGAAAATTCAAGTACTATAAATTCCAATGAAGGAAAAAAAAGAACAAATATGGTGGTAAATAGTGTAAGTGTTGTTCAATTTTTTTTCCTTTTTTTCTTATTAATGTGTGGATCAAATACGATTTCTGCAAGCGTAACGAGAAAGAGAGGAGAATGGCTCAGCTCACACACCAACAGTGCAGGCCGAATTTCAATTAAATAGCCTAAGCTATGGAAGATTACAAAGAATGAGAGGTGATTAGGGGACTTACTATACATGTCCTAGGCACCAAATATAGAGATTACATGCTATCTTTTACACCCCCCCCCCCGCAGTCACAGCGGGAGGTTCCCGAACGCAGAGACTGGACCAGAAATCCTCGAAGAGCTGAATTGGTAGCCCCTTGGTCATGATGTCGGTGAACTAGTGCGAGGAGGGCACGTGGAGAACGCGGACTTGGCCAAGTGCTACTTTTTCACGAACAAAGTGGATGTCGATCTCGATGTGCTTCGTGCGCTTGTGCTGCACTGGGTTGGCGGACAAGTAGACGGCGCTGACATTGTCGCAAAAAACCACCGTGGCGGAGGAGAGAGGCACGTGAAGCTCCCCAAGAAGTTGGCGGAGCCAGCAAGTCTCGGCAACCGCATGAGCAACAGCTCGGTACTCCGCCTCGGCGCTGGAACGGGAGACGGTGGCCTGTCTCTTGGAAGACCACGAGACCAAGTTGTCACCGAAGAAGACGCAGTAGCCCAAAGTAGAGCGTCGGGAGTTGGGGCAGCTAGCCCAGTCAGCATCGGTGTAGGCCATGAGCGAAGAGGAAGTGGATGCCTGGATGAATAAGCCATGGTCCAACGAGCTCTTGACATAGCGCAGGGTGTGTTTGATCAGAGCCATGTGAACGTCACGGGGAGCGTGCATGTGAAGGCACACTTGCTGAACTGCATAGGCTAGATCCGGCCTGGTGAGGGTGAGATACTGTAGCGCTCCGGCGAGGCTGCGGTACGCCGTCGCCTCTGCGTCACGAAGAGGGACACCGTTAGTGGCGGAGAGCTTGAACTTGGTGTCGACGGGGGTGGCCGTGGGGTGGCACTCGGCCATGCCGGCGCGTTGGAGGAGCTCGGTGGCGTATTGCCGTTGGGAGAGATGAAGGCCGAGCGCGGTCCTCTTGACGGAGATGCCAAGGAAGTGGTGAAGTTCGCTGAGGTCCGTCATGGCAAACTCGGCATGAAGACGCGCCGAGAGTTGGTGGAGAAGACTCGAGGAAGAAGCCGTCAAGACAATGTTGTCGACGTAGAGTAGAAGATAAGCGACGTCGGCACCATGCTGGTAGACGAACAACGATGTGTCGGAGACGGACGGAGTGAAGCCGATGGAGCGGACGTAGGTGGTGAAGCAGTGGTACCATGCGCGGGGCGCCTGCTTGAGGCCGTACAGGGACTTGTGGAGGTAGCAGACGTAGTCGGGGTGGTCGGGATCGATGAAGCCAGACGGTTGTTGGCAGTAGACTGTCTCGTCGAGGTTGCCGTGGAGAAAGGCGTTCTTGACGTCAAGCTGATGGATGGGCCAAGATTTGCCGGCGGCGATGCTGAGGACGAGCCTGATGGTAGCCGGCTTGACAATGGGACTGAAGGTCTCGTCGTAGTCGATGCCAGGCTGTTGCGAGAACCCGCGAACGACCCAACGAGCCTTGTGGCGGGTGAGGGAGCCATCTGCATGGAACTTGTGCCTGTAGACCCACTTGCCGGAGACGATGTTGGCGCGGGAGGGGCGTGGTACAAGGGACCACGCGTTGTTGTGGACGAGGGCGTCGTACTCATCGCGCATGGCCTGGAGCCAGTTGGGGTCCTGGAGAGCCGTGCGGTAGGTCTTGGGGAGAGGAGATACGGTAGAGGAACACGATGCAGAGAGATTAAGCCAGTTAAGTGGTTGAACAATACTGGCTTTGGCACGCGTGAGCATGTGATGAGGTCCAGGCGTCGGTCGAGCGACAGCCGCAGGGGCTGGCCTGGCAGGGGATGAAGAGGCCCTGGCCTGTGCGGGGGACGACCCAGCGGATGAGGCCGACGCCCTAGGAGGCAGCTCGGGCCCGGGAGTCAGCTTGGACCCGGGGAGTTGGCTCGGACGGAGAGTAGGCTCGGGCCCTGCAGGAGTCGGCTCGGGGCGGGGAGTCGGCTCGGGCCCGGGAGTCGTCTCGGGCGAGGTCGGCCAAGCGGGGCCGCGCGTGGCAGACGCGGCAGCGCCAGAGGCTGGGCCGCGCGTGGCCAAGTCTATGACACCGCGTGAGACCGGAGCACACACGGCAGATGCAGGGGCGCCACGCTGGGTCGGTGGCTCAATGTCGTCGATCAGGAAGTCCAGCGCGGAGGGGGACGCCGATGTGTCTGTAGAAAAAGGAAAAACCGTCTCATCGAAGACGACATGTTGAGATGTAATGACGCGGTTAGTGGAGCGGTCAAGACAACGGTAGCCCTTTTGTGAGCTAGGATAGCCAAGGAAGACACGTGCGGTGGACCGAGGGGCAAGCTTGTGAGGAGTGGTGGCGGAAAGGTTCGGGTAGCACAAACAACCAAAGATACGGAGGTGGGATAAGTCCGCGGTGGTACCAAAAAGCTTTTCAAAGGGAGTGAGGAAACCGATGGGTTGGTTAGGCCGTCGGTTGAGGAGGTATGTGGCAGCGGAAAGGGCCTCGGCCCAATAGAAAGGAGGCATAGAGGCTTGGAGTAGGAGGCAACGAATGACATCATTGGTTGTGCGAATGGACCGTTCAGCTTTACTGTTTTGTTGCGAAGTGTAAGGGCAGGAGGAGCGAAGGAGGATGCCGTGGGTGTTAAAAAACGAGAGAACAGCGGAGTTGAGGAACTCACGGCCGTTATCGGTTTGGAAGCATTGAAGAGGAAGTTGGAATTGGGTGTGGACGTAGGGAACAAAAGTCTGAAAAACAGAGAAGACATCCGATTTGCGGCGAAGGGGAAAAGTCCAAAAATAATGTGAGAAGTCGTCAACGAGGATGAGGTAGTAGCGAACACCGGAATTGCTCAAAATAGGAGATGTCCATAAATCACAGTGTAATAACTGAAAGGGAGCAGTGGAAACACTATGAGAGCGAGCAAAAGGAAGCCTAACAAGTTTGCCTAAACGACAAGCATGACAGTTGGAAGCGGAAGCATCAGTAGGGATGGCGGAGTGCTTCTGAAGATGAAAAAGGGCGTCCCTGCCAGGATGGCCTAAACGGCAGTGCCACACCATGGGAGACGACGTGGTCGATAGAAGAGCATGTGGGCAGGCGGAGATGACGGAGGCCGGGATGGTGTAGAGGTCTCCAGAGCTATTGAAGCGAAGAATCACGGTCCCCGAACGCGGATCCTTAATAGAGAAACCATAGAAGTCAAATTCGATGGAACAAAAATTGTCACGAGTAAATTTACGGACGGAAATAAGATTTTGTATAAGAGAGGGAACAATGAGGACATTGTTAAGGGCATACGAAGAGGAGGCAGTAGAAAGAGAGGTATGACCAATGCGAGAAACCGGAATGGAGGAACCGTTACCGACGGTGACAGACATGGGCGTGGAAGGAGGTCGGGAAGAGAGGAGTATACCGTCGGAAGAAGCCATGTGAGAAGTGGCACCGGTATCCATCACCCATCCGCCGTTGGGCTGTCCTTGTGTGTGCAGATTATTCAGAGCAGCAACAAGGCTAGCTTGATCCCAAGCGTGCTGGGCCGAGGCATCTGAGCCAGCCACCGAGGCCGAGGAGGTCTGCTGCATGTGGAAAGCATGCTGGGCTGGCAGGACAGGCCACGGCCCAAGAAGGCCTGGACCACCAGCAGGCCGCCAAGAGGCTGCCCATGGCTGTGGGCCGGCCCACGGAGCGGAGGCCCAGGGGGCCATCATCACCCACGGACCAGGAGGTGGTGCCAGCGTCTGTTTCTGGCCGCCAGAGCCGGCGGTGCCGGGGCTGTTCCCCAAGCCACCGCCACCGCCGCTGCCCCCGCCGCCGCCGCTACCGCCGCCGCCGCCGTGCTTACATTTGCCCTTACCCTTGCCATTCTTCCCTTTGTTCATGGAGGTGCCTTGGCCGGGCGGAGTAGCAGCGAAGAGGGCGATGTCACCGTCGGGGGTGGCGTTGATGGCGGGCCGACGCATCTCCGCCAGAAGGAGCGCCGAGCGAGCATGTGCGAAGGTCGGGAACGGGACTTGAAGAGGCAGCAACTCCGCTTGGGTGGCGAAGCGAGGACTGAGGCCGCGGATGAGGTTGAGGATGAGAGTGCGGTCGGAGATGGGCTCGCCGAGGTCGCGCAAGGAGTCGGCGAGGTTCTTGAGGCACCGACAGTAGTCCGTCACAGACATGTCACCTTGAACAAGACTCCAAAACTCCGTTTCTTGATATATGATCCTTGTTTTGCGGTTGTCGCGGAAGATGCCCTCGGTGGCGACCCAAAGGTCGCGAGCGGACTGCGTCGGCTCCATGACGATGTTGAGGACGTTCGAGGAGATCGAGCAATACAGGGCGGTGAGGACAGCTAAGTCCTCTTGCCCCCATGAGCCAGCAGTGGCGTTAGGAGGCGGAGGATCGAGGATGTGGCCAAGCAGGCCGAACTTCCCAAGGAAGGCGACAAAGAAGGTTCTCCACTTGGTGTAGTTCGAGGACTTCATGTCGAGAACGACGGGCACGTGCGTCTTGACGCTGGGAATGCTGAGGGCGCTGATCATCGGGAAGGAGAGTGCTAGCGCCGCGCCGGCGAGCGGAGGAGGTGCCGGGGTCGCGGTGTCTTGCGTGGGTGGCGGGGCGACCAGGGCCGAGGAGGCGCCCGGGGCATGCGCCATAGATGATGCCGTGAGGGCACCTTGTGCCGCCTGTTCCTGGGCGAGGGCCGCGAGGAGGTCGTTGTTCCGACCAGCGGCTGCTGCGGCATGGGCAGCGGCGAGTGCCGAGACGAGGTTGGCAGCGGCGTCCGGGGTAGAGGGAGGAGCGTCGCCGGAGGGGGTGGGCTGTGTGGACGCCATGGATGCAGTGGAAGGGAGAAAAAAAAATGCAGGTAGGATCAATCCTACTCTGATACCATGCAAGCATAATGAGAAAGAGAGGAGAATGGCTCAGCTCACACACCAACAGTGCAGGCCGAATTTCAATTAAATAGCCTAAGCTATGGAAGATTATAAAGAATGAGAGGTGATTAGGGGACTTACTATACATGTCCTAGGCACCAAATATAGAGATTACATGCTATCTTTTACAATTTCAAATTTTCTATGATAATAGCCATTGTTATCAAATATTTTCAGATTTTTCGTACTTGGACTTTGCTTGCTTTTTGGTCAAATATGCCCTAGCCATATCAGTCTCTCAGATGCTCTATCAGAGTTAAAAGAGCACAAAATATGAATGCCATATTAGAAAATGTACCCGTGTGACGGTTGTCATGTATGATTGCCATATTAGAATATGTACCCGTCGAAGGTTCTTATGTGTATGATTGGCAGTGGCATGGAAAAGAGTTGGGGAAAGAAAAATACTGCATGTTAATTTCCGATCACTCTGTCTTCATTACATTAGTGTCGGTCCCCCATTTTGAAAACAGGAAACCTCATGTATTTTTCTGTGTCAATTTTTAAATCAGTAGTTGATAGACACATACATAGCTAGTGCAAAATATATATCAAAATGAAATAAGGCTAAAGAGTTAATTACCTTTATTACGTTAAATATAACCATGTCCTATTAGATAAACAGCAGTGAAAAACCAAATTAGTAATAGCCCAATAACATGCCCACAAGCAGTTGACTAGGGTCGCGACCTAGTTCCCGATCAGTGCACCGTCCATCTTGCTGTGTATACAGTCATACCAGCAATGCCTTCTGCCCCCTATCTATGATATATCCACAATTTAAGCAAGTGTAAGCACTTACGTACTCGGCAAACCACCACGGAACATGCAGTAAATTGCACAGGTATAACAAGGATGGCTATAGGTTCAATTTGCATAAAGCCGCAATTACAATAGTATGATAATAGATTTAGATTGCAATTTTCATAAACTGATTTTCTGCACATTTTTGTATCATGGGTTAGAGCCTCATACAAGAGAGGTTAACTTTGCCTGAACAATAACCCATATCGACGTGAGATCTCTCGGTATCGGGGTACCTCAACCGCAAATGAGTGCAGAAGACCATCTATATGGAGCCTCTTTATGCGTTTCTCATTTATGTGACCCAAGTGACAATGCCAAATAAACGTGGGATTCAAATTATTAGGACGTTGCCTCTTTGTATTAATGTTATAGACTGGTGTCCCTTCAAGATTTAGAACGTATAACCCATTCACAATAGGAGTATGACAATAGAACATATCTTTGAAATAAAGAGAACAGCCATTGTCTACAGATCTAAAGTCATAACCTTCTGCTTGCAAATATGAAGCAAAAATAACGTTCTTAGAAAGAGATGGAACACAATAACAATTATTCAATTCCAAAACTAATCCTGAAGGTAAAGACAATGGCACGGTGCCAACAGCCACCGTAGCAACTCTTGCTCCATTGCCAACGTGAAGATTCACTTCGCTCCTTCTCAAACATCTACTTCTTGTTAGCCCCTGCAACGATTTGCATATGTGAGCAACCGATCCGGTATCAAATACCCAAAAATCAGTAGATAAAGTAGCAAGATTGATCTCTATAACATTTATACCTGAAGTGGAAGTCGCACGTCCCTTCTTCTTGAGATACTCCAAGTACTTTGGGCAGTTCCTCTTCCAATGTCCTGATTCCTTGCAGTAAAAGCAAACTGCGTTAGGAGCAGCACCCTTCTTGTCTTGCTTGGCCTTGGTTCTGCTCGCGATCTCATCGGGAGTTAACTTTCTCTTGACCACGCATTTCTTGACATTTGGCTTGCCCTTGCCTTTCTGCATCATCACATGACTGGTGCTTTTCTTAATGGTTTCCTCGGCAGTTTTAAGCATCCCATGCAACTCAGCCAAGGTCTTGTCCATGTTGTTCATGTGATAGTTCAATATGAATGGCTCAAAACTCAGAGGGAGCGACTGGAGAATCACATTAGTTGCCAACTCTTGGCTAAGAGGAAAACCAAGCTTTTCCAGACTCTCAATGTAGCCAATCATCTTAATCACATGAGGGCTGACGGGATTCCCTTCCGCAAGCTTGCACGCAAACAAGGACTTTGAAGTGTTGAACCTCTCAGCCCTTGCTTGGTTCTCAAACATACCACGCAATCCCACAATAATATTGTAAGTATTTGTGTTCTCATATTGCTTCTGAAGCTCAGAGGACATTGTGGTAAGCATGAGATAGCTGACATCAAGGGAATCATTCGTGTGCTTCTCATAAGCTCTCCGTGCAGCCACAGAAGCATTATTAGGCAAGTTCTCGAGAAAAGGAGTCTCAAGGACATACTCCTTACGCTCTTGCTTAAGAACAATTCTCAAGTTGCGATACCAATCTATAAAGTTCATTCCATTGAGTTTTTCTTTCTCAAGAACAGATCGCAAATTAAAAGAACTGGATGCTGCATTAGCTAACATGATCTACAACATAAGAATATGCAAAGTTTAGCATTATGTTTATGTTCATCTTTTATTAAACTATTTAACAAAAGACTCCCACTATGTGTTTTGCAACAAAACTCCCTCTAAGTTACATAGTGGGTCAAGATCCTCATTTCACTAATTCCTAGTGAGCTTTGGCATCACGGCTAGGAAACTGGTGACATGGGTAAGCAACACCTTGCTAATCATATTCTTATATGACTCTTGCTTGTTGGGTGGCATCACTCTGCCCTGGCCCCAACCTGTGCCCCAAGATCCAAAACTGTTCTGATGACATTGTTAAGTAAACCAAATGCTTTCGCATGTAGATGTCCGACATCTACCCCAAATGATGATGATAACCAACTGCATCCTACTTTGGTAGGCCTACAATATGGTGATCATTATCTTTTGGTGCAACATATGGAAGGGCATAAACACCTAATTTTTATTATGAGGGACTCTATCCTACCATAGCAACATATCACACATATAATTGCATAAGAGTAAGATATAATTAGTATAGCCCAAAAGGACGGTGATCCCCATCTCCATGTACGTGTAGATGATCTTCATCCTCCACATCTGTTCTTTGGGTCATCATGCTTGAAATGTACTAGCATTCGGCATAACCACCTTATGCCGATCCGAGACAATCTCCAGGGCGCTAGTTTTTTCACTGGCCTAGGGCTATCAGATCCATAACGTACTAGCATTCGGCATAACCACCTTATGCCGATTTGAGACAATCTCTAGGGCGCTAGTTTTGTTATGATCCACGCCTCATCTAACCCCTATTAGCATTCGGCATAACCTACCTTATGCCGATCCGAGACAATCTCCAGGGCGCTAATAGTGTTATGATCCGCACCTCATCTAACCCCTATTCACGGATTGATCTTATCAACCTGTGCCTTCATCGATCCATCACATGAACCGACTAATCTAGACTGTAATAAATCTAATCTACTACTCCTGCATATCAACATATGTGATGTTCCGATCGCAAATTACGCAAGATGGCTCTGATACCACTAAAGGAGTACGCGCAGGCTACAATAGCAAAAAACAAAACTTTTCTACCGTGCACACCAGGACATCATGCGAGAGAGGGATCATGAATCATTACCACTAGACGCGCAGTGCAGCGGAAGAAGGGTTAGAGAAGCCGCTCCAACCACGCACGCATCGAGGCAGTAGTGGAAGTAGTCGATCTCCGCAGATCTAATCAGCATCGATGCTGATCAACGCCGCAACAAGCAGCGCCTCCACCGGTATCCACACGTCCGGGGCTAGAACGCTGATTGCGAGTGTACTAGCACTCGTGAGCGGCTAGGGTTTGGCTTGGGAGGTGGCGGCTAGGGTTTAGCTCGAGGTCAACAGAAAACCGTGTATCTCATCGGCCCCTCGCCTCCCTATATATAGACCTCCTCACTCGGGCCTCGTGGACCGAGGCCCAGTAAGAGTCTACTCGGATCTCTATCCGAATCGAGCCCATATTCGAATCACATTCGAATAAGTGTTCCAACCTATTAAGCATGTGACCCTATAGGTTCACGTATATTTTGTCGCGACCTGGAAACTCCTTTCTGGTCACCCTGTTAATAACGGCCTCTAGCAAGGCATATTAACCCCAAAATATACGTAAAGATCATATTGGCTAAACCTGTAATGTCCTCATATACAAATCCCTTTGCTTCACGATATCGATTGAGCTCAAGGCGAGACTTGTGTCATCCTCTTAATAGCTCAATCACTCTCTCGATCCTGTGATGGATTACAAACTTGTGATTGACACCTCAATCACATTAGCATGGCCATGCACTTCTATAATCCATTACATCGAGGGGCCTAGAGATATCTCTCCCATAAGGAGGGGCAAATTCTATCTTGATCATTCACATCCCACTACATGTTTCATAGCAAACCCGAAGACTACTTTTATGACTACCCAGTTACGGAGTAGTGTTTAGTAGTCCCAAAATAAGCTACTACGTTTGTTGGGAACCATGATGATCTCAAGTCTAAGGACTCTGTATAAACACTACTTGAGACTAACTGATGACACATGAAATCTCTGCAGTATCTCATGGCGGGTCTATCCAACATATGTTCACTAACATATGTCCATATTATCGATTCGGTATCTCCATACCATGATCCATAAGACATGATCATCAATCAATACTTATGCTGATGTTAGAATCATATTTGTTCCTCATATGATACATGATCACGGATCATTTAGAAATAGCAATGTTTGACATTAAGAGTCTAATGAATAAGTCATGTACTCATTGATCAATAATGATAATGTCTATTTCCAGGAACAAATCAATACATTATAAACATAGCATGTGATATATATAACATCTCCATGTTGCCTCTAGGGCATATCACTAACAGTATCTCTCACACTCAGAAATTGGATACACTCAGCCTCACATCTAGTGGAATTATACAACTTGCTCCTTTCGACTCTCTCACTTAATTTGGCTATGTGGCTCTGTTCCTCACATGGGTTTTCTTGCATCTCATCCTCGATTAACCATGGGCCAGCAATGGTGCATTTGCCATCAACCATGATTTGTTGTGTTATATGATGCAATGCAACATATGTACATGTCACATTGGCCGAAGGAAATGTCCCATGCTTGACTAAGTATTCTTGCTTCTTGGACAACACATATTCCATCGTTCTTTCTATCCTCTTCTCTCTATCAAGAAGGAATAAGGTTGAAGGCATTGGATGAAGTATCAGCTGTCTTCCGTTCTGTAACAGTGAACAAGAATTTGTGTTGTGATCATATTTAAGCTTATGATTCTTTATCCATTGCCATCCCATTAATATATGACGTGATGACATAGGTACTGGAACTACATCACACTTAATATTGTCTGAAAATTCTCCTAATGAAAAGGGCACTTTTACTCTTCTTGTAATGCTGAGATTGCAACTTGGCCATTCTAATAGATATGGATCAGGATATGGACATGTGGTTAGGTTCAATTTATCCACGAGCTCAATAATGACCAAGTTTACCATGCTCAAATTATCAATTGTGATTGTACAACAAACAGACTTGACTTTGCATCTTGAGTAAAACAACTTGGTACTTCTACCATCTTCTTCATCCAAAAAGATACCACTTGTGTGCAGCATCAACTTTATATTTCCTGCCATTATTAGTTATACAAAAAGTTCCTATCTATAGCAGCAAATAAATAAAAAAATTATATTGTGAAAACTCTCAACTACACCCTTCTTACCAATCGCTGTTCTTACCCTTCCTTCTTGAGATGAGGGGCAGATCACACTCTACTGGTGGTAGATACTCAAAGGTGATAGTTAAGCGAATTCACAGTTCAGAAGCAAATGCATAAGTAGTAAATATGTGGAGCTTGGAGGGCTTAGTGTATGTCCTTACAATTCTGAACTCCAACTATTGTTTCTTTAAGTAATAGTCCAAGCTAGAATAATATGCCTAGTTGTTGACGACAAGATATAAGTGAAGTGCATAGCAACTCACAAACAACGATAATGGGACTATACAACCAAGGAATGAGCTATCACAATATAAATTTTAAAACCAAAGCTCTTGTTGCAAAACTACAAGGAAAGACACTAGCTGATTGCTCAAAATCAGAATTGGGTTACAAGATTTGCACAAGCCAAGCAACTTCTAAAAAGTAGCAAACAATCAATGTGGTGATCATAGCACTTTTCTTTCTTTCTTCTTCCTTTTTTTTGTTTTCAACCTTTTTCTTCTGAACTTTTTTTCTTTTCTCTTTTTTTTTGCTACTACATTCAACACACCAGATTGCACTATGATGATAAGATATGATTATTCAATACAACTCACAAGCATGCAAAGTCCAAGAGCAACTTACTACAGCTAGTCTCAATGGGTTCAAAGTATTCATAAAGGAATGAATGGTTCACTATTTTGTTTTTTTTGTTTTTGATTATGGACTTAACACTCAAAACTGAAAGTAAAACTGAAATTGACAAGACATGAGAACTGAAACGAGGTACTGACTTTCTTGACTCAAAAATAGATAGCTAGAGGCCGAATTTCAACTTTTGCATTAGGCAGTGATATGTAAAGGACCTCGTGCTCTTTCCAACAAGTATCTAAACTCTGAAAACCAACTGTATATATAACAATTATGGCACTTTTATCGAAAGGCACATGCAATGAAAAATTCAGAACGTGAAAGAAATTATACACATAGCTAGGGTTTTGGTTTTAGCATAGAAAACTCACCACAAAAGCAAGCCCTAGCATGTCGATGCTTTGCACCGGCAATAATACTATGGGGGTACTCGGCGAACTGGAATTCGGTGGATTGCAGAGGAACACAAGGGAATTATACTGGTTCAGGCCCTCAAGGTGAGGTAATACCCTACGTCCAGTTGAGGTGTTATTCCTCTGAGGTGGATTTGTGATCAATGATCTGATGTTGCCCTCATAGGGCGCCCTGCCTCCCTTTATATACTAGGGGACAGGGGTACATGGTAAGGATCCCAGTCGGATACGACCAAGGGATTTCCTTATTAGAGATAGAATCCTATCCGACTAAGGCTATGTTTCCTTATTGTACAAGGTACAGCCTGCCGGGTGCTATCTTATCTCTAATTACATGATCTGGCCCATCCTCTATCCGAGTGGCCCATGTGCTTGTAGTGAGGTACCCGGGGCCCATGGCTCCCACAGTAGCCCCTGAGACCTTCATAGTTGAGTCACAGCTGATGCCGAGTGCTCTTCCTCCACGGTGAAGGTTACCCGAGTGCGATGCTCCCGAGTACTCTTTGTCCGAGTAAGTCTTCCCGAGTCCTGCTTCATGTCAGCTGGCAGCGAGGCTATGAAGGGCTTCATGTAAATATATGAATAGTGTGCGCCGAATAGGCGCACCTATTAGGTGTAGCCCCCGACTTTGTGCTTAATTGTGAAGACAATTAAACATAAAGTCAAAGATCTTTAACCTGGAAGTCTTTCCCGAGTAGATTACTACTGGTATATGAGACTCTTCGGTATCATGTCAACCGGAATATAATTTATAGTCTTGCCGAGTAGGAGGCTACTCGTATATAGGACTCTTCGACTTCATGTCAGTCGGAATGTGTGTTTATAGTCTTGCCGAGTAGGATACTACTCGTATATGGGACTCTTCAGCGTCATGTCAGCTGGAAAGGGGGTGTTTATAGTCTTTCCCGAGTGGCGTCCCACCCAGAAGTTAGACTCATCCGCATCATGTCAGCGGGAATGAAGATTTATAGTCTCTCCCGAGTAGTGCACTACTCGAAAGTTAGACTCTTCAGCGTCATGTCGGCTGGAATAACGTCGCTCATGGCAACTGGTGGCCAAGCATGTCGGCCGAGTACCACTGTATGAAAAATAAATCCATTACGTGGTTAGGTGTACTCGAGAGAGATACCTGTATCTCCAATTTTAATGAAGACTAGCTTGTGATCCTTGTAAGGATGTATCCTCGAGACCTGGTGGATAAGACAGATACCCAAACATATATGTTTAGCAATAAGGCTCTCATGAAGCATATCTGTTTACCTCATCGGCTCCTGTTGGTAGCACCAGCGCTATAATTTCAACTCAGCCTGCGGGCGGCCCACATGGGGCATGCTACTGTAGGAACTCATGTCTTGTCAGCCCAATACCAACTGTGTAGGCCTGGGCCCATTTAGTCGATACAGGCCATAAAAGGATAGGGAGAGAGAAAAAGATTCCATCGTCTTCCCCAAAGCAACCAATCTCTTCGTCTTCCACCTTCGCGCCTAGCTTTTCGCCTCTCGCCCGGCTAGGGTTAGCGACAGCTGTTCCCCACCCGGACTCGGGCGATTTCAATCCTTCTCGTTTATTCCAAGCCCCCGATTTGCTTTCCCCCAAATCTCAACACCTCCAGTCATGCCGAAGGCGACGAATCCTGCGGGTGCGCCGGGGAGTTCTTGGCCGATCTCGGATTGCGGCTCGGTGAAGCTGAGACGGTTGGAAAGCGAGCTGAAGTTGCCCAGCCAAGAAGTGATCCGTTGGCGGTCGGCGAGGGATGAGTCGAACCCCAACCCCCGGCCTGGTGAAACGGTAGTTTTCGCCTCTTTCTTTGATCGGGGCTTGTGTCTTCCGTCGTCTGATTTCTTCCGCCGCATCCTTGATTTCTACGGGCTGGAGTTGGTGCATTTAAATCCCAACTCGATCCTTCAGATCTCCATATTCGTTACTCTTTGCGAGTGCTTTCTGGGTGTTGAGCCCCATTTCATCCTCTTCCGACACTTGTTCCATGTCAAGCCCCAGCCTTCCAAGAGTAATATCAGTGTGATTGGGGGGCTGGTCTTCACTAAGGAGTGATGGGAAGAAACATATATCGATTTGCCCTTGAAATCTTCTCTGAAGGGCTGGCACAAGGAGTGGTTTTACTGTGCCAATCTAGCTCCTTCTTGCCCCCGTTACTGGTTATGCGCCGGTGGTGTTGCCAAGCTGGTCTTCGGAGCCAACCTTTGAAGAACTGGCCAGGCACACATATTGCTAACGAAGATAGATGACCTCAAGAGGGCCGGCTTGACAGGGCCCTGGGTGGCTCGTCGTTTCCTGACGAGGCGCGTCCAGCGCTGAAGCTGAGAAGCGCTTTCGGCTGGGCCTTCAGAGGTAAACACGATCCCGACCGGGTGAGCAGCGAGACAGCGGACAAGGGGGCAGTAACCGATACCCTGTTTGGCTTCTTCTCCGAAGGGGTCGTTGCCACCGAAGATGATAACCGCCGAGTGCTGCCTATAGCTTCATCCGGCCGCGGACCAAGGTAACCTTCTACTTTCTTCTGTGGTGAACGCCTGTGGAACGATGATTGTTCAACCTTGCGTGATGGTATCTTGTCGACTTGATTGTAGTGGCATGAGGAATTTGATGAAGATTCTCGTCCATTGTCTGCGGTCGCGTCGAGGAAGAGGCCAAGGAGTCCTCGGATGCCCAACCCGACTCCAAGAGAGCGGGGAAGAAGCCAATTTTATATCGGGGCGAGGGGCCATGACAGCGCGTGCCATGAGCGGTAGCTTGAAGATAAAGGACACCGCTGCCACAACGCCCACGGCGTCGAGTCCCAGGCTGAGAGCAGCTGGCTTGGGCTCGACGTTGTCGTGCTCAGCAACAGCGCCGCCAAGGGGCCAACCAGAGCGGAGGCCGATTGGGGCGAAGGAACCGAACCAACCGTACCAGAGTCGAGGCCGACTCAGGCCGATATGCCTCTGCCGTCGGCGAACCGTCCGGGCGAGTGCCGATGCCAGCGCTTCGCCGAGGAGCGGGTACGCTAGCAGGAAGCTGAAGTTTTCCAAGAGGTGCGCTACTCCGAGCATTCTGTAGTCGTCGTATGTTGAAATACAGTCTTGATGTCTTGCTTCGTTGTGCAGGAAGCGGGCGATATCGACCTCAAAAAGGTCAACCCATCTGCCCTGCTTGATGAGCCCGTCCCAGCCGAGTCAGCAGCAGCGAACACACCTGCTGAGCCGGCGGCCAGCCCGGTCGCTGAAACCGAGGTGGCTCCGACTACAGGGCCACTATCGCCACTCGACCGAGAGGTGGCTGTTGAAACTGAGGCCCCAGCCCCCGAGGCACCATACGTCGCGGAAGCGGGGGACGGATCCCCCGAGCCGGTCCCCAGTGTTGTAGGGGAAGGCGACGCCGAGGCCAGGACCCCGTCGCCATCATGGTTATCGTCACCGCCATCGTCGCCGTTGCCGCCGCCACCGGAGATCCCACATTTGCCTCGGATCGAAGCTCCCCACGTGTGATGCCCCGGACCTTCTCGTGGACCACTCGCGACGGCACTATGAAAAGCTTCAGACTCGATGAAGTCGTCGCAAGGAGAGAGCGCGAGAGCCTGCTTCGTGCGGCCATCAACGGGTCCCAAGGGGTCGCGGTATGATTCTTGTAGTGAAGCTCCAGCAATCTTCTTGTCTTGATGTTTGACTCTGTCGTCGGTTTGTTCCTTGTCCTGAGCAGAAGCTCGTCGACCGCAACGAGGCGATGACAGAGATCCTGGTCGAGATGGCTCCCCACCTCGCGGAATTACAACAGCTCCGGGCATTGAAGGCCGAGATGGAGGCGCGTCACACGAGGAGGGAGGCCTGGCTGAAGAGCGGCGCTGATCAGCTCAGGGCTGAGACATGGGCCCTAGCCGAGAAGATCAGAGGTAAAATCCTCGAGCATATCTCCCCGACTGGACCGTTGGTGTAATCATCCAGCTACGTCGATCCGACTGCTTGGTGGTGTCATGACTGCGTGATTGAGCTCTTGGCTAATCTGTGGTGCAGACCTCGAAGCGGAGAGGGAGTCGCAGCTGAAGGAGGCCGAAGAAGCCAAGGCCGAGCTTGAAAGAGTCAAGGCCGACCTGACAAAAGCCAATACCGAGCTTGACCGGGAGAAGTCCGAGTTGGAGAAGGCCGTCGTCGAGCTCGGTAAGGAGAAGGCCGAACTGGAGAAGACCGTGGCCGGGTGGGAGGCCGACTACGAAAGTAAGTCCTCAACCCGACTGTGATCTCAGCCAACACATTATTCACCCTGTGTGTAGCCGATCCTGACAAGCATACTTGCCGGCCGATCTGGGCAGGCATGAGAGCCAACGTCCAGGCCCAGTACCGGTTCTACACGGAGGAGATAAGGTCAATCCGGGAGTCACGGGAGGCCCTCGTCGGGTCCGTGAAGGGGCTCCTTGACCTTGTGGATCCCCGCTCAGTGGGGACCAGCTGTAGCAGAATTCCTCAAATAATGGGGCGTCTCGAGGACGCGCCGAGTGCCCTGAAAAGGTACTCAGACGAGCGGGTTGCCGCCGGCGTGGCCCAGACCCTAGCAATGACCAAGTCCATCTACCCGAGGGCGGACATTGAGGCCATCGGGGAGGGATTTTCCGAGGAGACGACGCCCGAGGAAGCGCTGGAGCTGATCTCACAGGCGAAGCCGACTGCTGAAGCGATTACCCGAGACCTGGGTCTGTAAAGGCAATATATTTTGTAGTCGGTGTATACATATGCTTTCATATACGATCATGTGTGAATATATGTGTCGTGCCGCCAAACTTATTATTCGGTTGTCATTAGCTTTACCCGACCATGTAGCATGCACCGAGTTAGTTCGATAGAACTTGATAAAAATCGTTCAGGGGAAGATGCTATACTCGGGCGAACGCATCAGTCGTGGCAAGGCTTCATAACCGAGGTGAGATAAGCTTGTATGTTATTGACAGAACACATATATACATGCAGCCCCCGACTCACTACTCGATTGGAACAAGCGGCGTAGTGAGTCAGGAAAAACTGTACACATGGAAAAAGTAAGACTCAGGTATAGAAAGGACGTAGCTGTTCTATATTCCATGAGTTGGTGATGAGGACGCCGTCTTTGGTCTTCAGTCGGTAGGCGCCTGGCCGCGTGACCTCGGCTATAATGAACGGCCCTTCCCAGATGGGGGATAGTTTATGCCTGTCCTTGGTGGTTTGTATCTTCCTTAGAACGAGATCCCCGACCAAAAAGGCGCGGCCACGGACATTGCGATTGTGGTAGCGACGCAGGCCTTGAAGATACCTTGCGACTGGATTGTTGCGGCGTCTCTTGCTTCTTCCAGCTGATCTAATTCGATCAGTCGGGTGCTGTTGGAATCGTCTTCGGAGTAAGCCCGGACTCGCGGAGAGCCGAACTGTATCTCAGTCGGTAGCATGGCCTCAGTACCGTAGACCAGGAAGAAAGGGGATTGCCCTGTTGCCCGACTAACCGTGGTTCTGAGAGACCAGAGAACGGATGGTAGTTCTTGTACCCCACCGACCCGCATATGGTTGTAGTCGGTCGTATATCCTGGCCTTGATGCCTTGTAAGACCATGCCGTTGGCTCGCTCAACCTGCCCGTTGCTCCGTGGGTGTGCCACAGACGCGTAGCAGATCTTGATGCCGAAGTCGTCGCAGAAATCTTGGAATAGGCCTGCCGCGAACTGAGTGCCGTTGTCGGTTATGATGCGGTTAGGGACCCCAAACCGGTATAGTATACTCAAGATGAAGTCCTTTGCTCGTGCCGCTGTGATTGTTGCGACAGGTTTAGCCTCAATCCACTTGGTGAATTTATCCACTGCGACGAATAAATGTGTGAACCCTCCTGGCGCTTTCTTTGAATGGCCCGACCATGTCGAGCCCCCATACTGCGAATGGCCAAGAGATAGGGATAGTCTGAAGTTCCTGGGGCGGGAAGATTTGTCTGTCTTGCGAAGAACTGGCAACCCTCGCACTTGCGAACGATATCTTTGGCGTCTGTGACTGCGGTGGGCCAGAAGAATCCCTGCCGGTAAGCTTTTCCGACTAACCGTCCTGGATGCAGCGTGGTTGCCACATATGCCCGAGTGGATTTGAATGCAGGATCTGCTTGCCTTCCTCGGTGGTGACACAGCGCATGAGGACACCGGATGCGCTCCTTCGGTACAGGTCTTCTCCGACTAGCAGGAAGCTTTTTGCTTCGACGCTTGATTTGCTCGGCTTGATTGCGATCTTCTGGGAGTTCATCGTCCAGGAGGAATTTGAGAACAGGACCCCCTCCAGTCTTGACATATGTGCAGCACTTCGTCGGTGGTCGGGGTAGGTTCACTCCCGACTGCTCTTGTGCCGGTTTCTTCTTTGACTGATGGCTCCATAAGTTGCTCGACAAAGATTCCAGTCGGGACCGCTTCTCGCTTGGATCCCATGTTTTGCCAGCTCATCGGCCGCGTCGTTGTATGACGCAGGACGTGTGTGATTTCCAGCCCGTCGAACTTGTTTTCCAACTTGCGGACCTCCTGAAGTATGCCGCCATTGTGTCGTCGAGACAGGTCAGTCTTTCATGACTTGGTTGACCACGAGTTGGGAGTCTCCGCGCACAACCAGTCGACGTATGCCGAGCGATATGGCGATGCGGAGCCCGTGAACAAGAGCCTCGTACTTGGCGACGTTGTGGGAAGCCGGGAAGTGGATTTGTAGTACGTACTTCAACTTTTCGCCAGTGGGGGATGTCAGTATGACTCCAGCCCCGGCACCCGCCGATCCGTAGGGACCCGTCGAAGTACATTGTCCAGTACTCTAGCTTTGTTGTTGGTGTTGGGAGTTGAACTTCTGTCACATCGGCCACGAAGTCGGCTAGAGCTTGAGATTTGATAGCTGTCCGTGGCTGAAAGGTGATGTCAAACGCCATCAACTCGAGTGCCCATTTAGCGATCCCGGCGGTTGCCTCGCGATTATGAAGGACATCCCCGAGTGGAAACGCTGTGACCACGTGACTTGATGTGCTTGAAGTAGTGCACCAGCTTTCGGACTGTGATGAGTAGGCCGTATAGCAGCTTCTGGACGTGCGGGTATCTTGTTTTGGAGTCGGCAAGGACCTCGCTGACAAAGTAGATTGGCCGTTGTATTTTTTGAAGATGACCCTGTTCGGATCGCTCCACTACCAGCACCGTGCTGACTACCTGTGTTGTTGCCGCCAGATTAAAGCATTAGTGGTTCCTGGGGCAGGGGTGAAGCTAGCACGGGGGGTGATGTGAGGAATTTTTGAAGTCTTCGAAGGCTTGATGGGCTTCCGGGGTCCACTGAAAGGTGTCCCGCCTTTTTGAGGAGCTTGAAGAAGGGCATGCCCCGTTCGCCAGTCGGGGGATAAACCGACTGAGTGCCGCCATGCAGCCTGTCAGCTTCTGGATGTCTTTGAGGTTGGTCGGGGGCGCCATGTTCTTGATGGCGTTGACTTTCTCGGGTTAGCCTCGATGCCGCGGTGCGAGACGATGAAGCCGAGTAACTTCCCAGACGGCACCCCGAAGGTGCACTTGTCCGGGTTCAACTTCATCTTGAATCTTCGAAGGTTTTGGAAGGTTTCTTCCAAGTCGGCAATGAGGTCTTGTCTGGATTTAGACTTGATCACCACATCGTCGACGTAGGCTTCCACGTTGCGCCCGATCTGAGTGTGGCAGACACCGCTGAATAGCCCTTTGGTAGCTTGCGCCTGCGTTTTTTTAGTCCGAACGGCATTGTGATATAGCAATACGCTCCAAACGGCGTGATGAAAGATGTTTTTAACAGTCTTGTTCCCGTCAAGCTAATTTGATGATATCCCGAATAACAGTCGAGAAAACTGAGTAGGTCGCACCCCGCCGTGGAGTCAACCACCTGATCTATCCTGGGAAGACCAAATGGGTCCTTGGGGCATGCTTTGTTGAGGTCGGTGTAGTCGACGCACATGCGCCATTTACCGTTTTTCTTCCGGACCAGGACTGGGTTGGCCAGCCAGTCCGGGTGGTAGACTTCCTTGATGAAGCCGGCTGCGAGGAGCTTGGTGATTTCCTCCCGGATAGCGTCCTTGCGGTCTTGAGCGAAGCGCCGCAGCCGTTGTTTGACCGGCTTGGCGTCTGGCTTTACGTGTAGGGCGTGCTCGATCACCTCCCTTGGTACGCCCGGCATGTCGGACGGTTTCCACGCGAAGATATCTTTGTTGGCTTGGAGGAAGGTGACGAGCGCGTCTTCCTATTTGGGGTCGAGTCCGGTCCCGACTAAGGCAGTCTTGGAGGGGTCGGAAGGGTCCAGGGGGATCTTCTTCGTGTCAGAGTCCGCTGAAATTCCCGACTTTGCTGCTTTTTTCGCCGGAACTGGATCTTGATCGACTTCAGATGTAGCGGCTTGCCGGATGCTGTCGCGCCCGACTGCCGCTTCTTGTGTTTGAGCCAGCTCGCAGCTCTCCTTGTCGCAGGTGAAGGCTTGCTTAGCGTCGCTGCGGAGGGAGAGGACTCCTGCTGGCCTGGGCATCTTCAGCACCATGTATGTGTAGTGCGGTATCGCCATGAATTTGGCGAGGGCCGGTCGTCCGAGTATCGCGTGATACGCGGTCTCGAAGTCGGCGACCTCGAAGGAGATGTTTTCTGTGCGGATGTTGTCCCGCGTGCCGAAGGTCACCGGCAAGGTTATCTGCCCGAGTGGGGTTGATGACAAGCCGGGGATTATCCCATGGAAGGGCGCGGTGCTCGGCCGTAGTTCTGAACGAGGAATTCTCATCTCGTCCAAAGTCTTGGCGAACAGGATGTTGAGCGCACTGCCTCCGTCGATGAGGGTTTTCTTCAGCCTAATGTTTTTGACGACCGGATCCAGGACGCGTGGGTATCGTCCCGGGTGGGAAACCCGATCTGGGTGATCCGCGCGGTTGAAGGTGATAGCCATCTCTGACCAGCGCAAGTATTGGGGGGCATCCGTTGTGGAGACCGCGTTAATGTCCCGCGCTGATAGCTTCTGCTTGCGCTTGGATTCGTACGCGAGTGGCCCCCCGAAGATGTGGTTGAGTTCGGCTTGGGGGTCCTGGAAGTCGTCAGCCGGACCCGAGTCTGGCTTGTCCTTGTCCTTGTCGCCGACGGCAGATGATGAAGCCTGCTCGGAGGCAAACTTCTTGAGCATGTGGCAGTCTTTGGCTGCGTGCCGGCCCTTGGGGTGAAAGGGGCAAGGCCCGCTCATGACTTTCTGGTAGTCGTTGTTCCGCTGGGGCTGTGACCGACTGCGCTCCATGTTAGCCACCTCGTTGTCTGACTTCCGCTTGCGGCTGCCAGGCTTGTTCTGAGGCGGCTCGTTGTCGGCTTTTGCCCTGTTGTCTTTTTGTCGGGGCTCCTTCTTCTCGTCGAAGGCCTCTGCGACGGCTTCAGCTGAGTCGGCGTATTTGTTGGCCATGTCGAAGAGAGTCCGGACGGTAGATGGTGGCTTCCGAGTGAACTTCGCGATGAGCGGGGCGTCTTTTACTCCCTTGCGGAAGGCGGCGATGACGACCTCATCTTTGATGCTTGGGATTTGATTGCGCTTCTCGGAAAACCTTTTGATGAATTCCCGTAGAGACTCGTTCTTTTTCTGATGCAGTTGGTAGAGGTCGTGCTCGGAAGCCGGCCTCTCGTAGGTCCCCTGGAAGTTTGCGATGAACCGCTCCCTGAGTTGTCCCCAGGAACCGATCGACCGCCTTGGGAGGCCTGTCAGCCATGTCCTCGCCGAGTCGGATAACGCGACTGGGAGGTAGTTAGCCATGGCTCTGCTGTCGCCCCCAGCAGCTTGAACTGCTAGGACGTAAACGGTGAGCCAGGACTCTGGGTTGGTCTTGCCGTCGTACTTTTCAATTCCGGTAGGCTTAAAGCCAACTGGCCATCGGATGTCCTGTAACTCCCGAGTAAAGGCTGGGATGCCTTCATTATCGTGAGGACTCGGGCTTCGGTTTTGGCGGTGTAGCCGCTCGTAGTGGAGACCGAAGCGCTCGTGTTCGTCCTCCAGTCGGCGGCGTTCATCCTCTTCGCGCTCTTCGCGCCGGGCATTTATAGTGTGGCGAAGATCGCGTTGTAACCGCAATCGGAGGTCTTGATTGTGTCGGCAGTCGTATTGGTGACGCCGCCGGTTGTCGTAGTTGGTATTGCCGAGTGTTGTTTGGCGGGATTCTTCATGCTGCCGGGTGGAGCCGGCTGCCCGTCGTCGTGCTGATGCAGATGACTCGCCGCTGGAGAGCCCGTTCGACGGGTCGGTATGTGAGTGTTGCCTGACTGTTCTTGCTGCTGGCAGGCGGCAGCAGTAATCATCGCCTTGATCTTGGCGATGGTTGGTGTGGCCTGATGGTCCGGCCCAAACTGGAGCGTGTCCAGCAGAGTTGCGGCGGCCACGACGTTCTGTTGTGGCGTGACGAAGACATCGTGGTCGCCGACTTTGGTTCGGAGGATCTGCTGCTAGGCGGCTCGCCCAGCTTGTCGAAGCCCGTCATTGCGAGCTTGTCGGTTGGCCTCCTCTTGTTGTTGTACTCGGCGCGCCTCCTCATGCTGCTCCTCTTGCAGTCGGCGCACCTCGGAAGGTGGCGTTGAAGCCATGAAGATCTCGCGGGGGAGGAGGAAGCTTGCCAAGGTGGAGTCCGAGTTGATGCTCGAACCACCATCCGACTTAGTGTCGGACTCCGAGTAGTTTATCGGAGTTAGGGCGACTCCGACCTCCCTAGATCCAATCTGAAACGGTTCATGACCGTGTCCAAACTGAATCGCTGGAGGTCGGGTCTGCTGCGCGGGTTGTAGATGCACAGCGTCGCCGAATCCGTACGGGAGATTGACGATCTCTCCCCCTCTTGGCCTAACCCGCGCTGGCTCAAGGCCTAGCGCGAGTCGGACGCCGAAGGAGAGAGTTGTCCCGATGTCCGGCGATGTGAGGGACTGTCGTAGTAGATCGTCGAAGGAGATGGTGACGTCCCTGGGGCCGACTGGCGCAACGCCGGCTGGCTCCTCGGCTGGCAAGATCGGATCTGCCTCAGCCAAAGAAAGGTTGCCGAGTTGATCGGCGACGAAATCAAGGCTCCCGAAGGTGATGGTGTCTCCGTTGGAGAACTTGTCGCTCCTGACTCCGTTGATGGGATCCATCGAATCTGTTGATGAAGAACTCGCCGGCCCTCTACCTGGCGCGCCAACTGTCGATGCTTTGCACCGGCAATAATACTATGGGGGTACTCGGCGAACTGGAATTCGGTGGATTGCAGAGGAACACAAGGGAATTATACTGGTTCAGGCCCTCAAGGTGAGGTAATACCCTACGTCCAGTTGAGGTGTTATTCCTCTGAGGTGGATTTGTGATCAATGATCTGATGTTGCCCTCATAGGGCGCCCTGCCTCCCTTTATATACTAGGGGACAGGGGTACATGGTAAGGATCCCAGTCGGATACGACCAAGGGATTTCCTTATTAGAGATAGAATCCTATCCGACTAAGGCTATGTTTCCTTATTGTACAAGGTACAGCCTGCCGGGTGCTATCTTATCTCTAATTACATGATCTGGCCCATCCTCTATCCGAGTGGCCCATGTGCTTGTAGTGAGGTACCCAGGGCCCATGGCTCCCACATAGCACGTGAACAAGATAAATCTATGTAGGCTCAAAGGTAACATGAAGGAAAACTAGGATCAGCAACTAAAACATAAGTCTAATAGACTAGAACTTAATAAAACGCACTAGAAACAAAATACAAACTACGAGCTATTTTTTTAGGGTTTTTGTGTATAGGATAGAAACAAATATGTAGCTAAGGGTAAAGATTCTACCGAGACAACCGTGCTCTGATACCAAGATGATACGGGGTGCCCGACCTTCTTGAGGTAGAATCTGGATACACCGTGTAATCAACGAAAAGGATGAACAACGTGCTACCCTTGTAGCACACCTTTCACCACGAATTCACAAAACCACACACAAGAGATGATCCACTCGACCACGCAAAAGTGGATCTATTGCTCCCATAATTTCCTGAAAGGAAAAACAAGAACAATTGATGGCAGAAACTCCCAATTCCCCTCTCTAGTTTGGCGGCGGCGGTACAAACCCTAGGAGAAGAATAAGAGCAATATTACTAAAAAATATATGTAGATTAAACGTGGTCTACCCTCCTGGGTTGTTTACAAAGGCTTATATAGCCATTACATAGGTTAGAAACTAACTAAGAATAATATACAACAAATATAGAAACCTGTTAGGACTGCCCATGGTTTGTTTCAGCCTTTGCGGTGAAGCCAGAAGAAACTGTGTCCTGAGCCCTATCCATCATGTGGGCCATAAATTTAGCTTTCCAAGAAGTACTCACACGTCCAAAACGGACTTCGGATGAGAGAGTTTGGGCCGTTTTAGTATGGACTGCTTTGACAGCCAAACTGAATCTGATTTGGGCCTTTTACTTCTTATCTTCAAACTCCTTGTTTTGGAAGACTTGAATCCATGGGAAACTTATAGATGGAGTCCTTGCCAACCCTAGATGGGCTTTTAAATAATAGAACCCCGTCCAAACAAGTCGTGCAAAGCTCACGTTCATAATCAATGCTGCTGCCTGCGCGTCACCCGGTCTGCTCGTGCAGTGAGTCTTCAAATAGACATAACTCGGTGTAGAAAACTCCAAATCATGTGCCATTTGTTTCGTTGGAAAGTACACTTGATAAGATTTCCATGTATGTAATCCGTGTATGCTGAAAGTCTTAGAGTCAAACCAGAATTCATCATGAACTTTGTGAACAGAACAACAATCGATCTTTTCCATGTGCGCTGCTACCTCCCTCACCTCCCGCTTGGCCTACATTCTGTGAACACCAATTGTTTACTTCTCTCACATCTGCAAACAATGGAGTGAAAAATATTATATAGCATCAAATTCTCATATACTTTACATATATATTTTGAGAGAAACAAATTCACCTTATAGTTTAATTCGCATGCATAGGAGAATGTCCAAAAACTTGGTATATCCACATCAGGCAATGATGTGAACGTGGGTGTCCCGATCTTTCGATGAGAGGTAAGTCGATTGGATGGAGTGACGTTGGCGATCCGACTACAACCGTCCAGGGACGTTGCACCTTAGCAATCATTACACCAACTCCAGAGGCTGTTCGCAATCTCGACGGATTCACGATCAGCCCAACCACGAGGGTAATTGTTCCTGTAAGTAATCGAGAACTAGCAAGAACAAGATGAACAAGCAACTCAATTTGTAAATAAAAATGAAGGTTTAACTCAAAGAGAACAAACGGTGGGATTCCGAAGATGAGCAAACCGGCGATCTAACCGATCACGGGATTACACGGTAAAGTAACGACGCTAACTTTAATCTAACAAAACCCAATCTATTTGTGATGGCTCTAAAGGTATTAATAGGATGGGAGGATGACTATAGGGGTGTTGGGGTCATTCTCCAACCCTAGGACGCGTCCCTAATAGACCCGACTTGATACATGGGCCTTCGGCCCAAAAACGGTGACGCAGCACCTTAAATAAAAAACCTTTTGTCACTAAAATGATGATTGCGGACGGTTCCAAGTAGATATGAGCATGAATCTGGATCCGTTGGAAAATAGACTTCATAAGCTTTCCGTGAAGTACTAGAACTCCCAAATCGGAGCTCATATGAAGTCGTGGCGGCCATCATAAGTTGATGTTGTCGTACAGTTTGAATCCAGCCTGCGCAAATCCCTTTCCTTGTTGATCTCCTCCATCATTCCTGAGCAACAACAGCACGCGTGGATTTTCATGGTCTACATAAATTAGAGACAAACTTAGAAATGAACTCACTTGATAATTAAGTTGACGTGCATGAGCGCGAGTAAGCGGCGGTGTAGGTGTGGACGTATTGATGGTGTTGATGTCCTCATCATCCTCCAACTTGCATTTGAGTCGTCCTCGACTCAAGCTCATCTTCTTCGCCCAAATATGGCTTCAAATCTGCAATGTTAAATGTGAGACTAATCCCAAAATCGGCAGGCAAATCAAGCTTATATGCATTCTCATTAATTCTCTCTATCACTTTAAAAGGTCCATCAGCTCTAGGCAGCAATTTAGACTTTCTCAAATCAGGAAACCTATGCTTCCTCAAATGCAACCAAACCAAATCTCCGTGTTCAAAAATCAATTGCCTTCTACCTTTATCACCAGCGATCTTGTACTTAGCATTCATGCGCTCTATGTTTTCTTTGGTGGTCTCATGCAGTTTTAACATCAACTTAGCATGTTGCTTAGCATCAAAATTTAATTTTTCAGAAGATGGCAAAGGCAACAAATCAATTGGAGCGTGAGACACCAACCCATAAACAATCTCAAACGGACACATCTTTGTAGTAGAATGCAGCAAACAATTATAGGCAAATTCAATATGAGGCAAACAATCTTCCCATATTTTAATGTTCTTCTTCAAAACTGTTCGTAACATAGTAGACAAAGTTCTATTCACAACTTCAGTTTGACCATCAGTTTGAGGATGACAAGTAGTAGAAAATAAAAGCTTAGTTCCCAATTTAGCCCATAAAACTCTCCAAAAGCAACTAAGAAATTTAATATCACGATCAGAAACATTTGTATTTGGCACACCATGTAAGCGAACAATCTCTCTAAAGAACAAATCAGCAATATGAGTACCATCATCAGTTTTATGACATGATATGAAGTGTGCCATTTTAGAAAATCTATCCACAACAACAAAGATGCTATCACGCCCCTTCCTAGTCCTAGGCAATCCCAACACAAAGTCCATGGAAATGTCTTCCCATGGAACGCTAGGTACGGGTAAAGACATATACAAACCATGTTGATTTAATGGTGACTTAGCCTTTTGACAAGTAGTGCAACGAGAAACAAACCTCTCGATGTCCCTTCTCATCTTTGGCCAAAAGAAATGACTAGCAAGAACGTCTTCCATCTTCTTTGCTCCAAAATGCCCTATCAGCTCACCTCCATGCGCTTCCTGTAGTAACAACAAACGAACAGAGCCAGCTGGAATGCATAGCTTGTTAGCTCTAAACACAAACCCATCATTGAGGACAAATTTATTCCATGTCTTTCCATACTTACAATGCAACAACACATCTCTAAAATCAGCATCATGCACATATTGGTCCTTAATTGTGTCTAATCCAAAGATTTTATAGTCAAGTTATGTTAATAAGGTATACCTCCTAGACAAAGCATCAGCAATGATATTCTCTTTCCCCTTCTTATGTTTTATTACATAAGGAAAAGACTCAATAAATTCAACCCACTTAGCATGTCTATGGTTAATTTGCTTTGACTACGAATATGCTTCAAAGATTCATGATCAGAATGTATAACAAACTCTTTGGGCCACAAATAATGTTGTCAAGTTTCTAAAGAACGAACTAAAGCATATAATTCTTTATCATAAGTAGAGTAATTCAGCATAGGCCCAGATAATTTCTCACTAAAATATGCAACAGGTTTACCTTCTTGAATCAGCACGCCTCCAATCCCTACTCCGCTAGCATCACACTCAAGTCTTACCAAAATCAAGAAGTTGGAGCAGTGGTGCATGAGTCAGTTTGTCTTTAAGCATATTGAAAACGTCTTCTTGTAGTTGCCCCCATTGAAATTGGACGCCTTTCTTTGACAGCTCGTTCAATGGGATAGCAATTGTACTGAAATCCCGCACAAAATGACGATAGAATTCCGCGAGTCCTAGGAAACTCCGCACCTGTGTGACCGTTTTAGGGGTCGGCCAACTCAAAATTGCCTCAACCTTGGCTTGATCAACCTCAATCCCCTGCGGAGTAACAACATAGCCAAGAAACGAGACTCGATCGGTGCAAAAACTGCAGTTCTCAAGGTTACCAAATAAATGTGTAGCGCGCAAAGCATCAAAAACAGCACGTAAATGATCAAGATGATCCTCTAAAGATTTGCTATTGATCAAAATATCATCAAAATATACCACCACAAAACGACCAATAAAAGCACGTAAAACCTCATTCATTAATCTCATGAAAGTACTAGGCACATTAATTAAACCAAAAGACATCACTAACCACTCATACAATCCGAACTTAGTTTTAAATGCTGTTTTCCATTCATCTCCTATTTCATGCGAATCTGGTGGTAACCGCTACGCAAATCTACTTTAGAAAAAATGATAGAGCCACTCAACTCATCAAGCATATCATCTAACCTAGGAATAGGATGACAATATCGAATTGTAATATTATTAATAGTTCTACAATCAACACACATACGCCATGACCCATCTTTCTTAGGCACCAAAATCACCGGAACAGTACATGGACTAAGAGACTCGCGTACGTACCCCTTGTCAAGCAATTCTTGAACTTGACGCTAAATCCCCTTTGTTTCCTCCGAATTGGTCCTGTATGGCGCACGGTTGGGTAGGGAAGCTCCAGGAATCAGATCTATTTGATGCTCAATCCCACGCATCGGTGGCAGCCCCAGCGGTATCTCCTTTGGAAAAACATCCTCATACTCCTGCAAAAGGTTAGTGACCGCAGGAGGAAAAGAGAAGGGTATATCCTCAAATGAAAATAAAGTCTCCTTGCATACCAAAGCATAGCAAACAACATTACTTGTATCCAAATTGACAATATCAGATTTAGTAGCGAGCAAACAAACACCTTTCATTTTAATCATATTTTTCTTGTCATGTTCAAATTTAGATTCTTTCTTCTTATGTTGCTCGAGTTCCTTTGCTACAATCTGATTTTCACTTTTAACATGCTCCTGATTTTTCTCTTTATTAGCTCTAGCAACCTCATCCTTCAAAATAGCTTCAGGAGACATAGGATGTAACACAATTTTTCTTTTCATTATGCATAAAAGAGTATTGATTTGTTCTACCATGATGCAACGTGTCTTTATCATATTGCCAAGGTCTACCCAACAGCAAAGAGCAAGCATGCATAGGTACGACATCGCAATCAACAAAATCACAATATGAACCAATCGCAAAATTCAATCAAACCAATTGTGTCACCTTAACTCTGCCGCTGTTGTTGAACCACTAAATGTAATATGGATGCGGGTGCAGTTTAGAGTGCAACGCAAGCTTAGTTACCATCTTAGTACTTACCAAGTTTCTGCAACTTTCCCCATCGATAATGGTGCGACAGGATCGCTTGTTGACAACACACTTCGTTTGAAATAAGTTATGCCGCTGGTTCTGCTCCGCTTTGCTCATTTGTGCACTCAACAGACGTTACACAATAAGACTCTCATAGTGCTTGGCATCTTCAGCACCAATATGTTCCTCATCTTCACTTCCTGGATCATTAGCTGCAAGCAATGCAAGTGTATCCTCATCCAAATCACTAGCGGAAGAATACTCACCATTCTCCTTAATAATCGGAACGCGTTTGCTGGGGCAATCCCTTCGTAAATATCCAAAACCCTTGCATTGATGGCATTGAACATCCCTTGTTCGTCCTGTGGAAGCAACCGAAGAAGCACTCTTGATAGGTGTTTGCACAGAACCTTTGGCTGCCTCTGAAGCACGTGGTGCTGTGGTAGAAGGTGGTGGCCACGGTTTACTGTTGGAGGGCGACGGTGCAGCTGTACAGCTAGGTGGGGCAGCGGCGCTTCGAGGTGTCCATGGAGCTTTCCCTACAGAAAAGTTAACTCTTGTGTGCGTACGTCGTCCCTACACTTCTCTTTACAAGCATAATGAAACAATCGAGTCATATTATTGTACTCTTTGTAGCTAAGAATATCATAAATTTCGTGGTCTAACCCACCCAAAAATCTAGCCATAACAGCCTCCTCATCCTCTACTAAACCACAACGCAACATGCCTATTTGCAATTCTTGATAATATTCTTCCACACTTTTATTATCCTGTTTCAATTGTTGCAGCTTATTTAACAAATCACGTGCATAATATGAAGGTATAAATCTAGCACGCCTAATCCGTTTCAAACCATCCTAGTTAGGTGGCATAGCATTCATATGTGTGTGACGGCACTCACTCCACCAAATAGAAGCATAATCAGTAAACTCACTAGTAGCAGCCCTAACCCTCCTATTTTTTGGAATAACATGGCAAGCAAACTTTTGGTCTACTGCTAACTCCCATGAAAGATAAGCATCAGGGTCATATTTACCATCAAAAGGAGGCATAGTGAATTTTATCTTATCAAATGAATCATCATTGTCACGGACCTCACGGCGTGGCCGGTTGGGAGCCATGCCGTGGTGGTTGAATCTAAGTCATTGCCAGTCCGGATCATCCTCAGAGTCAGCAATATAGTCATGTTTGTCCACCTCACTGCCCATGACTCCATATCCAGCAGCAGCAACATTGGGCACCGCTGGAGGTGCCACCTAGGGTGCTTGGGCGATCTCATCAAGGCGCCTCATGATATCAGCAAGGGCGGTGTTCACGGTGCCCATGGAAGCTTCTAGGGCCGTGAGCTTGGTGTTGGTCGCGATCTGCGTAGCCTCCATATGACCTAGCCGCTCATTGGTGATACACACATCTTCCTCAAGACCTTCTGTGTGCACCCTCACTTGGGTAGCAAAATGTTGTATGATTCCCCTAGTTCGGGGTGAATGTGGCGCCCCCCTCATTCTGTTCTTCAATCCCTGCCATGCTTAGGAAAAGAAAATGGAAAACAAGGACAAACACAAGGAGGTTCCTCGACACTACTAGGATGTAGCTAGCATAAGTCCCTCACTCTCAACCTATTCAAACAAGCTCTTACCAATTTTTACCAAGCTAAACAGGAGGTGATGGCAACCGTCAGACTGGAGCAAACCCCTAGAGAAGGTGTAATGACGCCTTGGTTGCTGAATCCCTGTCAAGTGATAGTCGAACTGGTGGAGCTATAGGAGGGCTGAAAGTGAACCAAGGAATACTAGAACCACGTTAGTCAAAGCAAGTTGAATAATCGTTCAAAGTTGGCACCGTGCTGGTCCTAGGCTAGACCGTACTAGAGACGCGAGCCTAGAACACAAACAAGTACAACACGCAGAAGAAAACTAGATGACGCTGCACACGGAGTTCAGGGGCTCGAAAAAGGATGACGTCTGCTTGGGGAACCTTAGAATCACTTGTAAAAGGTTCCTGTCAACTTTGAGCAGATTCTGAGAAACTTGATTTTTCCTCGGTTTGCGGGCCCGCTTTGAGGGCCTAAACGACGTTTTTTGGGGTTGAAGTTGCCACGCGTGTGCCTAGAGGCTCACGCGGATCTGAAAACCCCAGATTTTCCGGACTTCTTTCTTTTCCACCCTATCTTCTCGTTGGCTTTCCAACGGATCAAGGAACGCCTCAATCGGAGGTCGTATGTAAAAGTTACATTGTTTTTTCTCTTTTTTTCTTTTTTTTACACACACCGCTACGGTGAGACCAACACGTGAACAGAATTCGAAACTCTAAACGACTAGACGCTAAGACCAGCAACTCGACACAACGATGCAATAGAAAACTCAACAAACTTAAACTAAGCAGAACTAGTAAAAGGCTCGAATTGTCTTGGACCTCGGTAGTCTAATCTACTATTTTTTGGCTTCTGGACTGTAGGTAATAAAAATTTACAAAATAAGAAATATCTCACCGAGCAACCTTGAGCTCTGATACCACTAGATGTGAACGTGGGTGTCCCGATCTTTTGATGAGAGGTAAGTCGATTGGATGGAGCGACATTGGCGATCCGACTACAACCGACTACATCCGACTACCCGGCATGAGGTGTGGGGGACAAGATAGCTCTGCATCCCACACTGCAGGCCATCATTGCCCTTTTTCTGACAAGGGGTGTGGGATGGCAAGCGGTGTGGTGAATTGCCACGCCCCTATGACTTCGACGTGAGGCAAGTGGCCGGGTCCCATGGTTCGCAGGACAAGCCTAGCATTCCCTTGCAAGCCTTCGACGGCCATGCCCGGACACGTGGCGAACTGCCATTGTTTCCCTCCTCACCTCCTCTGAGGGGGGCTCTAGGACGACAAGCAGCTAGGCCTACCGGTCTATAGAAGACGAGACTTAGCATACCTAATTCTCTAACTCTCACTGTGCAACCACTATGGTATTCCCCCAAAGATTATAAGGGGAGAGCCAATGTTACACGAGGGAGGGGCCGGAGAGCAAAAAACAGAACTCCAACTCTAGACTTTGGTCCAACTAGAGAGAAGCTCCTAGAGCCTAAGTCTTGTAAACTTCGCTTGGAAGCAATCCCTGAGGGAAGCAAGAACACAACATGGGTAGGGTATTACACCTCTGGGTGGCCCGAACCTGTATAATTCCTTTTGTCTCATTTACTCCATTAGCTACCTACGACAAATCAAGCACATTCAATCCCCTGGGCCGAACTCACAAAGCGGGTCCCTCTGGATTCCCGCAATAGGTGTTCCACACTGACAGCTGGCATGCCAAGTAGGGGGATTGCCGTGTTTTGATTCGTTCTCCGGCTGTTTTTCCCGCCTCAGAGTAGGATTGCTGGTTGACATCGCCGGTGAGATTCCGGCTCTAGGGCGGAGAGGATGAGCTGATGGCTGCTGAGCAGCACCCGGCTCAGCCTCCGCAACCTCTGCCGGCTCAACAGGATCGGCCTCGGGCCGACGCTGCACCATCGCCCATACGCGGGGTGGGCAAACTCAGCACCTTCGCGGGCTGAGGGAGTCGGTGAGGGTCTTGCACAAATTAGCTTTGGAAATTTCGGTGAATTTCTAGGCGTGACAGCACGCCAGGCGAAGCGTTATGTCCTAGTAGATGGGGATCTCTACCGACGTGGCTCGAACAGTGTCCTCTTGAAGTGCATCATGCAGGAAGAAGGTTGCAAGTTCGTCGTTGATGTCCACGAGGGCGAGTGCGGTAGCAATGCATTGTTGTCACACCTTGAAAATTGCCCTAATTAAAAATTATTATTGGTAAATGGAAATACAAGAAAACACTAAAAGAGTTTGTGAAATTGTAGGTAGCAGAGAAAGAAAGAGGGATCCATAGATAATCAACCACCAAAGTTGTTGGTGTAGCTATCGGACAAGACACCTACGATGACTTTGAAAGCCACAGATGAATATTTCCAACACTATTAGGTGAAACTAAAGTATGAGGATGATAAGGAAAGCTAGTAGGAAGATAGGCAAAAAGGTGATTGATAAAGAAACCGGACAAAGAAAATTCAGTAGAGAGAACAAAGTGTTCCACCAAGAAGGATCAATGGTCAGGAGTACTGCAGCACCATCCGTAAATTGGTGCACAGTCAGCAAAAGGGGTACGTTGTCAATGAGGAAGTATATAAGCAACACTAGCAATGAAAGAACAGTGGGATTGAATTGGATTTGTCACTAAAGAGATAAGGCATAACTGAGAAGGAATAATCTGTGAGCCCGAAGGGGACCATTGGATACAAGGGCCACTTAGACCTAAGGGTTAGGGGTTGGATTCAAGCATGAGACACCAGTAAAACTCATGATACACCGGTTGTTGATAAGTGGTTTGAGATACAAAGTTACTATCAGGACAATCGACAGGGTAGACTTCGAGAAGTTTTCACCAGAAGAAAGTGCCTAAAGGAAAAAGTTGGAGATCAACCCAACCCGTTTTCTTTCTAGCCGCCACAAATCTTGGGACGAGATTTCTGTAAGGGGGTGGATTTATCACACCCTGAAAATCGCCCTAATTAAAAACTATTACAGGTAAATGGAAACACAAGAAAACACTAAAAGAGATTGTGAAAATGTTTGAATAAAACCCTAAATCTACAATATTAAAAATAGTCGAGTTAAAATTTTAATTAATGCTTGGGATGCTTTTGTATTCCATGGGGTTGGTTAGAATATTTTAAGCATTCAAGCATTTATAGTAATGCGGTATTTGCTTCTGGTAAATTCTCCATGCTTTAATATACTCTCTGAAATTTTCTCAGATTTTTCGGAGCTACAGAATTAATTTTAACATTACAAACATCATTTCAGTAATTAATTATATGGAAAAAATTCCAAAATTCTTTTCCCAAATCTCGGGTCAATCCTGGTCCCATCCTTTGGTATCTCTCCTTTTGACTCAGACACAGGTTCCTTTCCTTTTAATGCCTGGAGTTGTTTCCGAATCCCTAAAATCCCCTAAAGTCCCAATATCTAGAGTCCTCGATATATCTGAAGCCCCAATCCCTGGAGCCCCGTAAATTCCTAAAATTTCTTGCCATTGTAAATAAATCCCTGATTTCCCCTGAAAGTCCGAATTCAGAAAATCTCCTTGAATTCCCAATCCTAGATTCTCAATATCCAAATCTCCCAAATATCCAAATCTCCTCAAAACCAAATTCCTAGATACCCCAACATTTTCTCCATAAAATATCCTCAAAATCCCTGACTCCCGAAAATATTATCAATTTTTGGAATATCCCTAATATTTCAATTTTCCAATTCCCACAAAATATTCACCATGTTTGAATGCCAAAATATTCCTATATTTTGGATGTTTAATTATTCCTTAAATATCCTAAAATGCCAATTTTACAAATTTGGAGATTTCTTGAAAATCCCTTTTATTCCCCCATCCTTTTTTCTATTCCTTTCTCCGCTCTTTCTTTTTCCTTCCTTCCTCCTTCCTTCTTTTTCCCTCTTTCTCTCTCTCCTTTGGCTGGCTGAGCTTGAGCTGACTCAGCGCCTGCCTCCTCGGCCTCAGCCCGGTCCGGTCCCGTGCCATCCCGGCCCACCGCCACGGCCTCCGCACCATGCCCCCGCGCAATGGCCACCATGAATCCCGACACCGCGCAGCCGCCTACCCTAGCCTCCTCACCCCTATAAATAGCACCGTCCCCTTTGCCCGGAGCCCTAGCCGCCGCCCTGTTTTCCCAGTGCCTAACGCCGCCGCCGCCGCCTTGCACACCATCCTCATACGCCCTGTGCGCCGACAGCCGCCTTGCTCCATCCTCGCCCCGCGCTGCCGCCACTGGGAGCGCAAGCTGCTGCCATGGTCGTCATCGTCATCGTCGTCACCTCCGTGTCCTCCGCCGCCCTTGGTGAGCCCTGGTAGAAGCAATCCCTTCCCCCTACACGCCGTCATCGCTGCCTCGGTTTCGCCGTTGCTCCGTCGCCCGGCATCGCCATCACCATGCCGCACCATCCCCGGTTTGCTGTTCACCGCCGGTCGTCGCCGACGTCCTCTCTGCCTCGCCATGCCACGCCGGCGTCGCGCCATGGATGGGCGTGCGCTCGCCTCGCCCTCCCGCGCCACTGACAGGCCGACCCCACCGGAGTTCTCCCCTCCTATGACCGACAGGCTGTCCCTACTAGCTTCCCCTCCCCTTACACTGACATGTGGTCCATGTGGATGGATCCCGATCCAATCACAGCCGTCCAATCACTAGAGCCATCCAGAACCGTTCGATCTTCATAAACCGCCAATCAAACCTCGGCTATCGAATCATCTTGATCTAATCCCCACTGTCAGATCCTCATACAATCGATCCGAGCCACGTCAGCCCTAAAGCCACATGTGATGCCACCTCAACGCCTTGTCATCGCCACCTCAGACCCCTGTCCACATGGAGTCCACGTCATTAGTCCACAGCCCTTCTTTCCTCGGTCCATAGACCCAGTCATGTGAACCAAGCCACTGACAGTGGGCCCACCTTCTTTACCCATTCAAAAATAATTCATTTAATTAAAATTTCAAGGGAATATTCTAAGAATATTCCTTTTCTAATTTCTTTTCGAATTTTCTCTGAATTCGAACTTCCGGAGGCTATATCTTTTCCGTCCGAGCTCCGATTCGACGTGTTCTTCTTTCTAAATTGATCTAAAATCTGATCTACATGTTTATGTACTTTTATGTACGTTTATTTGGAGTTTCTTATTGTTTTTCCCTATTTTGCATGTAGACGTATAGTTTCCACCGTTCCGGAAGAGCGTGAAGTTCGAGGAAGAGTTCGGAAGATCAATCGAAGACTTTTCTATTGCAAGGCAAGTCACACGACAATCACCTTGAGAATGTTGAACCCAGTTGTGAAAATTATTTTGTTTTAAAGTTATTGCATGCAAACTTTGGAATGTCATTATTACGGGTACATATTATTATTCCAATATTCCTTGATTATAGCCATGAATTGATATTGATACCTTTACCTTGATACCCTAGGTAATTAATAAACTAATGATCTTGCTAGAGTAATTAGCTTTGCTTAGCCCTGCTTAGAAACTTTAGTGTCATTTATGTGGGAAAACTATTCAACCACTTATGATTAATTAATGATTAATGGCTATATTTTCACGATGGATGGTCGTGGTTGGTTAATTAAATGAGCTAACTAAAACTTGACTGATAGTGGGTTGTGAGCACATGGAATGATGATGATGCTAGTGGTGCTCATGACAATTAAGGACCGGTTTGTGAGCTACTTGTTATGAAGCAATACCCGTACTAATCACAAGCTAGAATAGGTAATGGCTTGACTGAACGTGTAGCATGTTCAACAGAAGGCACTAGGGCGTGTTTGTTGCTGTTGTAAAGTCCGCACATGGCAGTTGTAAGTCCATGAGTTCGAATGTCGGGCCGTCTCGCGGGAAGGCACTTGATCACCCCTACTAGAGACCTGAGACTTGGTGGGAGGCACTTCTGTTGGGCGGGTTACATGAAAGGTATTGTCATAGTTTCCCTCTTTGCAGTACCATGGTGGTATTTCGGGGCATGGTGACATGTGTGGAACCGTATTTTGTGGGTAAATTGGTAATCCTCTAGCCAGAGTAAAACTGTTCAAATAGTCGTTCCCGCGATTATGGGCAGCCTAGCAATGTTTTTCGTGATTACTCCCACACTACTCATTAATGGTAATAATCTGATGGAAACTTAATAGCTCCAGGTTGGAGGGTTTTGGGCTTGAACTGCATTGGAGTGTTTTTTGGTGATTTGTTTAATGTTGATAATAATTAAACTATACTGCTTTTGCAATGTTTTTGAATGCAAATGTTTCAAATGCTATTTATGCAAAAGAGGCATACTATGCCTTTCCTTTGGAATCCTATTGCATTATTTTGCATTCCTATGTGGCTTGTTGAGTACGGTGGGTGGTACTCAGTCTTGCAATATTACCATCATTAGAGTGAAGATTTGTGTGGAAGGAGAAGATTATGGTGTTTAGCTTATACCCCAGTTGAGCTTCCTGTGGGCTTGCTACTGAAGCTTCGTTAGGTTGTCGTTCCGCTGCTGTTATCTCCTGTGTGAGGACTAAGTGTCTCTTTTGTAAGTATTTATCGTTATTTTGTTTTGGTTATGTTTATCAAATTGTCGATTTCTGTACCTCGGCTGATTCCTGGACAAGGATTTAATACACAAATTAGCTTTGGAAATTTTGGTAATAGAGCCAATCTTGACTGTAGGATAAGCCAAACGGTTAAGCCCTTAAGGACATGTTCACGAAAAGAAAACTGTATTTGTGAAAAATTTTCTTTCCACTCCCCTTTCTGATGTTTGCCTTTTCTTCTCCTCACCCCTAATTAGTGCTGACAGAAGAGGATTACTAACTTAAAATTTTCAACATTGTTTTAGATGGCCAACAGGGAGAGCGTGTATCTTCGAGACAGTGGTTTCTCAGAAGAACTCCTTCGCATGGTTGTCAAAATTGATTACGAGTCTTTGTCGGTGTACCATCATACAACTACCAACACCGGTACTAATTTCTGCTGCAAAATCACCGTGACTCTCGCTTCCAACCAGGAAGACCTTCCTCAACTCACCTTCACCACCGAAGCTGATCATTTCCTGTCTGCTCAATAAGAGGTCTCCTATGAAGCCTTGTGCCAACTTCATCATCGCTTCAACACTGCTCTAGCAAGCACGGTGTACCACTACCATCGCTCTCACAGCTAGTCAGGTCTGCAGAATGGGTGCGAAAATACTTGGTTTGAAGGACAACATGGTGATAGTGCATATGAGGATGATGCTACATGCCCTGGATGACCTCCACACCAATTACAAAGGAAGAACCAGAATCCAGATGCATGATCAGCAGAGGAAGATAAACAAGCTGTAGCATAGGTGGATGAACTGACACAACAGAACTAGGCACTGCGTCTGAAGAGGATCCGGGAGTTGGAAAAGGAGCTGAAGGAACTAAAAGGAGAAATAGGCACCCCTTAGCTAGAAGGAGACAACCCGCCAGTGGAAGCCAAGCACCTTTGCCTTGGAGCTACTAGTGCCGCACCTAGGGGAAGGAACGTCAAGCCAACCCAAGAAGTTGATGAGGCTCTCCGATTATCTTCCCAAAGCCTAAGCTGCAACCTCAAGATTAGTTCCTTTTCGTTTAATTTAGCCGTGTGTGTTAGTTGCTTGTTAGTATGTTGGTGTTTGCTCCTTTTGTGTTTGTGTTGCGTAGCGTTATGGTGTATGTCAGGTGTATATGGCCATACTACTTTGGCAATGTAACAATTAATTCTCTATTCATTACAGTTCAGTAACAATTTAAATATTTAGTAAAGAGTTACCTCTTTCTCTCTCTTTTGCTCTACAGTCTCTCCCCCCTTTAATCCCTCCACCACAGATGGGCAGTTTTATACATGATGTTTTTGGAGGAAGAAATATGATGATTCAACCTTTGGTCAATGATAACGCCTTCATGACCCCGGTTCACCTTAAGTTGCAAAAAACCCGATTTTGCCTAAACCTTAACCACCAAGAGACCGTTGGCCCATTGTTGGAAACAAGCCTCAATTCAGAAGTGGAATTTTAAATGGCACCTACCCAAAGATTGCAAGAGTTACTTCCCCTTATGGAAACTGGTAATCGGCTGTACAATCGCCAAAGGGAGCTAAGCCCTAAGGACTATCTCTAGTAAGAGAAGATCATTTTGCGCCAGACCAATTCCATGGACCTTTTTGGAGTGACAGGAACACCTTGAGAAGGTACAAGTAATGAGCGGTCAGACCAGTTCATCTCTGGAGGTTGCAACCAAATCTCAAAAGATAAAGCAGTCTGTCAGGAAGATGAATAGGACATGATGCATAATTGTAAGAGGCAGATCAAGTCAGGGTTGATGGATCATGGTAACAACATGCAAATTTCCTAATTAAATAAATTATATAAAAAGGAATTTTAGAAATTATTTTAAAAGCCTCAAGGAGTGAAGTCAAAAAAATCAGAGAAAATTTTCAATTAAAGGTGCCTAGATTAAATTTTATAAATACTTTGCTTAATCCTTATCTCTTCGAATTTCTAGGAATTAATTGAGCAAGAAAAGTATTTTTAATAATTGAAACAAGCATTTTAGCATTTAAATAAAAGAAAAACCATTTTAAAACCCCTTCCCTATTCCTGGGCCGGGTTCAGCCTATCCCTATGCTCCATCCCAGCGAGCGTGCGCGGCCAACCCAGCAGTGGCCCTCCTCCGCTCCTCTCTCTCTTCTCGCCGACAGGTGGGCCCCACCTGTTGGATTCGTCTTTCCCGTCGAGTCCTAGACCGCCATTGCTGCGCCGCCGAATCCGCACCAAATCCAATCCCTGTGTGAGCTCGATTCCAAAATTGTTGAGGGGTTTTCTTCCCCTTATCTCCCTCCATCTTTTCCTGCAAGATCGGGAGTCCCAACCACGGTGAATTGAGCTCGGGCTCGAGTCCGTTCAGGAGAACCCCTAGCCCTAGTTTTCCGCCGCCGTTGGAGTCGTTCCCAAGCCAAATTCCTACTCTTCTCCCCTTAAATAGCTTTGCTCGAGGCCCTGGGATCTTTTCCAAGCGGCATCTTGAGCCATAGCCAGCCCTAGGCATCCTCTCCGTGCATGGGATCTCATCGCCGCCACCGCTCAGCTCTCGGCCGCGTGTAGCCATCGCCTCCGCCGGTGCTCGCCATTGTTGCCTTCGAGATCGCAGGACCATAAGGAACCTGGCCGCCCCTTTGCAGCACTCGGAGATCGTTGGATCAGCATCGCCGCCAAAGACCCAAGCCGCTCTGCCGCTAGAAGCTCGCCGCTGGACAATTCCGCCACCGTTCCTCGTCGTTTTACCCACGGTAAGGATCGCCGCACTCCCCTCTATCCTTATGTGCCCTCGCCGTGCTCCGCTGTGCCACCGATCACCGTCGACCATAGGGACCCGAGCCGCCGCTGTCGTCGCCGCCGACGTGGATGCCACATTGGAGCCAACTGGGCCATGGGCCCGATCCGATCGGGATCAATCCGAGCCGTAGATCATCGTAATTAGATCCCAGCCGTCCGATCTAGCCTCGGTTAGATCTAAGCCACTCGATCAATCTTAAAATCCAAGATCAATCTAAGCCGTCCGATCTCCCTCTTGTTAATCTAAGCCGTTGGATCTCTGTAAAACCCTCGGTAGACATGGTCTACCGTAGACTCGAGCTCCTCTCTCTGATTTGTGGGCCCCAGGTGTCAGCCGCCCCTGGTTCTGCGCTGACGCCATAATCCCTTTTTCTTAAATTAAAATAAATGCTAAATGACGTCATAAATCGATTTAATTTCTTTAAATAGGCTTTAAAAGGATTAAAACTTCTAAAATTCATAACTAATTCATCTGAACTTCGTTTGGGGTGATTCAACCTGCAAAATTCTTTAAAAATCAAGATCTATCCATTAAAAATATAATATTGTACTATTTATGGGTGCTTATGTACTGTTTTTCTCATTTTTGTTTCTTGCCTTTAGCCGCCGATATTCCGGAAGAGTCAGGGTTTTGCGGGTAGTGTTCCAAAGCGTTTGCAAATCAGCAAGGCAATTCACATAGATCCTCAACACCTTTGAGCATATTGTACCTATGTTTTTCCATCAACTATGCATTTATTTTTACAATGTCATCTGGAGGGAGAAACCTTACTCTTTGACTATAGCCGTATTGATTTGATTACTTGATATTGTACCCATGGGAATAATGTGACTAGCTAGCTTTAATTATTGGTTAGCTAGAATAAATCTAGGACCCTGCTTAGCCATGTCTAGAAACAATAGTATAACTTATGGGTTATCACTTAAACATTGATTACATTATTGAGTTTACATGAAATGATGATTCAATTCATGACTGTGGTCGTCGGAGGTTAACTTAATGGTCCACTAAAACTTGACTAAATGGTGTGAGCACCGGGACTGTGATTGTTGCTAGTGGTGCTCATGACACTTAAGGACCGGTTCGCGGACTACTTGTGCGAAGCAATACTCGTACTAACCACAACCTAGAATGAGTAATGGCAGGAACCAAAGTGTGATCCATTCAACCGGAGGCCTCACAGTGTGTTGTGGTTGTGCCAATAAGACCACCATGGCAGTTATCAATAAGTCCATGTCTCGGGTGCTGGGCTGTCTCCCTGTTGGGGGCCTAATCAGCTCCTGCCGGAGATAGGTGGCTCGGTGGGTGGCTCTCTTGTTATGTGAGTTACATGGAGGGTCCATCACAACTCCTTTTCGAGGTACCATGGTGGTATTGAGGCACTCGGTGATGTGTTGTGGAGTTGTGTTTTGTGGGTAAATTGGTACACCTCTAGCTAGAGTAAAACTGTTTGAATAGCTGTGCCCGCGGTTAATGGTCGGCCTAGCAATGTTTTTTGTGATTAGCCTCACACTACTTTACATTAATAATGAATTATGGAGTATGGTTAGCTCCAGGTTGGAGTAGTTGGGCCTGTACCGCTTTGGAGAGCAGTGTAATGTTGGTTTATACTGTTTAATGATTACTTGTTTTATTACTTTCTTAAATGCTTTATTAAATGTTGTTCATGCAAATTGAGCCCTATTATGCCATCCTTTGGTTACTTGTGCACTTGCATATTTGCTGTGTGGCTTGCGGAGTATGTCATGTACTCACTTTGCAATCAACAACCATCATCAGAGGAGTACTTCAGCGAGGAGGATTTCTTGGAGGACTAAGCGGGAGCCTGGTCAAGCGCTTGTGGATTGGGAGTCATCGCGTTGTCCATAGTTTAATTCCACTGCTTAGAGTTCTTTTATTTTGAGAGGTGCCATTCACCTCTGTAATAAATACATTCGATTATGTAAGACATTTATTTTGATATCAACTATGTTATTTGTGTGCCTCGGTTGATTCCTAGACGAGGATTTACGCACAATAAATCACCCAATTTTGGATAGAAATTTAGGGTGTGACAAGTTGGTATCATACCCACCTTGACCATAGGATTAGCCCCTTGGTACCCCGAAGAGCCTTCTGGAAAAAGATTTGAAAATTAGAACTGTCCTCTCCTCTTTTCTCTTTTAAATTAGGAAAGTTAACGGTACATGAAAAAAATGGTTTGGTTAACTTCCTTTCCTAAAAATAAAATATTCTTTGTTTATTTGTGCAATTTTTCTCTCAGTGTCCTATTCCATCAATTAGTATGGTACATCCATTACTATACTGATTATGACCATTTAATTTTACGTTTCCTCTTCTCAACTGGTTTAAAAAAAACCTTATGTTTCATGGCACTTAAATTTACTCTAAATTTCCCTTTTAAATTTTATTACCCCTCTATTTCTCTTTTATTTAAATCAAACTTGTTTTGTTAAATTAGTTAAAAATGTTAATCTCCCTTTCATGCTCTATAGATGTCAAACCATGAGCTCGTGCATTTGTTTGGAGTTGGAGGTTTAATCAAGGAGCTGTGCGATATGGCCTTCGCCATAGGTTTCAATCTAACCCCTGAGTACAGACAAGTCACGCACAATCCATGTGAAGAGAAGTGTTGTGTTCGCTTGATGGTTTCAAGTGAGCGTGAAGGAGTCCCGTCCATGATCTTCAAAGCCAGAGGAAGGAATTACGAGCATGCATGTCAAAAAGTGGCATTGGAGGCCATTGGGGAACTCCGCCATCGCTACACCATTCGCTTAGGGACACCGCTTATCATTACCATCCATCCAGAATCCACAATGATGAGTATAGCATCGACCAGAGTCCTGAGACAGAGAACAGCGCTACTACGCAATGCTTAGTGAGGATGCTAAGTGTCGTGGACAATGCTCATGCGGATGTGGTGATCGCAGCTCATGAACGGGAGAACGAGAACAGCACCAAGATCTGCAGGCTGCAAAACAAAGTGGATCGCTTGAAAAGGGAGCTGGCACTGGCCAAAGGAGAAGCACCCCCTAGAGGAGCCAAGATCTGCACCACCGCAAGGAAGAGGATTTGTCTTCCACCATGGATACAGCTAGTACCAAGGACTCGCTTGCTGAATGGCCACGTCCCACTTAGGGTCGTTCTACCAGTGGCATATGCTGATGATGTAGAAGAAGACCCGGAGGAGTCGGAAGCCAGTACACCTTTAGAAAGGTTAGGAGATAGTGGAACTCGCACCCATTCTGAAGTGGGGTAGGGTGATACTCAAGAGGACGAAGAGGAACCCAAGTACAACTCTGATGCAAGAAGAAGCCCTTCACCCCGTTGAGTAGCACCTTAGTAGAAGTTTACCCTAGAGCGTTGTGTTAGCGGTTGTGTGCTTAGGAGATGCTTGTGTGTGTGTGGTTTTAGATGGCAGTCTATGTTAGAAGGGTGGTGATGTAATTGCTTAAGTTAGGAGTTTCATGTTGGTGTGGTGTGAGTCTTAAACAACACAAATATATAATTATTCAGTTCAGATCAATATAAGTGGAAGTTTAAATAATATGTACCTATCCTAAGGGCCCTTTTTCTTTTCTCATCTTTGTTCTGATCCTTACAGATGGTGAACACTCGCAACGGTAGCAACTAGGACGCCAACACTGGAACCAACAACAATCGGGGAGGTGCTCCCAACAGACCGCTGCCTCATGATGACAACCTCACCATTGCTCAAGTCCTCGCACATCAGACTCAACTTATGAATCTAATGTTTCAGCAATGCAAAACTAGCAGAATTAGGGACCCCAACAGCAGATGCCTCCTCTCCCACCTCAGAACAAGCTCACTGAGTTTCTACGAGTGAGGCCTCCCACTTTCTCTAGCACAACCAACCCAGTGGAAGCTAGGGATTGGTTTCATGCGATTGAGAAGAAGCTAGACCTGCTGCAGTGCACGGACCAGGAGAAGGTCTCGTTTGCGTCTCACCAACTGCACGGCCCTGCGTCAGAATGGTGGGCTTACTTCTGAGCCAACAGAGCTGAAGTACAGCCTATCACATGGGCTGAATTTCCAGCGGCTTTCAAGAAGACACATATTCTTGCAAGGGTGGTATCATTGAAGAAAAGGGAGTTCAGGGCTCTCAAGCAGGGAAACCGGTCGGTAACCGAGTTTCTCTATGAGTTTAACCGCCTCACCCATAATGCACCCGAGGATGTCAATACAGACTCGGAGAGGCAGGAGAAGTTCCTGGACGGACTGAACGATGAGCTCTCCGTTTAACTGATTTCTGGTGATTATGCTGATTTTTAGAAACTCGCAGACAAGGCCATCCGTCAGGAGGACAAGCACAACCGGATGTAGCAGAGGAAGCACAAAATTGCTAGCTTCCGAGCCCAGCAGTCCAACAGCCAGAGGCCGCGTGTGGCGGTACCCCCTCTGACCCAGCAAGGGGGACCATCAACTACACCCCGCCCTCAGCGCCAGTTCTACAACAACAATACTGGAGACGATGTAGTGGCCAACCGTCTGTCGCCTCGCCCAGCTACTACGTCCACACAGAATAAGTTGGAGGGAAGTCCCTGACTTGCTTCAATTGTGGGGAACCTGGACACTTTGCCTCATAGTGCCCGAAGCCCAAAAGCCCTAAGCAAACTGCACCAGGTCAAAACTCCACTAGCGTGGTCAAAGCTCGTGTGAACTACATCACCGCCGAGGAAGCCCAAGCTGCACCAGACATCGTCCTAGGTACGTTTCCTGTTAATTCCGTTCCTACTACAGTATTGTTTGATTCTGGTGCTACACATTCTTTCTTGTCAGTGAGGTTTGCTAACAAACATGGGATACCCATCAGAAAGTTAAGAACACCTATCCTAATAAATACACCTAGCCATTAAATGCTCACAACCCAGAGTAGTCCTTCTGTGACTATAGAGATTATGGGGACCCCTTTCTTGACCAACCTGGTCTTGATAGAATCCAAATATCTAGATGTCATCCTAGGGATGGTTTGGCTAACCCAACACAAAGGGATAATTGATTGTGCCACTAGAACAGTTACTCTAACTTCTGGCCTAGGGAAGAAAGCGATCTTCTGTGCCCTTTCTACCTCACCTTCTTCGACATCTTTAAACTAGGCAACCCTAGCAGAAAGCCCTGTGGTACGGGATTACCCTGATGTCTTTCCTGATGATGTACCAGAGATGCCACCCAAGAGAGACATTGAGTTCAGAATAGACCTAGCCCCAGGCACTGCTCCTATCCACAAGAGACCGTATAGGATGGGCGCAAATGAGTTGGCAGAAGGAAGAAGCAAGTAGAGGAGTTGCTTGCAAAAGGTTATATTAGACCTAGTACGTCGCCTTGGGGAGCATCAGTCATTTTTGTGGAAAAGAAGGATGGAACCTGTTAACACCAAAATTTGGTATGGTTCGTTATCATGTTCGGTTAAGGAAAGAGGCTATATCAACCGATGGAAGCTAATCCAGAAGAAGCCGAATTCAGGAAGGAATCGTGAAGACCACAGCATGGCAGTTAACTATTTTATCTATAAATTAGGTAGCTTTAATAATTTTTAGGAAAACCTAATCTCGTGGCCGATCAGGGCTTGTTAATTTTCCTTTTATAGTTAGGAAACTCATGTTTCGTATCCGATCAGGACTGTATCAACTTGGGGTATAAATATGTATGCCCAGGTACCATGTAAATCATCTCTCAGATCAATACAAATTCGGCGCATCGCCACCCTTTTCAACGGGTTCTTGCTTCTCGAGCCGGACTGCATCGGTTAGGTCCGAACTCCTGCGAGAGGGTAAGTCTCGTTACCCCGACTACCTTATCGGCTAGGACTTCCTCGGTTAGGTCTGATATTCTAGCTGATCTACGGTAGTCGGCTTACCATGGTGTATCTATTCTGTCTACAGCTGCATCAGTTAAGTTTGATCTCTTAGGCCGAGTGGATATGTCACATCACGTGTGCATAGATTTTATCGGCTTACTGGGGATAATTTATCATCAGTTTGTGCTGCATCGGTTAGGTTCGACCTACTAAACTGCCTGCGATAAGTTATTCCTACTAGGTTGATAGATTTTATGCAAGCATCTTATCGGAGTGCCTAGCCGATAAGTTATCTTTTATTAGATAAAGCTGACTGCATTGTCTTGATTATTATTTTGATTATCTATACTATCATCGGCTTTCCAACCGATGCACATGTTCTATTGGTAGTCGGCTGATTTATTTATTTATATCATTATCGGTTTCCTAGCCGATACACAAGTGCTGTCGGTAGTCAGGCAATCGTCTCGAGGGAAGTCGGCTGGTTTTCTTTCTTTTTATATTATCGGTTCTCTAGCCGATGTACAAGTGCCATCGGCAATCGGCTGGAAGGAGTCTGTATCGGCTTGTTGGCCGATTGGATCAGTAATCTAATTTTTTTCTATCTCCTTGCCAATTGTTGGGTCAAATTGACTGGCATGCCCACGAACCTCAACTGTTTAGGACCTGCACTGGAGCTAAGCAGATCTCCTAGGCCTTCGCGTGTCTAGCGCACCGAACCAGATCATCAACTTGTCTTCAGCGCTGATCGGTGATTTTCAGTGTCAACAGAACCCAAAGGATGTGTGTGGATTATCGCACACTAAATAAAGTCACCGTTAAGAACAAGTACCCTCTGCCTAGAATCAACGATCTGTTTGATCAGTTGGAAGGAGCCACAGTGTTCACCAAGATAGATCTTCACTCTGGTTTTCATCAGTTGAGGATTCGGGAGGAAGACATTCCCAAGACCGCTTTTACTACTCGGTATGGGCTATATGAGTGCACTGTCATGTCTTTTGGATTGATGAATGCTCCTGCTTTCTTCATGAACTTGATGAACAAAGTGTTCATGGAGTACCTGGATAAGTTCATGGTAGTTTTCATCAATGATATCCTCATCTATTCCAAGACTAAGGAAGAACATGAGCAACATCTTCGTATAGTTCTGGAGACCCTTCAACGGCATCAGTTGTATGCCAAGTTCAAAAGTGTGAGTTCTAGCTTCTAGAGGTGAAGTTTCTGGGACATGTCATCACTGTCGGAGAAATTACGGTAGACCCAAATAATGTAGAGTCTGTGACCAAGTGGAAGCAGCCGTAGATAGCTATGAAGATCCGGAGTTTCTTAGGATTGGCGGGATACTACCGTCGATTCATAGAGAACTTCTCTAGAATTGCAAAGCCCATGTCCCGTCTACTTCAGAAGGATGTGAAGTTTTCATGGACTTCAGAGTGTGAGCAGAGTTTTCAAGAGTTGAAGAAGAAGCTAATATCGGTGCCAATTTAGATCATGCCAGATCCAAAGAAAGGATTTCAAGTCTACTGTGATACATCCCAGCAGGGTTTGGGATGTGTGCTGATGAAAGAATGAAGAGCGTTGGCGTACACCTGACGGCAGTTACGACCCCATGAGAATAACTATCCTACCCACGATATGGAACTTGCAGCTATAGTGCATGCGTTAAAAATCTGGAGACACTGTCTCATCGGCAACTGCAGTGAAGTCTACACGGATCACAAGAGTCTGAAGTATATCTTTACCCAACTAGATCTAAACCTTCAGCAACGGAGATGGTTGGAGTTGATCAAGGATTACGACATTAGAATCCACTATCACCCGGGAAAAGCTAATGTGGTGGCTACTGACCTTAGTTGAAAGAGTTACTGCAACACCTCGGAAGGTCAACGGTTATGTTCGAAATTGTGTGAAGAGTTTGAACGGCTAAATTTGAGATTAGTTAGTCAAGGTTATGTGGCAGCCTTAAAAGCACAACCTACTCTAGTGGATCAGGTCCGAGAAGCTTAGAGCAATGACCCAGACATCCTGGAGATCAAGAAGAATATGAAAAAGGGTATAGCCAGTGGGTTTCTAGAAGATGAACAAGGTACTATGTGGTTCGGAGAACAGATCTACATACTAGACAAAGAGGAATTGAAGAAGTGGATTTTGGATGAAGCTTATGGTACTCAATATTCAATCCATCCTGGCAGTACCAAGATGTACCAAGACCTTAAGGAGAAGTTCTGGTGGTCTAGCATGCAAGGGAAATAGCCGAATATGTGGCTGTTTTTGACGTGTGCCAGCGTGTGAAGGCCGAGCATCAGAGGCCTATAGGATTACTGCAACCCCTCAAGGTTCTCAAATGGAAGTGGGAAGAAGTTGGGATGGATTTCATCACCGGATTACCAAGAACCCCATCAAGATTCGACTCCATATGGGTGGTGGTAGACAGACTTACTATAGTAACCCACGTTATACCAGTCAAGACAACTTACTACGGTAATAAGTTGGCAAAATTTATATGGCCCGAATTGTGTGTCTGCATGGTGTGCCACGCAAGATCGTGTCAGACAGAAGAAGTCAGTTTACCTCCAAATTTTGGCAGAGACTCCAAGAGGAGATCGGTACGCGGTTAAACTTTAGTACTGCATACCACCCGCAAACGGATGGTTAGACCTAGCGGGTCAACTAGATCCTAGAAGACATGCTAAGGGCTTGTGTCATAGACTTCAGTGGAAGTTTGGACAAGAACCTACCATATGCTGAACTTTCTTACAACAGCAGTTACCAGGCAAGCCTTTAGATGGCCCCATTTGAGGCACTATATGGACGGAAGTGCTATACCCCACTTCTTTGGGATCAAACTGGAGAATGACAAGTGTATGGAACAGATATTCTACGAGAGGCAGAAGAAAAAGTGAAGATTATACAAGAGCGCCTACAAGTAGTCCAGTCTCGTTAGAAGAGCTATGCGGACAATCGTAGTTGAGATCTCAGTTTCAAGGAAGGTGATTATGTGTATCTACGAGTCACGCCACTTCGGGGAGTTCACCGGTTTCGGACAAAAGGAAAGTTGGCACCACGTTATGTGGGACCGTACAAGATATTGGGTCGAAGAGAAGAAGTCACTTATCAACTAGAGTTGCCTCCCACCTTGGCTGGGGTACACGATGTCTTCCATGTGTCCCAGTTGAAGAGTCTACAAGTGCTGACCGAAGAAACCGATCCGAAACAGATAGAGATTCACGAAGACCTAACTTATGTCGAGAAGCCTATCCGTATCTTGGAGACCAGTGAGAGAAGCACTCGGAACCGGGTGATAAGGTTTTGTAAAGTACAATGGAGCAATCACTTGGAAGAGGAAGCAACATGGGAACGCGAAGATGAACTGAAGTCTGCTCACCCGCATCTCTTCACCTGATCTTCTGAATCTCGGGATGAGATTCCGTTTAAGGGGGGCAGGTTTGTAACACCCTGAAAATTCCCTAATTAAATAAATTATATAAAAAGGAATTTTAGAAATTATTTTAAAAGCCTCAAGTAGTGAAGTAAAAAAAACCAAAGAAAATTTTCAATTAAAGTTGGCCTGGATTAAATTTTATAAAATACTTTGCTTAATCCTTTATCTCTTGGAATTTTTTGGGAATTAATTGAGCAAGGAAAGTATTTTTAATAATTGAAACAAGCATTTCAGCATTTAAATAAAAGAAAAACCATTTTAAAACCCCTTCCCTGTTCCTGGGCCGAGTTTGGCCCATCCCTATGTTCCATGCCAACGAGCGCGCGCGGTCAGCCCAGCAGCGGCCCGCCTCCGCTCCTCTCTCTCTTCTGGCCAATAGGTGGGCCCCACCTGTCGGATTCGTCTTCCCGCCGAGTTTGAGACAGCCATCGCTACACCGTCGAATCTGCGCCAAATCCGGTCCACGCATGAGCCTGATTCCAAAATTGATTGAGGGGTTTTCTTCCCCTTATCTCCCTCCATCTTTTCCCCTAAGATCCGGAGTGCCAACCACGATGAATTGAGCATGGGCTCAAGTCCGTTCGGGAAAACCCATAGCCCTAGTTTTCTACCGCCGTTGGAGTCGTTCCCGAGCCGGGTTCCTCCCCTTAAATAGCTTCGATCGAGGCCCTGGGATCTTTACCGAGCACCATCTTGAGCCCTAGCCAACCCTAGCCATCCTCTCCGCGCACGGGATCTCATCGCCGCCGCCGCTTAGCTCTCGGCCACATCTAGCCATCGCCTCCACCGCCGCCAGTGCTCGCCATCGTTGCCTTCAGGATCGTAGGACCGCAAGGAACCCCGGCTGCCCCATCGCAGCCCTCGGAGACCGCTAGATCAGCATCGCGGCTGAAGACCTGAGCCGCTCCGCGTCTAGAAGCTCGCCGCCAGGCAATTTTGAAACCGTTCCTTGTCGTTTTACCGATGGTATGGATCGCCGCACTCCCCACTATCCTTCTGTGCCCTCACCGTGCTCAACCATGCCGCCGATCACCGTCGAACATAGGATCCATGCCACCACCATCGCCGCCGTCGTCACCGCCGATGTGGACGCCACGTTGGAGCTAGCTCAGCCGTGGGCCCGATCCGATCGGGATCAATCCAAGCCATAGATCATCGTGATTAGATACCAGCCATCTGATCTAGCTTTAGTTAGATCTAAGCCACTCGATCAATCTTAAAATCCAAGATCAATCTGAGCCGTCCGATCTCCCTCTTGTTAATCTGAGCCGTTGGATTTCTGTAAAACTCTCGGTAGACCCGGTCTACCGTAGACCCGAGCTCCTCTCTCTCTCTCTAATTTGAGGGCCCTAGGTGTCAACCACCCCTGGTTTTGTGCTAACGCCATAATCCCTTTTTTCAAATTAAAATAAATGCTAAATGATGTCATAAATCGATTTAATTTCTTTAAATAGGCTTTAAAAGGATTAAAACTTCTAAAATTCGTAACTAATTCATCCAAACTCCGTTTGGGGTGATTCAACTTGTAAAATTCTTTAAAAATCAATATATATCCATTAAAAATATAATATTGAACTGTTGATGGGTGTTTATGTACTGTTTTGCTCATTATTTTTATTGGCTTTAGCCGCCGACGTTCTGGAAGAGTCAGGGTTTTGCGAGGAGAGTTCCGAAGCGTTTGCAAAGTAGCAAGGTAAGTCACACAGATCCTCATCACCTTTGAGCATATTGTACCTATGTTTTAAACTATGTTTTTCCGTCAACTATGCATTTATTTTTACAATGTCATCTGGAGGGAGAAACCTTACTCTTTGACTATAGCCATATTGACTTGATTACTTGATATTGTACCCATGGGAATAATGTGACTAGCTAGCTTTAATTATTGGTTAGCTAGAATAAATCTAGGACCCTGCTTAGCCTTGCCTAGAAACTATAGTACAACTTATGGGCTATCACTTAAACATTGATTACATTATTGAGTTCACATGAAATGATTATTCAATTGATGGCTATGGTCGTGTGAGGTTAACTTAATGGACCACTAAAACTTGACTAAATGGTGGGTTATGAGCACCGGGACTATGATTGTTGCTAGTGGTGCTCATGACACTTAAGGACTAGTTCACGGATCATTTGTTGCGAAGCAATACTCGTACTATCCCCAAGCTAAAATGGCCAATACTCAACACCTTTGCATTAAAAACATTGAAAAACAGTACAGTTTAATTACTAATCAATATTAAACCAATCACTGAACAGCACTGCAATGCAGTTTAGGCCCAAACCATAACCCTCCAATCTGGAGCTATCAAATTTCCATTATTTTTCATCATTTATTACCATCAATGAGTAGTGTGGGACTAATTACAGAAAACATTGCTAGGCTCACCCATTGACCGCAGGCACGGCTATTCGAATAGTTTTACATCATGTCAGCCATGCGTTGCGATACTCGAAAGTACCCGAATAGAGATTGTGATAGATCTTTCATACAACTCACCCAACAGAAGAGCCACCCGCTGAACCACCAGTCTCCGGCAGGAACTGATCAGGCACCCAACAGGGAGACGGTTCAACACCCAGAACATGGACTTATTGACATAGCCTTGGTGATCTTATTGACACAGCCACAACATACCATGGTGCCTCCCATTGAACTTGCTACTTTACGAGTCTAGCCATTGCCCATTCTGTCTTTTGGTTAGTATGGTAAATGCTTCGCAACAAGTAGTCCATGAACTGATCCTTAATTGTCATAAGCACCACTAGCAATATCACAAACCTGGTGCTCACAACCCACCAATTCATCAGGTTTTAGTTGTCATATTTAATTAACCAACCACGACTAACCATCGTGAAAATATAGCCATTAATCAATAATTAATCATAAATGAGTCATTAATTACCCACATAAAATGACGCTAAAGTTTCTAGGCATTGTCTAAGTAATTCGTAAATAATCTAGTTAGATAATTAATTAAACATCCAACTAGTCAGTATTATTTACCCAAGGTATCAAAGTAAAGGTACCAATAGCAATTCATGGCCATAATCAACGAATATAGGATAATAAGTAAGTACCCATGATAACGTCATTCTAAAACATTGCATGCAATAACGTTAAAATAAAATAGTTTTCACAAATGAGATCAACATGTTCAAGAGAATTGTCGTGTGATTTGCCTTGCAACAGAAAAGTCTTCAATAAGTCTTCCGAAGTCTTCTGCAGACTCCACGATCTTCCGAAACGGTGAAATCTACGCGACTACACTTAAAACGAGAAAAAACTCTAAGAAACTCCAAATAAATAGGACATAAAAAGTACATAAACATGTAGATCATGATTTTAGAGGAATTTAAAAAGAAGAATGGGTCGAATCGGAGTTCGGACGGAAAAGTTATGGCTTCCGGAAGATTGAATTCAAAGAAAATCTAAAAAAATTAGAAAAGAATATTCCCTGAAATATTCTCTGGATTTCTGAATTAAAATAAATATTTTAGAAAAACTGACAGGTGTAGTCCACTGTCAATGGCTTAATTCACGGTGGAATTGGTCTATGGACTGAGGGATAGGTGGCTATGATGGACTCGGGTGAAGTAGATGCCACGTGGCTGAGAGAATAAGTTGGCAGCCAAGGTGGACTGAGCTAAGATTGATGTGGCTCGAGTTAAGGGCTATGAAAAAGTGACGGCTTGGATTTAATGGGAATAAATGGAACGGCTAGGATCTAGATCCAGAATTTTAATGAAGATCCAAAGGCCCAGATCGGGTCCGAGGATTGGACGGCTGTGATGGATTGCCCACGGGCCCATGCGCCATACGGAGAGAGGAGGGGACCGACGGGGCCCACTTGTCGAGGTCACCGAGAAAGGAAAGACACTGGGGCCCACAAGCAGTGACACAAGGGCGAGCTCCGGTGCTCCCATGGCATGGACGGCGTCGGCAGCGACGACGGGAAGGATGCAGCAATGTCCGGCAGCGACGATGACCGGCGGCGAGGGGAGCGGCGGGACCGGCCGATGACGATGCGGCGGCGACATCCGACGGTGGCGCGCCGAGCTGGGGAGGGAGGCGACGCCGATTGGGGGAGAGAGGGCCAAGATGTGGTCGGGCTCAGGACAGGGAGAAGGAGACGACGACGGCCAACCAGAGGGGAAAAAAGGATGGTGGCGCCGGCGGCTCACTAGTGGCGACGGAGGACGTGGAGGGCGGCGAGCCCGGTCGGCGACGGTGGATGGACGAGCAAGCGACGGCAGCGCGATTTCGCAGGGGCGGCGCAGCTCTGGGCGAGGCGAGCAGAAGCGGGCAGAGCGGCGGCTAGGGCTGGCGTGGCTAGGGCGCAGAGAGGAGCGGCGGTAGCTTTATAGGGCTCGGGTAGGGCGGTGGCTTCCGAAGCTTGCGGCGGCGGATGCGCGGCGGAATTTGCGGCGGCACGGTGGCATGGGCCGAGCCAAGCGGCGGCGGTGGCGGTGGGCCGAGCCCAGGAGGAGCGCAGGCCGAGGGGAGAGGGAGGCGCCCAGGGCGGCTCGGGGCCAGGCTCTGGATGCCGCCGAAGGGAGAGAGGAGAGAAGAGGAGGCAGGAGGAAGAAGATGACCAGGGAGAAGGGGGGAAAGAATAAAAGGGGAAAAAGAAAAGATTGAGGGGAAGAGGAAAAAGGAGAGGGGCTCTCTGTAATTTTCCCCAAATTTGAAAAATTGGAGAATTAGGGATTCGGAGGATTATTTAAAATATTCTCCATATGGAATTATTGGAACATTTTGTGAATCGGACTATTTTGGAAAAGATTGTGTTGGTGAAACGGGACTGGGAGTCCCACATACCCCAGGGACGCGTGGGTCTTCGGCCACGTCAGCTCCTCCGGGGCCACATTCTGCGTCGGCGACGGCTGGCTACAGCCTTCTTCCGGTCAAGTACCGGGGGCCCGAGGACATCCCCGGTCTCGGGTCTCGCCCCTGTGCCCGAGGCCTCGACTTCGGTTCCGGGGTGTGCCCCCGGGACACATATCTGGGACTTCTCGGGCCCGGGTCTCGCTCCCGGGCCCGGGGCCCACAGCTCCCTTCCCGGGGCACTCCCCCGGGACACATCACTGGGATTTCCCGGGCCCGGGTCTCGAGCCCCGGTCCCGGGACGCTCCATGGTCGGGCCCCGGGTCTCGCTACCCGGTCCCGGGGCCCACAGGCTCCATGCTCGGGCCCCGGGTCTCGTCTCCGGCCCCGGGAAGCTCCGTGCCCGGGCCCCGGATCTCGTCCCCGGGCTCGGGGCTCACAGGCTCGGCCTCGGGGCGCATCGGGACGTTCTCGGGCCCCGGGTCTCACCCCCCGTCCCGGGACTCACAGGCTCGGTCCTGGGGCACGTTACATAGACATCCCTGGTCCCGGGCGCCGCTCCCCGGGCCCGGGACTCACATTTTCCGTCCCCAAGGAGCTCGGCGCCTTGTGTGCACAGAGGGCTCGATGAGCTCTCTGCCCCGGGCACGAGGTTGACTCGAGCGGACCAACTCTCCAACTACCTGCATTAATGACGAAGCGACGGGGCGTGTCGCCCCTGTCGCCAGCTCTGCCACGCGTGGACATCTCATGATGCCCCCCCCCCCATGGACACACGACCGTGCAGTCAGAGACTTTTGACTTCGGTGGCAAGGGCATGCGTTGTCACACCTCCACGATTTAGCCGCCTGCAGCAGACCAACTCCAGCCGCCCACAACAGCCCGGCAACGTGCCGACCAGACAAGCAGCCAGCCGAGCCAGGCGGCGATTAGACGTCCCTCCGGCGCGGCGCGGCAGGCGGCCGCATGCGTGCGACAAGACAAATCGTAGCTAGCTTTCTCTGTATACTTGGCACTGTGGACTCCCCTTGACCTATAAAAGGAGGATCCATGCCTACAGGTCGGAGGGCTGGCACTGGATCCCTGGTTCTCGCTCTCTGGCTACTGTTCGTCTTCTCAACTCGCTTTGTCCCTCTTCTTCCCGAAGAGCGGCTAGCTCCTGAACACCCAGAGTTCATCTTGTAACAGCAACCCACATTCATCTCCACATAGCAAAACACACAGGAGTAGGGTATTACGCCTCCACGTGGCCCGAACCTGTCTACCTCCTCCTGTCTCCTTTGCATGCCTTCTTAGCCCGGGCCCTCGGCGTCCGAGCATATCATCTCCCAGACGCCGCTGCTATCCTGTGAACAACTCCCCTGGCCGAACTCAAAAGGGGGGTCTCCAGACTCCCCGCGGTTGGAGTTCCCTCCTCCGACAGCTGGCACGCCAGGTAGGGGGAGTTTCTCTTCCAGGCGGCTGTTAACGCCAAAATTTGGCACGGCTCATATTAGATTCGGTAAAGATAGAAGCTATATCAACCGGAGGAAATTAATCCAGAAGAAACCGGATTTAAGAAGGAATCGTGAAGACCACGTTATGACAGTTATTTATCTTATCTATTAGATAGTTTTATCTTTTAGGAAACCTGATCACTTTTCTGATCAGGTCTGTTAGTTTTCCTTTTCTAGTTAGGAAAGTCCTGTTCCGTGTCCTATAAGGACTCATGTAACTCGGGGTATAAATACGTACGCCCGGGCACCTTGTAAATTATCCACACAGATCAATCAAATTCGGCGCATCGCCACCCTTTCGACGGGTTCTTGCTTCTCGAGCGGGGCTACATCGGTTAGGTCCGAACTCCTGCGAGAGGGTAAGACTCGTCACCCCTTACCCAGGTGTATCTGCCCTGTCTACGGCTGCATCGGTTCGGTCCGACCTCTTAGGCCGATCAGGTATACTACATCACGCATGCGTAGATCTTATCAGCTTACTGGGGGCGATCTATCATCAGTTCGTGCTGCATCGGTTGGGTCTAACCTACTGAGCTGCCAGCGATAAATCGTTCCTGCTAGGTTGATGGTTTTTGCGCAAGTGTCTTATCGGAATGTATAGCCGATAAGTTATCTTATTACATCACAGTTGCATTAGGTCTATCGGCTTGTTGAGGTTCCTTTATTATTATTAATCTGTGCTGCATCAGTTAGGTCTGAACTACTAGATTGATAATAATAGATTTATCCTTGACGAGCCGATCGGTGTATATGCGATGTTCTATCGGAGTGCTTAGCCGATAGGTTATCTTTTTATAAAGCCGACTGTATTATCTTTACTATTTTGGTCATCTATATTATCATCGGTTTTCTAGCCGATGCACATGTGTTTCCTTGGCAGTCGGCTAGCTTACTATTCTGCCTATCTATTTTATCATCGGCTTCTAGCCGATGCACATGTTATACTGACAGCTTATCTATTTGCTTATAGCGTTATCGGTTTCCTAGCTGATACACAGGTGCCATCGGCCATTGGCTACAAGGAGCCTACATCAGTCCGTATCGGCCGATAGCCGATGTGCAATTGCTGCTGACCCGGGCACGAGCACAAGCGAGGACCCGGGAGCGAGGACACGGACACGAGACCCGGGCGCGGACAGCTGGGGCCCGGACAAAGTTTTATCATCGGCTTTCAGCCGATGCTCAAACATTCCTTCGGCAATCGGCTAGCGGGATTCTTATTGGCCGATTGATTCACTGAGTTAATATTTTCTCCTTGTCAATTATGGGGTCAAATTGACTGGCACGCCTGCGAACCTCAAGATTTTAGGACCTGCACTGGAGCTAAGCAGATCTCCCAGGCCTTCGTATGTTCAATCGCATCAAACCAGATCATCAACAAGCTTCTTGGCACACCCGGTGGTTTTTGGTGCGAACAGCGGCACACCGGCGTCCCCAACGCCGTTACGCTCTATGGTAGGAGGCCATCGTCCGCGGGACTCAGACGAGGAGTCTGGTGGCTTCACCCCGCTCGGTGAGGTTAGCCCCGTGGCGAGCGCGCCACGTTCCCCCTCTTCGTCTTCCTGGGGGCGCGCGGCACGTGCCCGGCAGGCCGAGCTCGCTCCTCGACGGCCTGGATGTGCAGCCTCCGCCCCTTCCCTTGCGGAGGGAGCTGGCAAGCGCCCCGCCGGGTCTGCCGCGGCCTCATCCATGAGGCGCGAGTGGTCGTGCCGCTCCACAGCACGCCGCCATCTCGACTTCCAGTCAGCATCGCCGCAGGGAGCCCTCCTTGCGGCAGAAGCCCTCCTGCGCCACCCCCTGGCTTTTACCGGGAGCGGAGGCCAGGAGCGGCGGTGGCTCAGCGAAGTTGCCGACCTAGTAGGCACGGCCCATCGCCGGGTCGCCGCCGACAGCAGTGCAGGGGCCGGGAGCGCCGACCGCGCGACATCTAGCGCGGGCCAGCCCCCCGCCCCGAAGCGGAACCAAGCCCGGAGCGCGGCGCCTCGCGCCACGCCTCCGGCCAAGAATGGCCATGGCGACCTCCATGACCAGCTAAACCGGATGCGATCCCATGAGGACGCCCGGGTCACATTGGAGCGACAGCGCGAACGGCGCGCGGACGCTGCCGCGCGTCTTGAGGCCCAGGCCTCCAGCTCCAACCCCCCGGCGGGAAACCGTCGTCCGTCGCCTGAGCCCGTTCAGTACGGCTCGGGTTGCCTGGCGCTCTCCCTAGGCCTCCGGCAAGTGCACTGGCCGGCCAAGTTCCGACCCAGCTTACCGGAGAAATATGACGGCTCTATCGACCCCACTGAGTATTTGCAGATTTACACAACTGCCATCCAAGCGGCTGGCGGCGACGAGAAGGTGATGGCGAACTACTTCCCCGTCGCCCTCAAGGCCTAGGCTCGCTCCTGGATGATGAACCTCCCCGAAGGTTCGATCTACTCGTGAGAGGACCTCTGCCACCAGTTCGTGGCGAACTTCCAGGGCACTTTCCCACGCCCTGGGACTGAGGCAGACCTCCACGCCCTGCGTCAGGGCAGGGATGAGTCGCTGAGGCGTTTTCTGCAGCGCTTCAGCTAGGTTCGCAACACCATCCCTCACATCGCTCCTCACGTAGTTATCCACGCGTTTCGCTCGGCTATACGCGACAAGCGCATGCTCGAGAAGCTGGGCACCCGCGACGTGCAGACCATGGCCGAGCTGTTCAGCCTCGCCGACCTCTGCGCCCGCAAGGAGGAGGCCCAGGCGTGGAACAAGCCACGCCCTGAGGCCCCTGACCAGGGCCCTGAAGAGGACGGCGAGTCCTCACGCTCCGCGTCACGTCGGGACAGGAGGAAGCGCCAGAAGGACAAGGCAGCAGCCGAGAACTCCACCTTGGCTGTTGTGGGCGCCCCCCGGGCCGGCGTCGCCCGCGGGGACGACAGCGGTAACAAGCGGCAAAGGGCCGCGCGCGCGCCGGCACCGCCAGCAACGGCCCGGAGGTGGTGCACCGTCCATGAGACGGACTTGCACGACCTCACAGAGTGCCGTGCCGTCCAGAACTTGGCCGAGCATGTCAAGAAGTTCCGGCAGGAGCAGTAACAGGCCAAGCCCGATCGAGGTGATTCGGACAGTCCGATCCCTTGGCAGACGGTCCGATCGTCAGGATTCGGATGGTCCGGTCCCTAGGCGGACCGTCCGATCGTCAGGATTCAGACGGTCCGATCGTCAGGATTCAGATGGTCCGATCCTTAGGCGGACGGTCCGAATCCGGCTCTCGATCCGGGGCAACCTCTCGAGTTTCAAGAACCCGAGAGCGTCCTCGCTACCCTCGGTGGTGGGGCGCACGCCCGCTCCTCGCACCGTGGCTTCAAGCCATCATGCGCGGGTTGCTGGCCGCGGCACCGAGCCCAGCGGCAACCCCACAAGTGGCGAGTGCGGCACTCATCGTCGAGTGCCCCTTGCCCAACAAACACGCGGCCTGGGACCCGCCTCCTAGGCCCGATTCTGGGGAGCCCGAACCCGGATAGCCTTGCCAAGGCGAGTGCATGTCTTGGACGTGGCACCCAGAACACCTCCAACAGGGCGCGATAAGCCGGATAGCATCGCCTCAGCGATAGCAATTCCGGGGAGGTCGTCCTGATACATTCCACATCTTTGCCCGGGCCCCCGGGTCCCGGGCACATATCACATTCAAGCCGGGGCCCTAGGGGTCAGGGTCCATGTCCCAGGATCCGCGCCCCTGGCTCGACACCGGGAAACCCGAACTCGGACAGCATCGCCCCAGCGAGCGCAAGTCCGGGCAGGTCGTCCCGACTCATCCCACATTTCAGTCCGGGGCCCCCAGGTCCCGGGCACATGTCTGTCCCCGACCACGAGAGCTCGCTCCCTCCCGAGGGAGCTGAGCCCGTGCTCCTGGCCCCCGTCAGGCCGGGGTAGGGGCGCACACAACAGAAGCTGGTATACTTCGCCAGCGAGGCCGCGTGCCTCGCTCCTAACCAGTAGAGCCTCAAGCGCTATCATCGGTGCAAGGTTGGGGCCCGATCACTCCAGTTCGGGGACTTAGTCCTCCGCCGTGTCCTCACACGTGCCGGAAAGAAGTAAACTTTCCCCCCGTGGGAAGGCCCCTTCCTGGTGATCGGTGTCTCCCGACCGGGCTCGGTAAGCCTGGGAGCATCTTCGCAAATTTTTATCTGTAACACATCCTGTAAGTGCGGTGTGCCCGGGCCAGCGCCGGATTTCTCCAAATCTCAGCGCTGGGCGGAGCCCCCATGTGTATATCCTTTACTGAGCAGCATATTTAATATCCTTCCCGGTCTCGTGCCTTTCGTCTTTTTCCGTGTGTTGCGTTCGTGACAGTCTCACCCCCTGGGGGCATAATCGGGCCATACCTGTACGGCGGCTGGGTTTTGCGCATAATCATCAGTTTCCTACCAACGGGCTACCGTGTCCCCACGTGCTAACCCCGGGGCGTTGTCGAGCCCACTGGACCGTGGTGGCGCCCCTCTGCGCGGTGCCCTGGGTCCCAACGGCTCCGGTGCCCCCGCTGGCTAGCCTCGGGATCGGTTTTTCCAGAGGTAGGTGGTGAAATGTTTATGCGTGATCTTTTCCTCCGCACGGTCGCGACCGCGAGGACGCCTTCGGGAGGTGGTTGACGCCACGGTTCGTAGCATGGAATGGACAAAGGAACGAGCCAAATGCTCTCACAATTCACTGTGTGCAGGTTAGACCCTTCCCCAGCAGGCTTAAGTAGAGTGCTCGGGTCAGTGCCCCGGTAACGTGCCCCGGGACCGGGAACGTCCCCGGGACCCGGGGCCTAAGGTGAATGCGCCCGGGGAAGGCGTTTCCGGGCCCAGACGGTGCTCGGGCCCCAGCCTAGGGGCCCCATCCCAGATTCACTTCTGGCGCCGATTCCTGTCCCGGGGGCTGGCAACGCTCCTGGCCCCAGGATTGTGCTCGCGGAGCCACAGAACCCTTTTCAACTTCCAGATACGTAATCTTATCCGAGTTTAAACATTGCTCAATTTGTATTCTTCCCCCGTTTGTATGGCCTTGTGTTTCGTTCTCCTTGGCCCCAAGGGCAAAGCGGAATCTGCCAGTGCCTGGCGACCCCGTGCCCGGTCAGGTTCGGTTCCCGAGAGGCTCCCGGCGAGTCAAAAGCCCTTTCCCGTGGCCTCGCTGCGCTCCTCGGGTCGGCAGCGCTCGGGGGCATGGAGGGCCCCCGGGCCCCGAAGGCGGCCGCGGGTGGTGTCAGAAGGGGATTGACGTCTCCCTCGGACTCCTCGTCAGTCATCGGTTCCACGAGGTGCTCGCCGTGGTCGATGCGCCCCGCCTCCGATGCAGCGGTCTCGGCCACGGCTTCCCGCTCCTCCTCGCGAACGACCATGGCTTCTTCAACATTTTCACAACCAGACAGGGCGCAATTACCCGGACAGCATTGCCTTCGCGAGCGCGAGTCTAGGGAAGTCGTCCCGATTCATTCCATATTTCCAGCCTGGGTGTCCCGTTCCCGGGCACATATCCACCGTATTACAACCGGGACCCCGCGTCCCCTCGTTTCTTCAAGACGTGGCCCTGTTCCTGCCCGGAGTTGATCCCGGCCGAGCAACAGGGCCAGGGGCCACTGTCGGCGAAACGGGACTGGGGGTCCCACATACCCCGGGGACGCATGGGTCTTCGGCCATGTCAGCTCCTCTGGGGCCACATTCTGCACCGGCGACGGCTGGCTACAGCCTTCTTCTGGTCATGTACCGGGGGCTCGAGGACATCCCTGGTCTCGGGTCTCGCCCCCGTACCCGGGGCCTCGGCTTCGGTTCCGGGGCGCGCCCCTAGGACACATATCTGGGACTTCTCGGGCCCGGGTCTCGCTCTCGGGCCCGGGGCCCATAGCTCCCTTCCCGGGGCACTCCCCCGGGACACATCACTGGGATTTCCCGGGCCCAGGTCTTGCGCCCCGGTCCTGGGATGCTCCATGGTCGGGCCCCGGGTCTCGCTGCCCAGTCCCGAGGCCCACAGGCTCCATGCCCAGGCCCCGGGTCTTGTCTTCGGCCCCGGGAAGCTCCGTGCCAGGGCCCCGGGTCTCGTCCCTGGTCCCGGGAAGCTCCGTTCCCGGGCCCCGGATCTCGTCCCCAGGCCCGGGGCTCACAAGCTCGGCCTCGGGGTGCATCGGGACGTTCTCGGGCCCCGGGTCTCGCCCCCCATCCCGGGACTCACAGGCTCGGTCCCGGGGCACGTTACATAGACATCCCTAGTCCCGGGCGCCGCTCCCCAGGCCCGGGACTCACATTTTCCGTCCCCGAGGAGCTCGGCGCCTTGTGTGCGCGGAGGGCTCGATGAGCTCTCTGCCCCAGGCACGAGGTTGACTTGAGTGGACCAACTCTCCAACTACCTGCATTAATGACGAATCGACGGGGCGTGTCGCCCCTGTCACCTGCTCTGCCACGCGTGGACGTCTCATGATGGCCCCCCCCCGATGGACACACGACCGTGCAGTCAGAGACTTTTGACTTCGGCGGCAAGGGCGTGTGCTGTCACATCTCCACGATTTAGCCACCTGCAGCAGACCAACTCTAGCCACCCACAACAGCCCGGCAACATGCCGACCAGACAAGCAGCCAGTCGAGCCAGGCGGCGATTAGACGTCCCTCCGGTGCGGCGCGGCAGGCGGCTGCGTGCGTGCGACAAGACAAATCGTAGCTAGCTTTCTCTATATACTTGGCACTATGGACTCCCCTTGACCTATAAAATGAGGATCCATGCCTACAGGTCGGAGGGCTGGCGCTGGATCCCTGGTTCTCGCTCTCTGGCTACTGTTCGTCTTCTTCAGCTCGCTCTGTCCCTCTTCTTCCCGAAGAGCGGCTAGCTCCTGAGCACACAGAGTTCATCTTGTAACAGCAACCCACATTCATCTCCACATAGCAAAACGCACAGGAGTAGGGTATTACGCCTCTGCGTGGCCCGAACCTGTCTACCTTCTCCTGTCTCCTTTGCGTGCCTTCTCAGCCCGGGCCCCCGGCGCCCGAGCATATCATCTCCCAGATGCCGCTGCCGTCCTGTGAACAACTCCCCTGGCCGAACTCAAAAGGGGGGTCTCCAAACTCCCCGCGGTTGGAGTTCCCTCCTCCGACGGATTGTAATAAAGGGATATTTACAGAATCGACGGAATATTTTGAAATTAGAAATTGTGGGTATATTCGGAATATTTGGGATTTTTGAAGGATAATTGAACCTCCCAAAATATGGGGAATATTCTGGGATTGAAGTCGGGGAATACTTAAGGGAATATTTGCCTACTCAAAATATCAAAAAATTTTGAGAGTCGAGAATTCGAGAGTATCTTAGGGGTGTCCGAATATTGGAAATATAGAGGTATTGACAGGAATATTTTATGAAGACTGAAACAGGAAAAACTCAGAATATTGGAATATTTGGGGAATCCAAATATTTCAGCGAGAGTTGGGCTCTGCGGAAACAAAAGGGGATTTAGGTAAATCGAAATGGGTATTTCATAAAGGAATCAGATATTCAAGGATTCAGATTCTGGATTTCGAGATTCTCAAAAAGGGGGAAAAAGATCCTGAATTTGAGTTGAACCAGGAGATGCCAAGGGACTGAGATAGGAACGACCCGAACAGGGGAAAAGAGAGAGATGTTATTTTCTTATTCATTTAATTACTGAAATGATCTTTTTCTCATTAAAATAAATTCTGGAGCTCTGAAAATTCCGAGAAAATTTCAGAGAGTTTATTAAATCATGGAGAATTTAGAGGAAGCAAAAACCACCATGAAGCAGGAGAGAATTTATTCATATAAATACTTAAACGCTTAAAATATTCTGACAAAAAACCCCAAGAATATAAAAGCATCCAAGCATAAATTAAAATTTCATCTTGGGATTTTTAATATTGGAAATTTTAAAATTTTATTCAAACACTTTCATAAACAAATTTTCTGATGATTTCTTGTATTTCCATTTACCCAAAATAATTTTTAATTAGAGTGATTTTCAGGGTGTGACAGGGAGTCATCGTGTCGTCCGTAGTTTAATTCCACTGCTTAGATTTCTTTTCTTTTGAGAGGTGCCATTCGCCTTTGTAATAAATACATTTGATTATCTAAGATATTTACTTTGATATCAACTATGTTATTTGTGTGCCTCGATTGATTCCTGGACAATGATTTACGCATAATAAATTATCCGAATTTTGGATGGAAATTCCAGGTGTGACAATCATCCTCACCGTTCCAACTTTCTCAGGAGAACCGCCTTGCTAGTCCAAATCTAGACAACAGAAATAATGGGTGAACATTGTCATTTCTCGTGAGTGTGTCCGAAGCCGAAACACTGTTCATCGCAGAGACGCATCAACAACACCGTTGTCACAGAAGTCACTACGATAAAGGTGTGACAAGTTGAATCTCAGCATCATAAGTGAAAGAAGAGAAAACATGCCTAATTCTTGATGGAGTTAGTGAAAACCAATTTGTGTTGGAAAGTAAGCTTGATCAAGTTATTATCTTTAGGGATAATATTAGTTGTCGACATGATTTCAATCCAACCTTGACATATGGTACCTAAGACAGAAGCATCAAGGAAAGGAGTTGAAGATGGAAAGATTTAAATGCCAAGCAGAGATATCAGAGAATGAAGAGACTTTTTGCTCGTATGCCAACAAAAACTAGGATCATTAGAGTAATACCCAGGAACTCGGAATGTGATCACTTGGGAGCAAAGAATAACCTTATGCAACCCAAGAGCAAGGCTAGAAGATGTTCGAGTTAAAGCTCAGCAGAAGCATGGAGAACTCACCACCGCAAGCATTGGGTCAAACTATAAACATTGGTAAGCCAGATGGTACATCCTAAATCGAGAAGTTGGAGCAAATTCTCAAGAGGACCTAGGTACTGACATAAGGGTTTGAGAATTTTGACTGTAATCTATTGAGAAGTGATGATATCAGAAGAACTAATAGGAATCTTGAAAGGTCGTAGGTAACAGAGAAACAAAGAGGGATCCATAGATAAGAAACCACCAAAGCTATTGGTGTAGCTATCAGACAAGACACCTATGATGACTTTGAAGCCATAGATGAATATTTCCAACACTATTAGGTGAAACTAAAGTATGAGGATGATAAGGAAAGCTAGTAGGAAGGTAGGTAGAAAGGCGATTGATAAAGAAATCAAACGAAGAAAATTCAGTAGAGAGAGGAAAGTGTTCCACCAAGAAGGATCAGTGGTCAGGAGTACTGCAGCACCGTCCGTAAATTGGTGCACAGTCAACAAAAGGGGTACGTCGTCAATGAGCAAGTATATAAGCAACACTAGCAATGAAAGAACAGTGGGATTGAGTTGGATTCGTCACTAAAGAGATAAGGCATAACTGAGAAGAAATAATCTGTGAGCCTAATGGGGGCCATTGGATACAAGGGCCACTTAGACCTAAGGGTTAGAAGTTGGATTCAAGCATGAGAGGCCAACAAAAGTCACGAGACACCGGTTGTTGATAAGTGGTTTGAGATACAAAGTTACTGTCAGGACAATCGACAGGGTAGAATTCAAGAAGTTTTCAACAGGAGAAAGTGCATGAAGGAAAAAGTTGGAAATCAACCCAACCCGTTTTCTTTCTAGCCGCCCCAAATCTCGAGACGAGATTTCTATAAGAGAGGTGGATTTATCACACCCTAAAAATTGCCCTAATTAAAAATTATTATGGGTAAATAGAAATATAAGAAAATACTAAAAGAGTTTGTGAAAGTGTTTGAATAAAACCTTAAATCTCCAATATTAAAAATAATCAAGTTAAAATGTTAATTAATGCTTGGGATGCTTTTGTATTCCATGGGGTTGGTTGGAATATTTTAAGCATTCAAGCATTTATAATAATGGATTTTCTTTTTATTTCATGGTGGTATTTGCTTCTGGTAAATTCCCCATGCTTTAATAAACTTTCTGAATTTTTCTCAGATTTTTCAGAGCTCTAGAATTAATTTTAACATTACAAACATCATTTCAGTAATTAAATATATGGAAAACAAATTCCAAAATTCTTTTCCCAAATCTCGGGTCAATCCTGGTCCCATCCTTTGGTATCTCTCCTTTCGACTCGGACCTGGGTTCCTTTCCTTTAAATGCCTGGAGTCGTTTCTAAATCCCTAAAATCCCGCAAAGTCCCAATATCCGGAGTCCTTGATATATCCAAAGTCCCAATCCCAGGAGCCTCGTAAATTCCCAAAATTTCTTGCCATTCTAAATAAATTCCTGATTTCCCCTGAAAGTCCAAATTCAGAAAATCTCCTTGAATTCCCAATCCTAGATTCTCGATATCCAAATCTCCCAAATATCCATTTTTCTTTTTGAAATAAATCCCCTATATTTTCTCAAATCCAAATTCCTAGATATCCCAAACATTTTCTCCATAAAATATCCTTAAAATCCCCGACTCCCAAAAATATTCTCAATATTTGGAATATCCCTAATATTCCAATTCTCTAATTCCCACAAAATATTCTTCATGTTCGAATGTTTAATTATTCCTTAAATAAACCAAAATGCCAATATTGCAAATTTGGAGATTTCTTGAAAATCCCTTTTATTCCTCTTCCTTTTTTCTATTCCTTTTCTCCCCTCTTTCTTTTTCCTCTTTCTGTCGAGGTATTGTATTGGCTGTATTGATTACAGGGCTATTCGTAGGACCTAAACTTGATGGATGCGAAGGGACACAATAGATTTATCCTGGTTCAGGCCTTCAAGGTGAGGTGATACCCTACTTCCAGCTGTTGTGTATTGCCTTCGGGGTTTCTCTTATGAGATTCTGTATGGTGTTGGTTATCCGCCCTAGGGGCTTCTTGCCTCAACTTATGTACCGAGGAGGCAAGGTTACATGGAAAGAATCCCAGTTAGACTCGACTAAGGGATTTTCTTCTAGGAACATAGAGTAACCGGCTAGGACTATATCCCTTTCCTTGTCATGAGCCGAGTTCTACCATATCCCTAATTACATGGCAGGCCCACCCTCTATCTGAGTGGCCATATTGCCTTCGTGAGGTACCCGGGGCCCATGGCCTCCACAGTAGCCCCTGAGACCTTAATAGTTGAGTCACAGCTGATGCCAAGTGTTCATCCTCCATGGTGAAGATTTCCAGAGTGCATTGCTCCCGAGTACTCTTTGTTCGAATGCTTCTTCTCCCAAGTCCTATTAGGTGTAGCCCCCGACTTTTTGCTTAATTGTGTAACAATTAAACATAAAGTCAAAAATCTTTAATCTTTCAGTCTTTCCCGAGTGATATATTTCTCAGAAATTTGACTCTTTAGCATCATATCAGCTAGAAAAACTTTTGCTCAAGACTATTTGGCTAAACATGTAAGCTGAGTACCACCATGGATTTAACCCAATGTGTGGTTAGGTGTACTTGAGAAATACCTGCATCCCCAATTTTAATGAAGACCAGCTATCGATCCTTATAAGGACATATCCCCAATACCGTTTAAATAATACAGATATCTAAACACACGTATCCAGTAAATAGGTTTAACATGAAGCATATCTGATTATTTTCATCGGCTACTATGAAACAGCACCCAAATTGTGATTTTAACATAGTTGGCTATCGGCCTAATAGGACATGTTATTTAGGAACTCATATCTTACGGCCCATTACTGAGCAGGCTGACCCAAGCCAACCACCCAACGCAGGCCTATAAATTACGGGGAGAGAGAAAAGATTCCTCTTTCTTCCCCAAATCGCCAAAATGTTTCGCCTCTGAGACAGAAAAATTTGCCGGGTAGTTGTTGATGGTGACGAAGATAATGGCTCTGCAAGTGAAGTAGTCCCGTAGGTATTCATCCCACACCTTGATCTTCTCATCCCATAGATCTGCCATGTTCTCCAGCAAAGATTCAAGAAACAAATCTATTTCTATCCTAGGTTGTTTCGGGCATTGTATAAGGATGGACAATAAGATATACTTTCGCTTCTGACATACTCATGTTGGAAGGTTATACATGGTCAGTAGTACTGTCCAAGTACTGTATGAGCTGCTCAAGTCACCAAAAGGGTTCATCCCATCGGTACTTAGCATAAATTTGATATTCCTCGGATCCGAGGCAAAATTTGGGTGTATTGCATCAAAGTTTTTCTATTGGCGAGCATCGGCAGGGTGGCAGAGCTTCCCATCAATGTTGCGCATCTCATGATGCCATCTCATCAATACAGTGTTCCTAGGATTCGAGTATAAACGCTTCATGCGATCTTTCACTGGTAGGTACCACATCACTAGGACAGAAATTTTCTTCTTGTTGTGCGGCGATGAATTATCTTCTTTCCTATCAAAATCATGTGATTCGTTACCTGATTTGTACCGACTAGTCCCACATGTCGGGCAACTTGCCAAATCTGCGTGCTCTTTGCGATACAAGATATAGTGGTTCTTGCATGCATGAATCTTTTGCACACCTAGTGATAACAAACATATGAGTTTCTTCGCTTGATATGTGTTGACCGACAGGAAGTTAGGCTTCAGAAGAATCTTCATTAGGAGAGACAATAAATCATTGAAACTATTATCCGACCATCCATTGCACGCCGTCAATCTTAGTAGTTCAAGCACTAAACGTAAGACTGTCATCTCCTTAGAACAACCCATCGATTCTTCGTACAATAGATCTTTTGTAGCCTCCTGTAAAGACTCAAAATTATCTAACCCTCTCGCAGAACCCGTCAACACATCCGGTTCGGCATGGCATAGCATCTCCTCTAGATCGAAATCAGCGTTGTCATTCCAATCGTTCATCACTTCGCCGTTCGACATATCTACTGTGAAATTGTCCCCACCCCCTCTTTCTTCGTGATTACCCTCCCCTTGGAGATTGACATTTTCGCCGTGATGGGACCAAACCTTATTGTCACACCTCCGCCCTGGCACCACTTACAGTGACACTAGAGAGGAGGCGCCGCAGGAGATTGGCGTGAACCAACTCCCAGAGAACCATGATGCCGGTACCAAACCCAGGAAAACCTTGCTGGTACCCACGGTCAACAGAGATGTACCATAGCAACTAACTAAATAAAATATATATGTTACACCTTTATAAGTTGCAACTTCGGGCAAGCCCTAAGCAGCAACCTTCAAACAGAACAATAGCAGCGGAACCGCAGCGCAGCGAGAATCCAATCCACAAGCAACGGCTTGGGATTAGGAAAGAAACCCTAATTCTTCAGCTTCAACTTCACTCTTCCTGAAGGAGGAGAAAAAGATAACGGATTAAGTACATACGTACTTAGCAAGTCACGGGAAACGTGAATTATGCAGGTCACCAAGGAAGGCCGGGGTTTATTTCGCAAACCTTTTTATTTTGAAATATTTTCCAAATCTCTAAGTGTGGGTCGATCCGAGTGTAGCTGGAAAGAGACTCTCGCTTCGATCCTATCCGCGAATTGCTTTGCAACAACTCAAGCGGACGAACAAATTTTAATTGATTAAAATTTCTAGTCAAGTCTTCCGCCTGTCGGACCACGGCAGCGGGTCAGTGGATCTCATCTATTATTTTATTTTCACTTTTGTCCTTTTCAGGACAAAACTTTATCTCATTTTTCCTCTATTATTTTCCTTTCACTTCATCCTTTTCAGGATCTCATCCATCTCATCTTCTCAACTTTGGCTCCTAGAGCCATCATATCTCCAACATACTACTTCCACTCAGAAAAGCCTAATCTATAATGCAATCTGACATCCCGATTCACACAGGACCGTTTCAGACGACTTAATGGTCATCCATCAGCCGACTTGACCGATTCTGGTAACGGTTCTCAACCACAATCATGGTTCGCAAACATTTATAAAAACAAAGCTACGCTAGAGGAATCACTTCACATCGCCTATGACCATGGGCACGGCTGTTCGAACAGTTCAAGACTCCGTAGAGTTGTATGCTTTACCCATACGACGTGAGCTTACTTTCCGCACTCATCAGTGGGGAAGGTTCACGACAAAGCCTTTCAGGAGCCATCCCAGGGTACCTCATGCCCGATAGATGGCCCAAACTCAATCAAGCATCCGGCTTGCAAATTACCCCAAACTCCTTGACCAAGTACTGGGCAAGCTTCCCTTCCTTGCTCTACACAGGAACTCGGAGATACCCCCAAACACCTTATCCCAGCATTCCACATCTACTGGCATGCAAGGTAACCCTGTTCCAGCTGAATACTTAGCCAGGGGTGTCCCATACCACCTGTGTGGTCACACTGTGCTATGATCAGTGCAATTCCCTAAGGAATCGGTCCTTGTATGTGCATATAAAGCATCCTCACTAGGGCGATCACTTTGCATCGCGAGTTTTCACAAACCACTTTTGTTTCGCAAAACACGCCGACACTGAGTGTCGGGTTTTCCAAAGATTTATAAACCCAATTTTCCCATGTCAACAAACAATAGTGATGAAGGTGGGACCATCAGAATCCATGTTCAGAGAGCACGTTTACCGTGGTACCATGAAGTGGAGTGACAAGGGATGGGGTACCAATATCCTATAGGATTTATGCAACTACTGGGTTGGTCCGTCGGCTTGTCACGCAAACCGAGGCCGATCAATTTAACATGCACAGTAACAATGCAATTTTATTTTGCAAACAAATCATTTTAAATTTAGGAGCAATATGGTCAAGGAGTGACTTGCCTTAGGTCTTCGACTTCAAATCTTGGGAAAATCCATTGCCAAAAGAAATTTCATCGTCGTCGACTACGCGTAATGAGAGAAAAATTCACAAAACCCTAGAAATAAAGTATTATTATTAATAACTAATAGTGCCATAAGGTAGATCTCAAGTTTAGAGAAATTTTGAGACTTGAACACAGTCGATCGGAGCTACGGATTAGAAGATATGATTTTTGGAAGTTTATAGGATTTTTTTGGAAATGAAAAAGGATTTATTTAAATTGAAAAAGGAATATGCCGAGGGAATATTCCCTACTGATAGGTGGGGTCCATGGTCAGAGAGAGAAAGAGAGGAATTGAGAGGTGTGATCCACATGTCAAAGAGAGGGAGAGAGTGGGGACCACATGTCAGTGGGAATGAGAGAGAGGGGATGACCAGGAGGGCCCACATGTCATCCCTATAGAAGAGTAAAAGGAATGGGACCCACATGTCAATGGTAGAGATAGAGAGTGGGAACCACATTTCAGTGAGGCTTGGATGAAGGATTAATGAAGGGCCCACATGTCAATGAGAGTGAGAGAGAGAAAAGGAGACCGAGGCCCCCATGTCAGTAGGCCCACATGTCATAGGTTAATTAGGGGGGATTAAATGGGTTACAGGTGTGGGGTCCACATGTCAATGGCGTGGAAAAGGGCAGCCCACATGTCAGGCAGTGTGCGAGTGGAGGCAGGGCCACCCTGTCAGAGAGAGAAAGGGTGGGCGAGAGAGAGGAAGCGGCCCAGGGGAGGGGATCGACGGCGCACGGCGCCTGAGCGGCGCCAGCGATTGGCGGCGAGCCGACGGTGGTGGAGCACCGCGGCGAAGAGCGGAGGAGATTGGAAGTGAGTTGAGTGGCGCGGATTGGGAGGACGATGCACGATGGCGGCTGGCGACGACATCCAGAGAGCGGTGATGGGAGTTGGAGCTCGGGCAGCGGTAGTGGATTGCGGGCATCGGCGGCCTTTGGCAGAGCAGGAAATAGGGAGAAGAGGCCTTCGGCACTCGGGGTTCACGGTGATTGAGAGAGAAGAGAGGAGAAAAGGGGAAACAGAGGAGGGGCTCACCGAAAGAATGGCGGCGGTGGAGGTACAGAGCTTAAGCTCGGACTAGCAAGGCGGCGCGGCCATGGCGAGGGATGAGAAGAAGTGAGGGAGGGACGGCCTATTTATAGGCGGAAGGTAGGGGCTAGGTGACAGTGCAGTATGGCAGTGGCACGAGGTTCGGGGCGATGGCCATGGCGGTGCAGGAAGCACAGTGCCGTGAGGCGGCAGGAAGAGCACAGTGGTGGCTTCCCGAGGCGACAGGGGCATGTGGAGGGGTAGCGGAGGCAGCGGGGTTGGTAGGCATCGCTGTCGAGGAGAGGCATGGTCGGGTACGATGTTGACACGGAGATTTCTTTTTCCCGAGACATTTGATCGAGCGGCTGCCGAGTATAGAGGGACGGCGCGAGGAGGAAGACGATGGCATTCGGGCTGACAGGTGGGGTCTGCGGTGTAAGAGACGGGCGTCCACGTGGGCTCTCGGCCGGAGGCTGATGAGCGGGCCCTATTGTCAGTGCAGGGGCACAAACAACTGAGGGGCTGGGCCGTGGGCCACGAGCGTAGGCATAGCGATGGGGTGAGGGAGGCCGAGCGGCTTGCGGGCCGAGCGGGAGAGAGAGATGAGGCGGCCCACTATGAACAGTAATATTTTGTAATTTCCTAGAAATTTATTTGGGAACCATTTGAATATTGGAAAGGGTATTTGAAATTGGAAATTGATTTTTGGGCTCATAAAAATCTCAGGTTTTTGTCAAGGCTCCAAGACCAGAATTTTTCTTTTGAGGATTTTGAAATAGTTTTGAATTTTTGGAGGGAGGATAGGCAAGGGGGGTTTAAATTTTCAAAATTTGAGATTTTGGGTCCAGGGATTTTAGAAGAGATTTTTTGGATGGGAATTTGAATTTTTGGAATTTTAGGGAGGAATTCGAGGATGGGATTCAAGAGGGAGTTCAAGGGAGATTTGAATTCAAATTTTAGGATTTTGACCAGGGATTTGGAAGAGGTGCTTTTTGCTGGCATTTTGATTTTTTTTGAAAGGATTAAATAGGGGGAATTTTTTAATGGAGGGTTTTCGAGGAGTTTTGAATTGCAAAATTCAAACTCTGATATTTAAATTTTTGATCGGGACCTCGATTAGGAAATTTTTGGGGTTTCAAGGAGAGGTTTAATTGAGATCTCTGCACTTTAGTCCTTAGGCACACACAAGAACATTGCATTTTGGAAATTAGGATTTTATTTAAAATATTTTTTAACGGCCCAAAAAATCGGGGCGTTATACTTATAATCTCCAATAAATCCACACTTCACTAAGTGCGACCTGATTATATCTGGAACAATCCATACTTTCTGATTCTTGCAATCGACACACGAATAATGTATTTCCTTTCTACCCACTGTCGAAGCATGTGCCCTCGCCGCTTTAATAAATTTCGAAACCTCCTTCTTGTACGATTGCTAAAATCTTGGCGTATTGTACATCCATGCTCTATCCATCTGAAAATTCAAACAAAATTAAATAATATTAAATATGCAAACATAAATATCCAGTAAAAAAATAATCCCTGTTGGCATAGCACAGTTAAAGGGACCCAAATACAGTACAAATCAAGTGGTATTAATTATTCAATATCGAGGAAAAAATTGATTGCAACAAAAAAACACATATTCCCTTGAAAAAAAATCCCCACCTCAATCTCTCTCCAACTAGATCTAGGAGTTCACATACACATTCAAAACATCTTATTTTGCGTTCAAAAGAACTTAAATGCATATATATGGATTAAGGCATACCATTGCACTAATATTACATAGATATTTTGGTTCAATTTAATGCTAAAAAACAAATAAAAATTGTTATATCTAGGTCAAAAAGAATATCATTCCCAAGCAAAATTCACACCATCTAAACCGTAAATCCAAAGAAAAACTTCATAAATATAGTAGAAAACATGATTCTAACCTTAGGTAGGCAAATCCCCCCAAGAAATCTAAGTTCAAAATCTCCCACCCTATATTTTGGCAAGTTTTCGAGAGAGAAACATCAGATTGGAGAAGGAGAGGTCGAGCTAGGTTGATATATAGGTGGTAGGACATTGCAGGCCGGTGGCTTAGAGGGCTGCCTGCGATAATCGATTTATTATCGCAGGTGGGCGGTTTAGTAGCCCGCATGCGATAATGGATCTTCATAGATGGGCCGTAGCGACCCCTCGGATCGGGATTATCGTAGGTGGGCCCCATCTTGGCCCGACTGTGATCTCCAGGGGGTCTGTATGGAAAAATCGATTCTGTTGTAGTGACAATAATACGATCGACCTAATCAATGGTTAGATATTCCTGATTAATGTGCAAGCTCTAAGAAAATGCCCAATTACTATAGAGAGCTCTAAGAAAATGCCCAATTAGTATAGAGAGCTCTAAGAAAATACCCAATTAGTATAGATATAGATAGATAGATAGATAGACAGACAGATAGACAAACAGATATGATGGAAACACACACCATTTTTAGATAATAGAAAAAAAACAATGATACATGTCCAGCCTCAGCACACAAATGCATATAAACACAACTTCACAAAGATAAAAGAACCGTTGACCTTCCCAAGCATTGAGCATTTTCAATGATGGGTTCGCGTTAGTCAAATTCACATTACTCAACGGATTGACATTTAGGTTTTGTACTGATGTTAGGGAAAGTGGTTTTTTCGTTGTACTAGCAAAATGTCTGTCCATTGTAATGGGCGAAGTCAACCCACTTTAGGCATAAAAAACAATCACACTCAATAATGTATCGATAATGATCAAAAAGGTTCCAGTAAGAGATCTAAATAATATGTAATAGATTAAAATTTAATCTTCCCTGCAAAAAATAATCATGTTTTCAAAAAAAATAGAACAAACAAAGCATGAATGAAAATTTGGCAGTTAATTACCACATCTGGAGGTTCTCCACTTCCAAATTAAGATGTTCCAGTGCCAATTTTTCTTTCATGAATTTGGACAACTCGATCAACCAATCCTGAAGCAAGATAGTGCCCATGCTTGGCCCATCTCACACAGTTTACTGATCCAAAATGGTCTCGTATCATTGTAGGAAGAAACCTTTCGATGGAATCTTCATTGTCATTGTCCTTGGTCACTATTTCATGCTCCATATGCGCGAATCTATTTTGAGAACAAAAATTGGATATTAGTTAAGGGCATGTAGCAGATTTCTCAGTGATGGCTTGACAACAAGTTACCAGTTTCCACTACTACGAAAAAGGTAATCAAAAGTGGCTAAAATAGGTTTTTACAGGTGGCCGGTCGTGCCGCTTGTAACTAAAGGCAGCATTTTCACAGGAATTAATTTAACAGTAGACCAGAAGAAATACCCACACAAACTCCAAGGCAAAATACTTGTTCCACACGAAATACCCACACGAAACACCCACATATGTTCTCTTGGGCAAGGTATTGATGCTAGCTGCAAAATTACATGGTTGATGTCGACAAGGGGTGGGGGAGGCTATCATTGTAAATATATATGCTTTACAATATAATTGGCGCTTGAGTTGTGTATTGTGATTCTATCTTCGTGTTCATCTTATTTTCTTTTTTCATTTGGAACACTTATTTTTTATCCGTCTCCTAATATTCTTATTTTTTGCCAAACTTTAAAACTGTTGCACAATATTATTTTTCTTTCTCAAAATGATCTGTATTTGGTGTGTTTCATACAGATTCAAACTTTACTTTGACTTATTGCATCATTTATGTTGGAGCATTTCCGTTCATGCTTACCTAAGATATTGATGTGGACAAATGAAAGCATGTATTTGTCAAGTTGCCGCATCCTCTTAACTTTCTTTCCTTTCTTTCTAATTTTTCATGCTTGTAAACATATAGGACTTGTTAAAGAATCCATTACATCAGTTGCTTGTGAACATCCTTTATGCTCCATCGGAACACTATTATGATATACTGTTGACATGAAATTTTGTGAGTGCACCCATTCCTCACCGTAATGGTTTCATGTAGCTGTAAAGGTGAATGCAAGAGCTTTCCATCCCAAGCCGAAAGATGGCACAGAATCTTTTTGCGAAACTCTGGGTTACACTTCTCGTGAAGTAAAGGTAGATTTTCAAAGTATTTATGACCTGCACCCTTTTCTTGTTTCCATTTCCTGGTTCAAGTTGGTGATAATGGCATTTATGCATATTACTAGGATTTCATTTGCTTGAACTGCCAATATAAGCGACACCGGTGTTTCAAATGTGGTGAGCTTGATTCTTCGCATGAGACAAATCCTAAGGTAACATATTGCATCCTCCTTGCATGATTTAGGAACTGTGGTATATTGAACCTGCTGGGCTTGTTGTAGCAAATCCAGTTTTTATTTGGAAACAATGCCTCGTCTTTCTTTCAGAATTGTCAGCTTCTTATTTCGTATTTCCTTTCTTACTACAGTATCTGTTTCTTCATGCCTTGAGGTTCCCTAGATGATATGCATTTTTTAAATTCAACTGTTAGATCCATCGATGCCTTGTTTAATTATAAAAGGAATTTAAACAGCACCTCTGATAGCAGGTCATAAATTTGATACAGATCTGATGCAAACTATCAGTCAATGATCGATTGAGATCAATTTTTTCTAAGTATTTATGGAGTGAGAATTTTCAAAATGGCATGAGTACCTCTGATAGATTGATGTGAAAAAGTTTCAGATAGGATTTGTCAAGAGAGATAAGCTCTTCAAATAGATGAGTTATGGAAGAAAATTTTGGCACAAGCACTGTAAATTGATTCTAGGTTAAAAACACAAAATATGCCATTTTACCCTTCTTAACTGATAGCCAGCTAACAACAAAGTTACTTTGCCTACTAATTATGTTTTGGCTACCATTTTCACAGTTTTATGCGTTTGCTGGTAATTCGCTTTTTTATTATTGTCATGTGCCAACGTTGGCATGCACCCTTGATAATTTCACTATGTAGTTATATAGTTCATGGGGATCAAAAGTATTTGTGAAGCATTTTAAAGGAATCAAGACTGACTTAAAGAATAATGGGTGGTCATGTGAAAGATTGAGAAAACAACAGATTTGCAGTGCAAATTACCATATTGCTGCTAAACATGCATAGGATTTGCATTACCTTGACAACACTATACGTGTCTTGGACATTAACTGGTCAAGCTTTCTAACATCCTTAAGAAGTGAAGAATCATCAAAGCCACTACTGGACACGGCCATCAACTGTGCATACATATTGGCATTCTCAGGTATAAGGTAATTTGTCCCCGAGTTATCTTCACATAGACCCATGAACTGGTTCAATATTTGTAAAATTGTTTCTAAGACTTGATTGATGCTCATCGGGTCTTTCAATTGTTTCCTGCATATTAAAATCCAGGTTTACTTAATTCATGATAATTGTGAGATTGCAGTAAGACACCTTGTGTGGCTGGCAGATGGAATATAGAAGGCCAACGGCCGCCCGGCCCGGCTCGGCCCTAGCATGATAGTGGCATGGCACTATGCGGCACGGCACTATTAGGCATGGTGGCCTGATCGTGCCATGCCGTGCCGGCATGCTATGCCTGTTGCATGGCCCTACGGCCCCAAAACCATGCCGTGCTGGCCCGACGGCCCGCTAGGCCCGTCGGGCCTAGTGCCAGCCTAGGCACTAAAGGCTCAACCACTTAATCAGCACAGCATAAGTTCAAAAATTTGAATTATTCAATAGAATTCACAGATTCAAAAAATTCTCAACAGATCACATTACATCCAGAAATCATCAAATACTTGAACAATTTCAACTGATCACAGATCACATCATAGACATACAAGAACATAGACCATAGAGCCAATTTTTTTAAGTTTGAGCTAGTGCAATAGTTGCCTCATTAAAAACCTATCTAGGTAAAACTCATACCTCATGAGAAACCCTAGATAGAAAAAAAGAGTACAGCCCAGTTCAATCAATTCAAATAGTTCATCATTATTGTAATACAGTTCCATCATATATTACACATTTGAATCATGATCAAGATATAAGTTTTCAAAACTAGCTTCAAGTTCCTTGTCCTCCACCATGTGCTGTAGTCTTGCTGCTCCAGCCTCCCAATCCTTGATGCAGGAGAGCATCTCCACCATCTTAGGGCTTAGCCGACACCGCCGCTCCTCGATGATCCTGCTAGTTGTACTAAAAACAGATTCTGAAGATATGGTAGAAACAGACACAGTCAAAACATCTTTAGCTAAAATTGAAAGAACTGGGTATGTAAGTTTATGCTCATGCCACTAGTTCAAGATGTTGAAGCTATCATCATGGTGGTTGATAGTGTCATGTCCAAGTAGGAAGAGAGTTCAGAATAACCAATACCAGTTGCTCCAATGCTTGCTGCATGCAGCAAGGCACTAGCAGAAGTTCTTCTAGACAGAGTAGGAATAGGGGTGCAGAAAATACTCAAAGAAGTACAAGGACTAGGACCAAGTCCAAAGTCAGGTGTATCATCACCAGCACCATCAGAAAAAATATCATCCCATGCACTTTTTTTCTTACCAGAACTAGAGGGCTGTGAAGGCCTTTGCACTTAACTGCACCAAACTTGTCATCATACCTCTTAAAGATGGTAGAAAGTTGAGCTCTTATCTCAGTGAAGTAAGCTGAATAATCAGTACCAGTGAGGTTAGATAACAACCTAAGCACATTGCTAAAATCTTTCAACTTAGCTCTAGGATCCAAGATAAATGCAACAGAATAAAGCAATGGAATGTCCCTTTAGTACTTAAGATAGTAGTCATTCATAGGCACAACCACATGTCTAAGCAATCTATCATTTTCATAAGTCTTTAGGTGCTTAGATATCAGAATAAGATGATGCAACATTAGTAGAGATGTAGGATAATAAACACCAGATAGTACAACAGTTGAATCATAAAACAATTCAAGAAATGATAAAATTTTCTCTGCAACATACCAATGATCTTCTGTCAAAAGTAAAGGCTCATCTTCATCTCACACCATGTCCAATCCAAACTTTCTTGGCCTCACATTAACAGCAATGCAATACCTCTTAAATGCAGCAATGCGCTGGTTAGAAGAGTTTAAGAAAGAAATTGCAGTTCTAAATGCTTCAAGGTATTTCTTAATCTCAGACAAGATAGACTTTACAATCAGGTTAATAATGTAACAAGCATAACGCTGATGCAAGAACATATCACCAATATAAATAGACAGTGCAGGTGTAAGTTTGTCAATGACATTAGTATTAGCAGATACATTGTCTAAAGTAACAGAGATCACCTTTGCACATAAACTATACTCCTCAAGCACAGAAGTCACACGATCAGCAATGTTCTGACCAGAGTGGGATTCATTAATGAGCCTCATACCAATGATCTTCTTCTCTAATTGCCAATCAGAACTAATATAATGAGCAACCACACTAAGGTAGTCTTCCTTAGCATTACCAGACCAAATATCAGATGTAATAGCAACAGAAGAAACACTAGAGCTTAAAGACTCTATAAGCTTACCATGGCGATCATTAAAGTATTTCACAAAATCTCTAGTGGTGGTTTGCCTTGAGACAAAAGCAAACCTAGGATTATGTGCAACCTTAATGCACTCCTCAAATGCATCAGATTCACCAAAACAGAGAGGAAGATCTAGTCTAGCAATCAAACGACAAAACTATGTACATGCAACAGCAGGACTGTACTCCTAGTGACGAACATTACCATCTGAATCGAACTTAAGCAAAGACTGAGACATGTGAGACTTTTCCCTTCTCGCTTGGCATTTATTCAACATGCCGCAAGAGATGGCCAGTGCCACAGAGGATAAGGCAGAGTACTGATTGCCACAATGAATGCACTTGGCATCAACCCTTATTTTCTTACCGTTGATTACCTTGAAGATCTTCTCGAAATCATTCCAGGCTTCAGAGGTGGATGGACGGGTCCTCTTGTTGCCCCTGTGCTCACGGTCTTTGATCGGCCGCCACAGCACAGCAGTTTGCAGCACCAGCCATCATCCCAACAACATCGATGGGATCGGCTGGCGCTGCGACGCCGAACGCTCATCCCGTCCATCGCCGTGGTCACTCTCATCATCTCCAGTCTGGCCCATCATCCGAAGATAATCGTTGATGGAGCGCCCCTGGTACTCATCGGTGCCGTCCTGCTCGAGCCCGTCCATCATGGAACCGGAGCACCAGAGGGGGTCCTCTGGTTCCTCAACGGCTGCGCAAACAAGAAGAAGAAAGAGAGGAAGTCAGGAAGAGCAAGAACTCATGAACAGAAGAACACATGAACAGATCTAGGGTTAGGGTTTGGGGTCCGAGAACTCACTTGCGAAACCGGAGCACCAGAAGTGCCGGCGAGGTCGACGAGTCACGGATCTAGGAGATGATGAGATGGAGACTAGGGATTAGGGACGGATTCGAGGATCTGTTCACCAGAGATTAGGAGAGGAGGAGAGGAAGTAGAGAGGGAGAAGACGAGAGGAGCTCTGGCGGAGTGTGCCGTGTTGGCTAGCAGCGGCGCAGAGGCGGAGAGCCGCCGCCGGAGATGGAGAAGACGGGAAGAGCTCTAGATCTAGAGCGGCGCGTGGCGGAGCGAGCGAGGAGAGGTGAGAGGGAGAGCGGGAGGAGCTCTGACGGAGTTGTGCCGTGCCGGCCTGCGGTGGCCTGAGCAGAGAGCCGCACCGCGAGGGAGAAGACAGGAGGGGCTCTGGATCTAGAGCGGTGAGCGGGTGGAGCGAGCGAGGAGGCGAGCCGTGACGCTAGGTTTAGGGGTCGTGGACTCGGGAGCGGGGAGCCGGTGGCGCTGACTTATATAGTCCCGGCCCCCCTCAGCCTCCAATAGCTAGCAGGCCAGGGCCGTTGGCAGGCCGGCCAACGGCTACCTTGGCAGGCCAGGCTGGGGAGCCGGGCCACCATCGTGCCGGCCCAAAAATCGGGCCGTGCCCGGGCCGGCACTAAGGGCCGGATTGGTGGCCAGGCACTATCTGATGGATAGGCCAGGCCGCATGGCACTATTCACATCAGGCCGTGCCGTGTTCGACTAGGCTTTTTCGGGCCGTGTCTCGGGCCGCAATGGGCCTAGCCCATCTGGCCAACTATAGATGGGAAGGTGCCCACTTGATTGAGTCGGCGACAAAATTGAAGTACCCATTAGTACAAGGAAAGACATCATAGTGCTACCTTTTGCTACTTTGCTCAATTTTTAGGATCTCGATATTATTGCGCCAAAAAAAAACATATGAAAGGTAGTATAGCATATTTGATGTATCTTTCGCTTATTTTAATTTAAGATTTGTCATCTGCGAAGGGAAATTGTTATTAGCTATGCTTGCAAAAGTAGTGTGTTAGTTTTTAGGTTTCTTTGTAAATGAAAGATACCATGGGATCATTTAGTCTCAATGTGTTCTAGGGCCATTAAGCCTCATCTTTATTCAGCGTAGCTGCTTAAGATTTAAGATGAGCTAAATCTATGCTCTACCCCTGCCCGAATTTCCTTAAGGTCCTTTTTCCTTCATATCAATGACTACTTATGGATCCTTTATCCCTTGCTGCATCTAAGCTGCTCCACAGATTTATTTAGCCCATGGTCTTAATTATGCTCTCGCATGCATTTCTTCAGGTACACTTGCTGCTAACAGTTTATCTGTACTGCAAGTTTGGGGCTGAACATAATTTCTCTACAGGTTTAGAATGCTCATATTTGAACTAAAACCAAAAACGCTATTGTTTGCAGCTCATCTGATACTTTTACTTCTGCTACACTAGCGTACAGTACACACTGGAACTTCTTATTGCCTGTACCTTCACTGTAACATTTCTTCTTTGATCAGCAAACTTTTCTACAGTTATTGTGGTACAATGGGAAGGAATGCATTCTGCATAAAATAACAATTTTGTGTGGAGGAATGCAGACTCGTAATGCATGGTCAAGGTATGTAATCTTTTAACATATCACTATACGTGTGATTTTATATTGATGAGAGTTTTTATGAACCCGCTTGGTTGTTCATATTTGTTTTGTGCCGTGCAATTGGTAAAGTTTTACCTATAGGCAAGAGGTCCTGGTAGATTACACACTTTTTGCAGGCTTGGGGTATATAACAAGATCAGCAGAAATATGTGCTGCTTGACTTGCGAACAGTGCACAAACTAGAGCCGATTACATAACTTTCTTTTAAGTGCAGGCATTAAAATGTGTTTATTTGATCTGCATTCTATGGCTTCTCATTGTTGTTTTTGACTGCACCACCTGTTATCTTACTAGGAGTATAGGCTATGTCTCCTTCTTTGCTTAGGTTCATATTACTAACCACAAATCGTATAACCATGGCAAGCTGTTTGTATCTGTAGCTTGGCAAGATTGGAAAATTGACTATATGGAGTACATGACCTTATAATTTCTCTTTCCTGACCCTTCCCAAAAGCTTGGTATGTTTTAGTTGTAGCTATATATTTAGAAAACCGCATAGCACAAAAAAAACTGACTTTAGTGCTAACACTAATCATGACATAAACACTTGATATGCATGGTGATGTGGAAAATAGATGTACTTTATTTAATACCAAGCTATTTCATCTTCCCTCTAAGCTCAAGCCTCGTGGAGATGAATTATTTGTGGACATGTATTATTTAAATTCTATATTTCTCAAGTTTGTCTTTTTCTGAAACTCCACTTATTTTTTTGGTTACATTTATAACTCTTCAATTTTCATATAACATCAGGTGCTATTTCTTTTGGGCTTGTCTGCATCCTCAACAATATGTGGTTTTGCAATAAACAATGTCTTCATATATCTTAGCTGTTCACCACTTGGAATTGCAAGTGCGAGCTATCCTGTAGTAGATGTTGTAGATTGCTACATTCAACGGGCATGCTTATCTTGTTGGCTTTGTTTCCAGGTAGCCATTAATGATTTCCAGGTCGTCAATTGCAGTATCTGGCAACAACAATCTATAATACAACTGTCATTAAGCTCTAGTTTGAAAGTGCAGGGAAAGACGAAGAAGAAGAAGATCATACAAACGAGATAAACGTATTAGCGCATGATTTATATTGAGTATTAGCCCTTTTTATAAACTTAAAACTGAATTGATAATATGATTTTAAAGCAACTTTTAATAGAAAATTTTTGTAAAAACACACCGTTTAAAGATTTCGGGAACGTGCTCACGGGGAAACAAGGGGTTTTCACTCCCCGTAACCCGTAATTCAAACGGGTCCTAAGTTAATGACCTTGCTATCTTTTTATATAACATATATTTTGGCAACATCTTCTAAAATGTACAATGAGCTCTTTTTATTTATATCAGTACACTTCACATGAGAAGATATCCCTTTTTGGAGTCATATTCCAAACCCATCTATTGTATCTCGAAATCCCTTCAGCTGTCCATTGGGTTCTGGAAAGTGGACAAGCTCTGCTTTCGGTGGTTGATTCAATGAATCAATATGACCAGGTTGCTTACACATACTTGGTCCGGACTTTATCTGTCTCCAAGAATAGAGGTGATGTAGACACAAACGTTGCATCATGGTAATGATTGGCCCTGTCACTTATCTGTGACTCCCTTGATTTGACAAAATGAGCATCAAAAAATATGTGCTAGACAGAGCAAGATGTCATGCAGTTCTGAGTCTACAACAACATCAGGCTCTGACAGCATGGATGCAGGAAGTTCTGGAATAGATCAGATTGAGAATGAAGTTGAATCTTTTTCTACGTGAAATTTTCTGGATTATTGTTTAGACGGCACATTGAGCGGTCAAAGTTGCTTATAAGGAGTTACTATCTCATTTTATTAACATCTCTGTGCAATTCTACTGTCCATCCAAAGAAACCAAATATCAATGTTAAAGCAACTGCTCCAATTCAAGAGGTTGCTGGCACATGGACTGTAAAAGAAAACAAACATCAAACAAGCCCTTGGAGATCTAATGTTACTCAATCAGGTTCCAATGTACTATATTTAGGTTTATAGTTTTTAATAAATACTACTGTTATACGATGAATGGAATAGATAATTTTATGGCTATGGTCTCGGTTACGCCAGTTGCTGATGCTTTTGTCAAAAGAAAAATTAATAGTCTGTGGACTATACAACATTGGATGGATGGATAGAGCGATTAATTACATTAAGGTTGATTTAGTTATACTTATGAATCTTAATATTTCTTATGATAACAATTTCATGCACCGTTTTGGTAACGGCAGTTGGACAAGTTCGTTGACAAAGATGACACGCATCGATCGGGTGAGTTGGATTTTTACAAAGTGTGCTCATTCGTTTGCTTCTTATTTCTTAAATCTCGATGATAGATAATTTTCCCAACTTATAGGCTTTTTGTTATGTCAAGGATAGAAAGAGAGCACCTATTCATCAAACGTTTGATAAAAATGAATCTGTCAAACAACCCCCTACCCCCGGGCCTATCTTTCTGTTTGGACGGCAACCCAAATAACAAATAGTTTGAAAAAAAGTAATCTATCAAACGACCCATTTAAGACGCTGGTTTTAGTTTTTGAGTGAAGCCTAATAAACAAACTCTCGTCCACACCATTTTGCTGAAATCTTTGAGCTTGGGCCGGTAGCCCAATAAAAACCATCGGCCCAGTAGCCCAAAAAAATTGACATGTGTATATGTCTTGCAACTCAAGACATATGCATAGAAATCACTGAGGGGGGAGAGAAGAATAAAAAAAGAAGAGAAGATGGCGGAAGAATAGACAAAATGAAGGAAGAAAATTTTCAGATCTCCAGCTTGACTGACCCGAACGACCATATGTATGAAAAAGAAAAAGAATCTTATAACATAAAAACAAAAGGAAGATTTCATTTTTTTTTGTTCTACCCTAGGATTTTTCACTATGGAAAGCAAAGTAAGTTTGTTTTTCCACCCTCCTCCGCCCCCCTATCTTTGATTTTTGGTCTGATCTCAAACATGTTCTTGAGCTGACTGTTGTTTTGTTTTTGTTAGAATACACATGTCTACCTCCCCCGCCCACCATCCCCTCTTTGTTTATTTGATTTCAGTAGTTTCTGCAAAAATATAGTACAATCTGTTTTGCCTCCTCCCCCTGATTCCATGAACATTAACATGAAAAACATAAGAAAAAAATTAGGATTATTGCTACACTCATAAAAAAAATAACACCTACGGTTGCGCATTACATGCACTATACTTGTACATAATATTAAAGTTTCCCTCTACAAAAAAGTTCTTTAAAACCATACATATAGTATAATGGGCAAAAAATATATGAATATGTGCAACTTTAGACTTGAAAAAGTGCAACTTATAGTTTTAATCTCTGTTTTATATCAAATTTGGTTTGTGTATAGTCTTCATCTCAAAAAAGAAAAAGTGAGGACAAATAAAAAATCTTTTGATGTCGTTCATAAACAAAATTATTTTGCAGTATGTACAATTTGACACAGATGTAGAATGTGACAATTTGTTCAGACAAGAGGGTGGGATCATATTTACAAATTGATACAGCAGTTGTGTTGTAGGTGAGGGGCAACATTCCTGATACACAGGTGAAAAATGGGAAAAAAAATAAAAGAATGTTTATGTTGTTCCTTAGGTCTGATATGTAAGCATTAATATGTGGCTTTATACCCCTTCCATTATCTTATAAAAAGTGGTATGAATAAGCAAGGAGATACCATTGCCAGCAGGAAAAAAACAACTTGTTGGGCTTGTTGAATTGAATGCAAACTTCATTCGATCAGAGAGTGTAAAGAGTAGATTAAAAAAAAAGACCGAGTTAATGAAAAACTTCTAATACATTTATAATTTGTTTAATCTTTCAAGAGTTATATGTACCTGACATCAAATAGATTTGAATATGATACAACCTCTTGGAAATCTGGAATATTGAATGATTTTGACCAACAATCCTTCAGCTGAATTGTTTGCAAAGAACATGAAGCAAATGACTTGCTGAGAATGCAGATTCTATCTCAAGTGGTGTGATTGTAGAGCAATCATACCATCAAAAGATATGCTTATAATGAGATGCAAATTCAAATAATGATGTTGATGAATAGTTTAACCAAACTTTTGGTTGAAGCCACTGGAAGGAAGAATTTTGGGGCCTAGCAGAAAGAACAGAACTTGCCCTTACAAGGGATGTAGTAACAGAATAAAATAAAGTGTTGATTCTACATATATAGTTTTAGTGAAGAAGATATAAACATATTCTTGGGAAAATGAAAAAGTATCATCTATAGCAACACAGAAAGGAGTAGTCAGGAAGCAAATAGTTTTCATATTCCTATTCTTGGAAAAGTTTTTCTGATTGACTTAGAAGCATTCACCTACTACAATGACTATGCAGGCATATTGGGCTTCTCTGCTGTGAGAGCTAACAATTATCATTTACTGTGGAGGCCATGGGCCCCGGGTACCTCATGGCAAGCACATGGGCCACTCGGACAGAGGGTGGGCCTAGCCTTGTAATTAAGATATGCAAATAGAGCTCGGCAGACTTAGCCTTGTACGATAAAGAATATACAATCCTAGTTGGGCAGGTTATATCTCTAAGAGGAGATCCCTTGGCCGTAGTCTGGCTGGGACTCTTTTTTTGTAAACCCCGTCCCCCAGTATATAAGGGGAGATAGGGCGCCCCCTAAGGGCAAGTTCATCAGAACCACCATATATCCTCAAAGGAAATACACCACAACTGGACGTAGGGTATTACCTCACATCGAGGGCCTGAACCAGTATAAACTCCTTATGTTCCTTTGCAGTCCACTGAGTTTCGATCCGACGAGTAGCCCTATATTCTTATTGCCGGTGTAAAACATCGACAGTTGGCGCGCCAGGTAGGGGCTTTGGTGAGATCAACCTCAACAAGCTCGATGAATTCGACAACTGGAGTCGACGGCAGCAATTTCTCCCCCGGAGATACGATCACGTTCAGAAGCCTCGACTAATTCGGCAACCTCACCTTGGCCGACACGGACTCAATCCAATCGGCAGAGGAACTAGCCGACTCTGGGCCAGTTGGCTCACACGACGCCGCACAACCCTCGTCGACTGCTGCGGCAATCTTCTACTTTCCTGGGTCTTCGGGACAACTCTCTCCTTCGCGTTTGACTAGGACTCGGCCTTGAGCCGGCCCGGGTTAGACTAGGAAGGGGAGAGACCGTTAATCTCCCGCATAGACTCGGCGATGCTGCGGACATCTACAATCTACATCCCACGCGGCAGGACCTGATCCTCTACGGGTTTAGTTCGAAGGTTTGGCATGGGCCCAGACCGTCAAGATTGGGATCTAGGGAGGTCGGAGTCGCTCATCACCCCGAATCTGAACACTACTCAGATTCCGACTCCAAGTCGGACAACAGTTCAAACACCAGTCTGGCAAGCTTCCTTCTGCCTTGAGAAATCTTCATGGCTTCAACCCCTCCATAGAAGGTGCGCCGAGTACAAGAGCAGCAAAGAGAGGCCTGCCGATGCGACAACAGAGGAGGCCGAATGCGAGGCTCACAACGACGGCTACGTAGGCTGGGCGAACCGCTCCACCAACAAATCCTCCAGACTAGAGTCGGCAACCATGACGTCTTTGTCACGCTAGAACAGAACGTCGTGGCCGCTGCAACCCTGCTGGACACACTCTAGCTTGGGCCTGATCATCAGGCCACCTCGACTATAGTGAGAGATCAAAGCCATGATCACAGCTGCGGCTTGTCAGCAAACACCAGCAGTCGGGCGACACACTTATACCGACCAACCGTCGGTCCCAACGCGTCTCGTCGGCATCAGCACGACGCCGGACGGCCGGCTCAAGTTAGCTACATGAGGATTCATGCCAAACATCTCTTGGAAACCCTAACAACAACAACGGCGGCGTCCCCAGAATGATCGTCGATTTCAACCAAGATCTCCGAGTCCATTTGCATACGTGAACTCTCCACCAAGACTATCAACACTCGATGCTGCCAACACGAAGACGACGAGCGCTGCCAAACTAGGACTGTAAACATGACGCTTCGATTCCACCACGAGTGGTTCCACCACCGAACCGAGCCAGAGCCCTCACACAGCAAAGATACCCGCCTCACTAGGAGCTACCAAAGAGTTCGACTTGGCCCGTCGGCTTCAAGCCACGGGAATCGAAAAATATGATGGCAAGACCAATCCTGAGTCCTGAGCTCATCCTATACACGTCTGGGCATCCGAGCTAATGGAGTGACACAAACCATAGTAATACCCGTCGCCCTAGTTGACTCCAGTGAGGACATGGGCAACATGGCTCCCAAAACCGATCATTCGCTTCCTGGGAAAACTCGGGAATGTTTTATAGCCAATTTCCGGGGACTTACGAAAGAACCACGTCTTCCGAGCACGATCTCTTACGACTCGCACCCGCAGGAAGAATTGATGATCCTTCGTGAGTCATCAAAAGTTTTCGAAGAAGCCAACTCGATCCCAGATCAAGACGAGTCGTCATCGGCGCTTTCTCGAAGGAGCAAAGACTTCACCAAGTTCACTTGGCAAACCTCCCACCTCTGTCAGCTCCTCGATTATGGAATAAGACGCCGACTCGGCCAGGCCGCTCGCTGAGGCCCTCCATGAAAAAAAGTCCCGGGCAGAAGACAAAAGCAAAACCGACAACCAGACCAGTGCAGAACAACTTCCGGCAAGTCGCAACGGAAGTCGGAAATGTGGTGTGCCAACGGGAGCGGACTCCGTCGCAACCCCCAAGGAATAACGAGTACCAGAAGTGCATGAACGGCCCTTGCGCCCTTTCATCCCAAAGGTAAACACGCGGGCAAAGACTGCTTCATTGTTTTGGCCTCCGGCAGGCATTCAACATCTGGCGCCATAAGACAAAATAACCAGATCCAGCAACACTGCGATTATCAAGTTCCTCAGCTGAGCCACCATATCTTCGAGGCCGTTGATACGAGTCCAGAAGAAGCAGAAGCTAACAGCCGCGATCAAAACTCGTTCTCTACAGCAACACCCCAGTATTTGCGCCGGTCAAGAAACACCCATCATGTTGATCGCGCAGCCTCCAGATCGGGTTTCAACTCGACGCTACCCACTCGTAACTACTCGTCGTCAAAATTCAAGTTAAGAAGGTTCTCATAATGGAGCCAGCAGCGCTCAACATCCTCTTGCCAAACCCTAGATGAAATGACAAATCCCTCTCAGAGCTGCGGCTAGTACTAACCACCCTTCCACAGGATAATCCCCGCCTATCCTCAACACCCCTCGGATAATAACTTTGCCGGTCACCTTCGCACGCGGGATAACTTTCGCACAGACAACATCAGCTTCGAGACTGACGTAACCAGCGATACCAGACGACCGGCGCTAGCCAGATTTCATGCACTACCGCACCAATACCTACAATGGTGCTAAGGCCTGGGCCAACCGGAAGAGTTCTCTCCCTTCACAGGACGTCAGCAAGCCTTCACCTCTGCGACCAAAGAGAGCCCGCAGAGTTGTTTCAATCTCAAGAACGACAGTTGGGTGCAACAGCCATTTGACAAGCCGCCACAACCGAAGTCAGGATGACCAATTCCAGCGGGAAAAAAAAAGCAACAAAGTCAGAATTTTTAGCGGACTCTGACACGAAGAAGAATCCCCCTGACCCTCCACCCCTCCAAGACTGCTCTAGTCAGACTGGACTCAACCCCAATAGGAAACGTGCTCGTCAACCTTCCTCCAGGCAAACAAACATCTTCTCCTGGAAACCTGCCGACATGCCTGGTACCAAGGAGTAACGAGCACGCCCTCAATGTCAGACAGATGCCAAAAGCCAGTCAAGCAACGGCTACGACGCTTCGCATAGGACCGAAAGATGCTATTCGGAGAGATAACCAAGCTCCTCGCAGCCGCGTTCATCAAAAGAGGTTACCACCCGGTGGCTGGCAAACCCCAGTCCTGTTTGGAAAAGAACCGGTAAATGGCGCATTGCATCGACACACCGACTTTAAACAAGACGTGCCCTAAAAGATCCATTTGTCTACCCAAATAGATCAGGGTGTGGACTCAACTGCGGGTGTAACTTCTTAGCTTTCTCAAACTGTACTCATATCATCAAATTAGCCTGGAAGAAGAGAGGACTGTCTAAAGATTCTTCTCATCACGCCGTTCGGAGCATATACTACTAATCACCATCCCGTATCGTTTGAAAAACACGTGTGAGCAACGTATCACACGAGCAATTTAGCGATGCTTACACACTCAGATCGTTGGTGCAACGGAAGCATAGTCGATGACGTGTGATCAAGACAAATCCAAAGAAATCTCATCGCTGACTTGAGGAAACCTTCCAAAATCTTCGAAGATTCAAGATAAGTTGAACCCGAAAAAGTCGCCTTTGGTGTGCCATCCGGGAGGCTACTCGGCTATCATCGTATCGCATTGAGCATCGAGGCCAATCTAAGAGAAAATCAACGTAATTATAAACATGGCACCACCCGACTAGCAGAAGGCGTCCAGAAGCTGACAGGCTGCATGGCGGCACTCAGCCAATTCATCTTCCGACTAGGCGAACGGGGCATGCCCTTCTTCAAATTACTGAAGAAGGCAAATAATTTTCAATGGACACTCCGAAGTCCAGGCAAGCCTTCGAAGACTTCAAAAATTTCTCACATCACCACCATGTTCATCCAGCCTATCTTGCCCAAGACCATTAATGCTATATCTGCGAACCACTAGTAGGCAGCACGGTGTTGTGGGGAGTCGAGCGATCCGAGCCGGTCACATACAAAAATACAAAGCTAGTCTACTTCAGTCAGTCGAGTCCTAGCCGACTCAAAGATGATATATCCTCAGCGTCTAGAAGCTGTATTATCCTACTCATCACTGCCGAAGTTGTGCACTATTCTAGTCGCACCAAGTCACGTGGTCACATCGTATCCACTCGGGGATGTCCTGCATAACCGCGAGGCCACCGGGCCGAATCGCTAAATGGGCACTCGAGTTGATGCGTTCACATTATCTTTCAGCCACGACAGCAATCAAATCACAAGCTCACCCGACTTCGTGGCCGAGTGGAAAGAAGTTCAGACGACTACAACAACAAACAAGCTAGAGTACTAGATAATGTACTTCGACGGTTCTCTACGGATCGGTGGTGTCGGGGCCGGCGTCGTACGTCTGACGTCTACCCATCGCGCGAAAAACTCAGTACGTTCTCCAGATCCACTTCCTGGCTTCCCACAATCCGCCGCCGAGTACGAGACTCATCCACGGCTCTGCATTGCTATATCACTCGACATCCGCCGACTGTTGTGCGTGGAGACTCCCAACTCGTGGTGAACCAAGTCATGAAAGATTGAACATGTCTCGACGATACTATGGCAGCGTACTGTCAGGAGGTCCAAAAGTTGGAAAACAAGTTCGACAGGCTGGAGATAACACACGTATTACAACAATACAACGATGCTGCAGACGAATTGGCAAACATAGGATCCAAGTAAGAAGTGGTCCTAACTAGGATCTTTGTCGAGCAACTAATGGAGACATCAGTCAAGAAGAAACCAGTGCCAGAACAATCGGGAGATGAACCTACCCTGGCTATAGACGAAGTACTGATCATATCTCAAGATTGGCGGACTCCTGTTCTCAAATTCCTCCTAGACGATGAACTCCCAGAAGACCACAGAAAAGCTGAACAAATAAAACGTCGAAGCAAATGTTTCCTAGTAGTCAGAGAAGACCTATACCGCAGAAGTGCATCCGGTGTCCTCATGCACTACGTCACACCCGAGGAGGGCAAGTAGATTCTACAATCGATCCACTCGGGCATATGTGGCAACCATGCTGCATCCAGGACGTAGTCGGAAAGGCTTACAGGCAGGGATTTTTCTGGCCAACAGCAGTAATAGATGCCAAAGACATAGTTCGCACATGCGAGGGTTGTCAGTTCTATGCAAGACAAACAAATTTTCTAGCCCAAGAACTTCAAACCATCCCAATCTCTTGGCCCTTTGCAGTATGGGGGCTTGACATGGTCGGGCCTTTCAAGAAAGTGCTAGGAGGGTTCACACACTTGTTCATCACAGTGGATAAATTCACGAAGTGGATTGAGGCAAAACCCGTTGCTACCATAACAGCGGCAAGAGCAAAGAACTTCATCATGAGTATATTATACCAATTCAGGGTTCCTAACTGCATCATAACGGACAACGGCACTCAGTTCACGGGCGGCGTATTTCAAGATTTCTATGACGACTTCGTCATCAAGATCTGTTATGCATCTGTGGCACACCTGCGGAGCAATGGGTAGGTCGAGCGTGCCAATGGCATGGTCTTACAAGGCATCAAGGCAAGGATATTCGACCAACTACAACCATACACGAGGCGTTAGGTACAAGAACTCCCATTTGTTCTCTGGTCCCTCAGAACCACGGTTAGTCGGGCAACAGGGCAATCCCCTTTCTTCCTAGTCTATAGTGCCGAGGCCGTGTTACCAACCGAGTTCAAGTTCAGCTCTCCGCGAGTTCGGGTTTACTCAGAAGATGAATCAAACTATACCCGATTTGTCGAACTAGATTAGTTGGAAGAAGTGAGGGACATCTCAATAATCCAGTCGGCAAGGTATCTTCAAGGCCTGCGTCGTTATCACAGTCGAAATATCCACGGCTATGCCTTTTTGGTTGGGGATCTCGTCTTGAGAAAAATACAAACCACCAAAGACAGGCATAAACTATCTCCAATATGGGAAGGGCCATTCATTGTCATTGAGGTTACACGGCCAGGTGCCTACCGACTGAAGATCAAAGACAGTGCCCTCATCAACAACTCATAGAATATAGAACAACTACGTTCTTTCTATACCTGATTCTGTACTTTCTCTCATGCGTATGTAGTTTTCTCTGACTCACTACGTTGCTTATTTCAATCGAGTAGTGAGTCAGGGGCTGCATGTATTATGTGTGCTTTGTCAACAATATATGAGCTTGTTTTATCTGAGTTATGAAGTTTTGCACGATTTTATGTATGTTTGCCCGAGTATAGCTTTCTGCGAAACTGTGAATGATTTATTAAGTTCCTATAGACTAACTAACTCGGCGTATACTAATATAGTTGGCAAAGCTAATGATAACTAAGCTAAAACCAATAACTCGCGGGCATTGTACACATATCTTACAAAAATTTATATACCCGACTGCATGATGGACTGATCTTACATTCCCAGGCCTTGATGATCGCCTCTGCAGTCGGCCTCGCCTGGAGTGATCACTCCAACGCCTCCTCAGTGTGTTTCTCTTCGGCAAATCCTTCACCGATGGCCTCAAGATCTGCCCTGGGTGGGTATATTTGGTCATCGCAAGGGTCTGGGCCACGCCGACGACAACACACTCATCCGAGTACCTCTTCAGGATACTCGAGGCTCCGTTAAGGCGCGCCTGCACCAAGGAGACTGTGTTGGAGCTGGTTCCCATGTGGTGAGGATCCATAATGTCAAGGAGCCCTTTCACGGACTCAGCAAGAATCTCCCGTGACTCCTTGATGACTTTGATCTCCTCTGCAAAGGATTGAAACTGGGTTTGGGCGTTGGCCCTTGTGTAGCGCTCAAATTCGTTGACAAGTGCACTTCTTAGCCAAAAATGCAGTCGGAGTATCTAAAGGATTGGTTAAGATCATTGTCAGAGGGAAGACTTACTTTCGTAGTCAGCTTCCACTTTGGCTTTGGCCTTCTCCAGTTCGACCTTTTCTTTCTCGAGTTTGCCGTTGGCCCTTTTCAGTTCGGCCTTGTCTTTCTCGAGTTCGCCTTTGGCTTTCTTGGTTTCCTTCAGCTTGGCTTCCTCCTCTGTCTGGGTCTTCAACTTAGCTTCGAGGGCTTGTATATTAGAATAGTCAAGAACTCGGGATTACAGTCAGGACACAACGGGGCAGTCGGGAAACAACAAAGCTAGAGAAATATACTTGGGGATTACTCGGGAAGACAAATACAGGAGACTTACTTCTGATCTTCTCGGCTAGAGCCCAGTTCTCATTCCGGAGCTGGTCAGACTCTCCTGTGGAGGCCATGGGCCCCGGGTACCTCATCACAAGCATATGGGCCACTCGGATAGAGGATGGGCCGAGACTTGTAATTAGAGATATAGTAGCACCCGACAGACTTTGACTTGTACAATAAGGAATATACAGTCCTAGTCGGGTAGATTGTATCTCTAAGAGGAGATCCCTTGGCCGAAAAAATTGAAAAAAAAAAAAAAAAAAAAAAAAAAAAAAAAAAAACTATCGCGGGACTCCTACCTTGTACCCATGTCCCCCAGTATATAAGGGAGGCAGAGCGGTGGGGGGCCCCTGAGGGCACGAGCTCATAGAAGCAGACACAAATCTCAAGGAATAACACCACAACTAGATGTAGGGTATTACCCTCACATCGAGGGCCTAAACCAGTAAATAAACTCTCCTTGTTACTTTTGCAATCCATCGATTTCATTTCGCGAGTAGCCGCATATTCATATTGCTAGTGAAAACATCGGACAGTTGTGCGCCAGGTAGGGGCTTCGCGTGATCTACAAACTCACAAGCTCGATGGGATCAGCACCAAGGAGTTGACGCGGCAAATTCTCCCCAGAGATACAATCTCATTCGGAAGCCTCGACTTCGTCGCCGACATGTCGGGCAATGCACACCTTGGCCGATTGTAGACCTGATCCACCGGCCGAGGAATCGCCAACGTCCGTGCTAGTCGGGTACATCCACACGATGCTGGCAACGCACCAGACATCCATCGACTTGCTGCGGCAATCTTCCACTTGCCCGGGTCTTGGGACAACTCTTCCTTTCGGTGTTCGACTCGGACTCGGTCTTGAGCCGGTCAAGAATCGGGCTAGGAATGAGGAGATCGTCAATCTCCTGTTCGGACTCGGGCAAGCGCCGTGGATATCTTCAAACAACATCCGACGCGGCAAACCCAATCCTCTAGAGTTCGACTCGTATACGGCCAGAGCCGCTCGAGATTGGATCTAGAGGAGGTCGGAGCTAATCACCCCCATCAATTAGATTCCGACTTTGACGCCTCAGTCGGACTCCGACTCTAAAAGATTCGGACAGCAGCTCGGCAAGCTTCTCATCCTCTATGAGAAATCTTCATGGGCATCCAAAGGCTCTACACTCCACTCAAGAATCACGCCAACTACACGAGCAATAAGAGAGGAGGCCTGCCGACTGCAAGAACAATAGGAGAAGAAGCAGAAACGCCTGCACGCCCGCAACGCATGATTTACGTAGGGCTGGTGAACCGCTCAGCAACAAATCCTCCAACCCGAGTCAGCGACCACGACGTCTTTCGTTACTCCTCAACAGAACATTGTGGCTACTGCAACTCTATTGGGGATCCACCCCTCCAGTTCGGGCCTGATCACCAGGCCACCGGATAGCAAGGATAAAAGCCATGCTCACTCGCGTGCTGCATTCAACAGTATCAATAGTCGGGCGATAACAACTCATGTCGACTAACAAGTCGGCTCCCCCAATGGCAGTCTCATCCCGCCTCAATGCAACGCCGAGCGGCCGGCTCTAGTCAGCGGCACACGGAGTCACGCTAGACGTCATTCGGCAACCCCAACACAACCTGGGCAGCGTCGAAGCGACCGTCAGGACAACCGGGATCTTCGAGGCTGACTACGGCGTGATCTTCGGCAGGACATCAAAGCTCGGTGCCTGCAGGAACGAGAGGAAGATGAGCAACGCCAACTGGAAGACGAGAACGAGTGCTTCAGCCTCCACCACGAGCGGTTTCGCTGTCGTATTCGGAGTCGGAGCCCTCATGAAGATGAAGGCATACCGGCCTTCACCGAGGAGCACAACAGTCGATTGGCCATCGGGTTTCAAGCCTTCAGGCATCAAAAAAATACGACGGCAAGACAATCCTGAGTCCCTAGCTCACAGCTACACTCTGGCGATCCGATCAGCCAGAGGTGATCACAAGGCCATGGCTAACTACTCCCAGTCGCTTTTAGCCCGACTCAGCGAGGACATGGCTGAATTGGACTTTCTCTAAAGAGATCAATCGGCCTCCTGGGGAGAACTCCCGGGAACACTTCATCGCCAACTTTCCAGGGAACATACGAGAGCCATCTCGGAGCACGATCTGTATCAGTTGCCGTCAAAGGAAGACGAGTCGATCTTTCGTGACTTCATACAAGAGGTTTCTCTGAGACAAAGATTCTATCCCAAAGATCAAGGACGAGGCTCGTCATTGCCGCTTTCAAAAGGAGTCAAAGACACCTCGTTCAGTCGCTGAAATTCACTCGAAAGCCTCCCAACTCTGTCAAGGCTTTTATTCGACATGAGAATAATAGGCCGACGACTCGGCCCACGCTGTTGCTGACGGCCTCGTTGACAACAAGGCACACCTGACAAGAAGCGGAAGGACACCGCAAACAATGCGTCCTGGACTAAAACTGTGAATCACAACAGAGTCGGACCGGCTTCATTGTGGCAGTGGTCACAACCGTCTTCGACCTTCAACAACTGGAGATTATCTATAACAACAAGGACATCTCGGTTTTTTTGGGCTCAAAGCCTTGTTAGTGTTGAATGCATTTTTTGTCTTATTTAGGATGTTGGCATCCCCACTCCCAAATACCGAACAGCTAAGTCGCTCTCTGATAAATATTTCCCTCACTGCCTCACCAATGCCGTAGCCGCTTACCCTAATAGGTGTACGCTACAACTTTTTTTTTCTGGTTTTGCCTCTTAAATGATTGCAAATGTACCGAGTAGCATAATCCTATGATCCGTGAAACTTGCTCCATGAAAGACAACTCAAGTCACCCAAACGTGTTTGGTCTGAGAGCCATCGTGGTGGATGTAGCCAACCCCTGGGACGCTAGGAGCTATGAACTAGTCGAAGTAAGAGTGCTTAAACGTAAGGGTCAACACTGGGGAAATTAAATCTAATAAGAGAAAGCACACGTATTTACATTATGTAAAATAACATTTTATTGGGTGATTGTTTTTCATCACAGATGCTACTCTCCCGATATGTTTTTAATGCAGGGGCAATTCCG
>RYFJ01001089.1:0-180184 GCA_003991445.1 Oryza meyeriana var. granulata | reverse complement strand
TAGAAGGATATTATATGCGGGTAATTATTTAATAGCCCATATTCTTGACATTTATGGCCATTTGTTTATTGTTATCTATACGCTTAATACCTTGGGTGAATAACACTGACTAGCTGGATGTTAATTATTTATGCTGGCTAGATTATTTAGGAATTTTGCTTAAGCGCATACCTAGAACTATAGTGACATTTTATGGGGGAAACAATTCAACATCAATGACCCTTAATGCTTAAATGCTATATTTTACGACAGTGAGTCGGGTGTTTGCGCTTATGAATTAACAATATGTCAAATAAAATTGACTGATGGTGGGTTGTGAGTACCAGGATTGTGGGTTGTTGCTAGTGGTACGTCATGACAATTAAGGACGGTTCGTGGACTACTTATTGCGAACCAACACTCGTGCTAACCACAAGTCAGTATAGGTAATGGTGAGAACCAAAGTGTAGTACGTTCAACTGGGGTCCACCATGGTGTGTTGTGGCTGTGTCAATAAGACCACCATGGCTGTGTCAATAAGTCCATGTCTTGGGCGTTGGGTCATCTCCCTGTCTAGGTATCTGATCAATCCTACCGAAGACTGGTGATCCAGCGGGTGACTCCCTTGTTGTGCGGATTACATGGAGGGGCCTATCACAATTCCTTTCCGAGATACCGTGATGGTATTTAGGGACACGGTGATGTGTTGTGGAGTTGTGTCTGTGGTAAATTGGTATACTCTGGCCAGAGTAAAACTGTTCGAATAGCCGTGCTCGCGGTTAATGAGCAGGGCTAGCAATATTTTCTGTGATTAGTCCCACACTACTCATTAATGAAAATAAATGATAGAATTTGATGGCTCCTATTTGGAGAAGTATGGTTTTGGGCCTAAACTGTGTTGGAGCGTTGTTCAGAGATAGATTTAATGTTGATATTAGTTAAACTATACGATTTTCAATGATTTTAAATGCAAATGTTTTAAATGCGGTTTATGCAAAATAAGCCATACTATACCATTCCTTTGGTATCCTGTTGCATTACATTGCATTTTCTAGTGTGGCTTGTTGAGTATGGTGGGTAGTACTCAGTCTTGCATTATTGCAATCATCAGATTGAAGCTTTACAAGAAGAAGAAGTTTGGTGTTTGGCTTATACCCCAATTGAGCTGCCTGTGGCTTGGTGCTGAAGCTACGCTAGTTGTCGTTCCGCTTCTGTTGTTTTCTTCTGTACGAGGATTAAGTGCCTCTGATGTAAGTATTTACCATTATTTCGTTTTGGTTATGTTTATCAAATTGTCGATTTGTGTACCTCGGCTGATTCCTAGACGAGGATTTATTGCACAAATTAGCTTGAGAAATTCTGGTGAATTTCTAGGCATGACAAGTTGGTATCAGAGCCGACCCTCGCGGTTGCGCGTACGAGTCAGTGTGCGGGCATATGGCGCATGACGCATGTGGGCTCTGTGTAAGGCACATGGCATGGCATATGGCGCCGGCACTAGACGTACGGACGTGCGCTAAGAGGAGGCACGTTCCTGGACATTTGTCTATATGCCTGTGTGGCTATGTGGGTAAATTGGACTAGCGGAGACGCCAGGTCCTTTGAGGGGAGGTGTGTGTGACATCTGGCCCAATTAGAATCTGGCCTATATGGCCCATGAGTGATGTGTGCACTTGATTAGTACCACCTTGCTAGTTGAGTAGGAGTTGAACCATCTTGTATGCTTAAGTTATTGCAAAGCAACTTATGGTCCAACCATGTTGGGAACAACTCACTTATGGTTTTGGAAAAAGCTTTCAAAAGAAAAGTTTGTGAAATAAACCCCAGCCTTCCTTTGAAGCCTGCATACTCACATTTCCTAGTGGCTTGCTAAGTACGTAAGTACTCAATCATTGTTTTTCCCTCCCCAGGAAAGTTGAAGCTGAAGATTAGGGCTTCTTTTCTAGACCCAAGCTGTTGTTTGTGGATTAGGTTCTAGCTGCGTTGTCATTTTGTTGCTGTTGTTCTGTTTGAAGGTTGTTTCTTAGGGTTTACCCGAAGTTACAACTTATAAAGGCATAATCTATTCTAAGGGTTGCCATGATGCATCTCCGTTAACCATGGGTACCGACACTATGTGCTAGGCTAGCATCATAGTTTCGTAGAAGTTGGTTCATACCGATCTTCTGCGACACACCTTCTCTGGTGTCATTGCAGGTGGTTCTAGGACAAGGTGTGACAATATCCCTTTTTTTTGTTCAAACATTTCAAATATTAACAAAATAGTTCTAAAAGTTCCAAAAAAATTGTTGACATTGACACAATAGATACCTATCGTGCATCCCACAAAAATCAACTCCAAAACTCAATCTATAGATTGAGAAACAAAAAGAACAACGTAAACTTAAATAGTACAAGCTCTATTTATATAGTCAAATTTGGTTTTTTTTTCCAACATGTATATATCAAATTTTATCTTTCATGTTTGTGGAGTGATGTATGACACAATGACTGATGTCATCTAATATTTAAAAACATTTACATAACTATTTAAGTGACATGCAAACAATGAGGGGGGCATCCCCTTCAGGGTCAAAAACACTTTCCGTTAAAAACTTGAAATACCTATAGAGTCCTAGATGCATACAATGCAACTATCACTGATGATATGGCTAGAGATGTTTTTGATCAAACAAATCTTATTTAAAATGGGCACCTCAGATCAACCCTACAAAATTGTCCTCTTTGCACTGTTCTCCAACAACCAGCTTGCACACATTATTGTGTAGTAATTTTACGGTGTATTTCTCTGCATGCATGGGAAATATGTTGGTCCTTACGTTCTTGATTTGCTATGTACGCAAAGAACAACTTGACCCTATGTGGGGTATTGCTTGTAGCCATTCAGTGGTCGTCCATCCATGCATGGTGGTTGGCATGAGATATGTGGCTTCTCCCATATCTTTGAGTGGACTATGGATGCATGTGTATTTACTACATATCACAACGATGAACCCGGTCCCTTATGGACCTTTGTAATGAATGATCTTAGGACATGTTATAGGATGATATTGCTTCACCCATCTATTTAACACTTAGATGGATGGATAGTACAAATTTCAAGATAAAATTATGTAAGAAAAACACTATACGGATGGCCTTGGACAAACTCAAGATAGAAATAATATACTACTATTAGGTACTCCCTCTGTCCTGTAAAGATTACAATTCTAGAACCCCAATAAAAAATTAGTGGTAGTGGTAAATTACATAGATACCCCTCATTTAATGAGAATGGGTTTGGTTGTCGGTGGGTGGGTAAATGGTAGGATTGTAATCTTTTTGGACACAATTTGAATGCTAGGATTACAATCTTTTTGGGACGGAGGAGAACATAGATTGTGGAATAGGTTCATATCATTGCTACAGAACGCCATCAGTCCTGGTTGGGGACTCACATCTGTGCTGGGTCCCCAACCGGCACTAAACTTTCAGCAAGCTGGATATCACAACCGGCACTAATGAGGCTCATGAGGAAAAAAAAAAAGCACTGTGCCCACTCGTTTCAATCGAGCTAGCTGCTTCAAATCCAGCATCAAGTAGAAAAACCCCAAATCCTAGCCCCCAACTGATTGTATACCCCCAAGATCTACGGGATTGATGAACAAACCCCAAATCCTAACCCCCTAAATAACCCTGCAATTACAAATCCATCCGGAACCCAATCCTCCAGTGAGCTGCATCCATCACAATTCCAAATAAAACTCTCTAATCCCAATGACCAGTCCTCCAGCGAGCTATGACCAACTTGCAACAGCATTAAGAAAAAAAAGAAAGGAAAGAACTAGGAAAAGAATTAAGTACCTCCTCGTGCTCATCACTACCCTGCCGGATCTGCAAAGCTGCGGCACCGGAGGTGGTTGAGTGAGTGCCTCCTTCTCCTCGTGCTCGTCGCATGCCCGCCAGACATGGGAGGCCATGCCACCGAAGGTGGTCGAGGAAGCGCCTCCTCCTCCTCGTGCTCGTCGCTGGCCTGCCGATCTACAAGAGAGAGAAGGAGATGGCAAGGAACGGTGTCACGAGCTCCCCTACCAACCAGATCCACCGATGTGGAGACCAGGGTCGCTAGATCCGACGTCCCTGGCCTCCTTACTAGATGATGCGGCGGCAGACGAGGAGGAGAGGAGAAGAGGACGGGAACTGAGAGGACGGTGCTAGCATCGGGAGAAGGATTTTGAGAGGAAGAGAGAGAGAGCGAGAGAGATTCTGAGTTTGCCTTAAAAAGAATAGAGATCGATTGGCCTCGTTTCCCTTCGGTGCTGGTTAATTTAAAAAACCAGCACTGGTACACCGTACATTCGTGTTAGATTTTTTTTAATGAACATACTGATACTATTAGTACTATTTTTTAAGTATTATCAGTGCCAGTTCTTAGTTGTAATAGGCACATAGGAGGGTGGATGGGTAAGAAACCTCTATTAATACTGGATTTTATCCAACCGATACGAATAAAACAATATATTTAAGCTGTTTTATAGGAGCATGTGACGGTGGAACAAGATGAACACATTACTGCTACCGTATCCGTATATCAATGGAAACGCCTTCTAGTGCAAGCAAGCACATGCACGCATTGCATGTATTGGCCAGTCCATTGTAGTACCTGCAACACCGTAGAACCTGGAACTTAATTACATGCACTAATTAAGTGCAGTCGTAGAGTACAGTACACTGTACCATACAGCTACGTGCTCGCGCTCCTCTCTTTATTTCGCATTTATGCGCCATTAAATCCAATCAGATCTCTCACACTGCTCCGGTTCAAAACAAAGATCGTCGTCATTGGCCCATGCTTAACCAACACAATTAACACACTATCTAGCATGCTTCATTAGGCATTAATTCCATAGTAGGATAAGCAGAGGGCCAGAACCTATACCAATTGGTTTGTAATTAATGATGACGCTTATGAGCTAATGTCCATGGTAGAATATAATTTCGGGGAAAAATAAAAGGAAGGGGACAAATAAAATGATCGTTCAGGGCATGCACGGTTACCGTAACATACACTTCCGCCGGCGCCGAACGGCGGGCTACGGGGCGCGTCCTGGCCTGGATATGTGGGGATATATGGAAAACTATTTTGATCTCTTAAGAAGATGTCTTCTCATTTGTTTAAAAATATATCAACGAGTTATGAAAAATTCTTTAAAAATTTGACAACATAGATATATCACTTCATGAAATTTTAGATCCAAACTTAACTTATATATTGCATATAAAAAGACAAATTCAATGTATAAATAATAGTTATACTATTCACACTTGAATTTATCTTTTCTTTTAATACGTAGGTCGAATTTGAACTAGAACATGCCACACCAGAATCTATCCATGGATGCAATCCCCAGCTCCAACTGCTTGGACAGTTGGACTCCTAACGCACACTGTTTCACTTGTATGCATTCAGGGGCGGATTTGCCAAGGGGGGAGGAGAGGGGGGCTCAAGCCCCTCCTACCCTGGCCGCGCCTGTAGAGCCCCGCTCAGTCCCCCCTTAAAAATCTATGGCAATGGAGGTAGGGAAGGAGGGGCTAGAGAGGAAATGAAGGTTAAAGACGAGGCGTGAGAGCGTCGGCTGTTTCTCTGTCTCTATATTTCCTAAGCCCAAATAGAGAAAAGAGGCCCAATAAGAAATAGACACAGACACAGACTATGGGCCTTTCTTCTTTTCCCTCGAGGCCTCAACAGTTCGACTCTTCGACTCCCCAGTTCCCCTTCGGCTTCGACACGCGGGAGCGAGAACGGCGGCCAATGGGTCTGCTAGGGTTTCCCACGGGGCACGGGCCGCAGGCAGCGGCAGGCCACACGCCACAGGCCGGCGAGGGGCGAGCCACAAGCGACACCGGCCGGCGAGCAGCACCGAGCGACCGGCAGTTAGCCGGCGGGGCACGAGTGGCGGCAGGCCACAAGCCAGCGTCCAGCGACTCCGGGCGGGCGGGCGGCTGCTGGCCGGCGGGGCACGGGCGGCGGGCGACTGGGCGTTGGGCGCACGCGCACAGCAGGTCAGCAGCAGCCACCAGGCAGGCCAGCCGCCAGGGGGCACCGTGCACGCAGGACGGTAGGCGCACAGCAGCAGCAGCAGCCAGAAGGTAATTTAGGTAAATTTCTCATTTTTTGTTCTTTAGATTTAATTTTTTTTCAAAATTTGATTAAGGACAAATTGCAGATTGTTCAAAATGTCCAAAAGAACATTGCACACATATTTTTCTAGTTCAAGTGGTACATCAACAACAACAACTCCCGGCACTAATGACAGCACAAATCAACCAAAGATACGTAGATTGGAGTTTAGTCAATCCGATATAGTTGGTGATCCAGGAAATCGAAAACCAATTGAAGAATATGCACACGAAATTAGAGACCAAATAAGAAGGGCATATGCTTTGAGTGGTCCAACCCAACCTCGTAATCTTACCTTTGGTCGTAAATGACAAAGTGGTGAATGGAGATCATTTCAACCAATTTGGTTTGATGAGTTTGATTGGCTAGAGTATAGTGAGTCTAAAGATGCAGCTTATTGCTTATATTGTTATCTTTTCTTTGATCCGAGAAAGCGTGAAAAATTTGGTAGTTCTGTCTTTGCAAGGGATGGTTATGTTAATTGGAAAAAAGCTAAGGAAACTTTTAATCGTCACACTACTTGCAAGACTCACAATGATGCTAGGCTAAAGTGTGATGACTTTATGAACCAAAGAACAAATGTGGCTAGAAAAATTGAAACAATTAGCAAGGAGAAAGAGAAAAGATATGAGATTCGCTTGACATCTTCTTTAGATGTAGCAAGATTTCTCATAATGCAAGGTGATGCTTTCCGTGGACACGATGAGTCCTCTACTTCTAACAACAAGGGTACATACAGAGAGATGGTTGATTGGTACAAAGATAAAGTTGAGATGGTTAAGGATGCATATGATAAAGGTGCAAAAATTTGCAAAATGATATCTCATCATATACAGAAGGACCTTACAAAAGCTTGTGCAGAGGAAGTCATGTCAGTGATTATGGATGAGATTGGAGATAAAAAGTTCTCCGTATTGATTGATGAGTCTCGAGATGTATCAATAAAGGAACAAATGGTTGTAATTCTGAGGTTACTAGATGAGATTGGAGATAAAAAGTTCTCTTTTTTACCTTGACTTTTACTTCTACTTGTACACTTGTACTAGCATGAAATAAAATATGATGTGCAGGTTTGTGAATGATGAAGGAAAGGTGATGGAGAGGTTTCTTGGACTTCAACATATCGAGAGATGCACAGCTGCTGCATTGAAAGAAGCTTTGGTCAGTATGCTTAACAGTCATAAGCTACCAATCTCTAGGCTTCGTGGACAAGGCTATGATTAAGCTTCCAATATGAGGGGTGAATTTAATGGTGTGCAAAAATTGATTCGGGATGAAAATCCTTATACTTTCTATGTGCATTGTTTTGCCCATCAATTGCAATTAGTGGTTGTTACTGTTTCAACTTCTACTCTAGCCATTGCAAATTTCTTTAACTATATTCCTCTAATAGTCAACACTGTCGGTGCATCTTGTATGAGAAAGGATGTCTTGCTTGCAAAGCATCATGATGTGTTGTTAGAAAAGTTAGAGAATGGGGAGATTATCACTGAAAAAGGTTTGAACCAGGAATATAGCCTAGCAAGGCCTGGAGATACTAGATGGGGTTCACATCTTAAAACTTTACTTCGTATTTTGGTGATGTGGGAAGCTGTCTTAGACATTCTTGAGATAGTAAAAAAAGATTCTGTTAAACCAACAAGTAATAGTGAAGCATTTGGTTTAATTGGTAAAATAGAGAGCTTTGATTTTGTGTTCATAATGCATTTAATGATAGAATTGTTGAGCATCACAGATGGTCTGTCACGTGCTTTGCAAAGGAAGGATCAAGACATTGTTGAAGCAATGCATTTGATCATAGATGTGAAAGAGCAGTTGCAGGATATGAGGGACAACGGATGGAATCTACTATTCAAAAGGGTGAAAACATTCTGTGATAAGAATGAGATTGAAGTGCCAGATATGGATAAGGAAATAAATGCTAGAGGGACGTCTGCACGTAGAAAGCAAAAGGTAACAAACATGCATTTCTACCATGTTGAGGTTTTCCTTGCTGCCATAGATACTATTTTGTCTGAGATGAATCATTGATTTGGTGAAGTTAGTTCAGAATTATTAGTATGCATGGCTTGTCTTAACCCAAGGAACTTCTTCTCTAATTTTCATGTGGATAAGCTTGTGAGACTTGCTGAAATTTATGCTGAGGATTTTGATATTGGTGACCTTATTGTTTTGCTAAATGAACTTAAAGCCTTTGTCAGTCGTGCTAGAAGAACTCAAGAATTTATTGGATGTACGGAGCTTGGAAAAGTTGCTGAAATTATGGTCAAGATTAAAATGGACACATCTTATCGATTGGTGTATCGGCTCATTGAATTAACATTAATACTTCCGGTGGCAACGGCTTCAGTTGAGAGGATATTTTCTGCTATGTCTATTGTAAAGACAGATTTGCGTAACAAAATGGATGATGAATGGCTCAATAACTTAATGATATGCTACACTGAGAAAGAGATATTTAGAAGCATCAAGAATGACAAAAATCATAAAATAATTTGAAGACATGAAAACCCGACGTATGTTAGTACCTCGGAACAATTTAGTGGTATGATATATGTTCTCTTCTACCTTCAAAATTTTGAAGTTAAATACTTCAACTTTGTGTTACTAATTTATTTTTTCTTATATATAGATTGCTCCTAATGATTCATGAAGAATATGGCAGCGTGAATGCGTAGTCACCGATCTTTTATTGGTTAGTTATAAAAATTGTATCTTTTACTTCTTCTTATAAATTATGATGCACTTTCAATTGTTTATCTAAGTTGTCGTGTAAAAGGCTTAAAACTGCTATATGTTAGTTTTGTATGGGATATAATTGAGTTAAGTTAGTTTAGCTCTCTTTGGACCAGCCCCTCCAAAATATTTTTTCTAGATCCGCCACTGTACGCATTGGACGGTCTCGTACGTGTATATGCATGCACGTTGTGCACACATTAATAGTGCATTGCTGCTACTACTACTATACCATGCATGCAGCTACATTACAAGAACAGCAAGGACATTATTTTGTCACATCCTGTTCTGGCAACAATCATACGGACGGCACCAAGGAGGGTGCGCCACGGGAACGGCGAACTATCTCCTACGGAATCACGATGCCAGTACCAGTCTAGGAAAAATGATGCTGGTACCCATGGTAACATGATGAATCGTTACAATACTAATAATAAATTTATATCTTTATGTTGCAACTTCAGGTAATCCCTTGGTAGCAAACCTCATTAGAGAAATAGCGGCAGCGGAACTTAGCGTAGCTAGAACACCAATCCACGGGCAGCAGCTTGGGTCTAGGGATGAAACCCTAACATTCACCATCTTCAACTTGTACTAAGAAAGGGGTAGAAAAACAACAACAATAGAAGGGTGAGTACTTTAGTACTCAGCAAGCCACATGAAAATATAAACATGCAAGCTTCAAAGAGAGACTGGATTTATTTTGCAAGTCTTCTTTTTAAAACCTTTTCCAAACTCTAAGTGTAGAGTTTTTATAAATCCATTTGGAAGGAGACTCACAGTCTTGATCCGACTGCGAGTTGCTTTGCAACAACTCAAACGGAAAGCAAAGTTTTAGTCTTAGTTATTTTTTCCTCTTTTGCTCTATTAGTTTATCTCCACTTTCTCAAATATATCCATCAGTCGTCTCAACTGTGCATGAATATACTCATCACATCTTATATCTTGGCCTTCTTGAGCCATCCATGTCTTATAGCCATCTGCTTCTGTCGGCGAAATGGGTCTGGGGGTCCCACATTCTGCGGGGACGCGTGGATCTCCGGCCATGTCAGTTCCCCGGGGGGCCATCCCTCCATCGGCCCCGGGCTCGTCCCCGGGGTGACATCGACATCGGCCCCGGGCTCGTCCCCGGGGCGCCGTAGCCATCGGCCCCGGGCCCGTCCCCGGGGCACCGTCTCCGTCGGCTTCGGCCCCGGGGCGTCATTGGCCTCGGGGCCGTGCCTTGCCTCCGGGCGCCATCGTCCCATTCTGTGCAGTCAGAGCCTTTTGACTACGGAGGCCCCTTTCACTGTGCAATCGCTGTTCACGGTCAGAGCCTTTTGACTTGGAGACGTGCGCCGTCACGTCTCCACGCCCCAGCCATCCTCCGCGGCCGACCTACCCGGCGTGGACGCAGCAGGCGGCAGCGGGCGGACGTGCAAGACAAGACGGCGACAAGACAGTGAGAAAACAAGCCATACCTGCCCTCTCATGTAGCTCTCTCGCGTGCGTTCGGCGTTGTGGACTCCCCTCGCCTATAAAGGAGGATCCATGCTGTAGACGAACGCAGGCAGCTGAAGCTCCAACCTTAGACAACAGAGATCTCCCTCTCCTTCCTCGAGTCCGGTCGCTGGTAGAACAACCGACGCCACCTCCGGATTCCCGGTGAGCTTCCGAGCTCCCGGGGCCCTCCTTGTAAACCACAATACCACATTCATCTCTCTCTCTCTCATAGTCCAAAACACAGGAGTAGGGTATTACGCTCCGGCGGCCCGAACCTGTATAAATCCTCGCGTCTCCCTCGTGTGTGCTGTTCATCGTCTTCCCCGCGGGATCTCCTCGGTTCGGACGGTCCGGACCCGGTTCGGACGGTCTGGACCCTTCAGCCTCCGTCCTCTGCTTCACCGCGGTTTGGACGGTCCGGGCCCGCTGTGGACGGTCCGAACCCCGCAGTCTTTTCTACGTCTTCTTCGCCTATCTTTCTGCTACACCTGAAGCCGGCTCCGCCTGAGAACTACTCCCCTGGCCGAATCTCAAAAGGGGGTCTCCCGACTTCCCGCCGTCGAGGTTTAATCCTCCGATAGCTTCCCTTCAGGAAGCCTACTCTATGATGCCATCCGGCATCTTGGGTCACACAGGCTCATTTCAGGACCACTCAGGGCATTCGTCAGTCACACAGACCAACTCTGGTAACGATTCCCATTCCCATAAACCAGTTTTACAAAGCACAGGCAAAACAAAACTACGCTAAGAGAATCACCTCATATTCACCCTTAACCGTAGGCACGGCTGTTCGAACAGTTTAGCTAAACTCTACGGAGGTTGCACGCTTTACCCACATGACATGAAACTTACACCGAGTATTGGCCAGTACCGGAAGTTCATGATAAGGCCTTTCGAAAGCTAACCCATGAATATCCCATGCTACATAGTTGGGTCGAGTCTCACGACCAAGCATCCGACAAGTCCATGCTTTATTTACTTAGGGATACCGGTAATGTCTCCTACTTCTACCGTCAATAGAATATAAATGCCATGTAAGCGCATAAGTCCATATGCATAGTCTCCATCTCCTACATCCCGGCATCTCACAACTACTGGCATATAAGATAAACATGAATCAACAATTTACTTTTCCAGGGGTATCCCACAATACCTGTGTGGTCGCACTGTAAGATATTTGGATGGAATTCTTTAAGGAAACGATCCTTATATGCAAATACAAAACCAAGTCACGCAGGCGAGCATACCGCATCGTGAGCTTTCATAAACCATCACTTTCCTTTTAAAACCTACCGACACCAGGTGTCGAGTTTTCCAAAACGATTACCAAACCATTTTTCCCCCAAGTCGTCATTTATCAGTGTATGTGAGGGGTTTGACCGATACCCACGCCCAAAGAGCACGGATACGAAGGTACCATTTTAATGTAGTGATAAGTAGATTAAGAGTTTCCAACATCCTATGAAAAATAATGCAACTAATAGGTAGGTTCGTCGGTTACACGCAAACTGAGGCCAAATCAGATTAAAGTGTATACTAGTCATGTAATTTTTCAATCAACACATTTACTAAAATTAGGAGCAATATGATCGAAGAGTGGCTTGCCTTGGTCTTGGTTGCCAGGTTGTCGAAGTTCGCGCATCGGGTGAATATTCGGAACGTCCGCTATACGATCCACAAAGAAAAACTATACAAAAACCTACAAATATATAATATTTATTATAAACTAATAGTGTCATTAGGTAGATCTCAATTTTAATAAAATTTTGGAAGTTGAACGGAGTTGATCGGACTTACAGTTGATGAGTTTTGAATTTTCAAAATTTAAACTTTTTTCTAGATAAGAGAAAAGTATTTACTGAAAATGACAGGGGAATATTATCTTGGAATATTCCCCTTGGGGTGACTGACATGCGGGGCCTGCTGTCAGTGATACGGAGAGGAGGGAGAACCTATGGCTCACTGTGGGCTTGGTTTATGAAGAGAGGGAGAGAAGTGGTACGTGGACTGGGCTCACAAAGGTATTGGGTGGTGGACAGGAGAACCTAGGCCCACCGTTCAGTAGACCGGTCTACCAAAGACGAGGACTATGGACGGGGGAGGGGCGGTTGGAGGGGTGACAGGACACTGGTGGGGCCGACTTGGGGCCCATTGGCAGTGCCCCCTTTTTCTTTCTCTCTTTTTTTTCTTTTCTCTCCTTTCCTTCTTCTTTCTTCTCTGTTTTCCTCGCTCCTCTCTTTATCCCCTCGCGAGGCGAGGCCGAACGGCGCGGGGCGCCGGCCGGTGCGAGCACGAGGCTCTGGCCGGTCGCCGGTGGTGGCGGCCGGTGGCGGACGGTGGTGGGGCAGAGGCGGGGAAGGGCAATGCCGGGTAGCGGTAGGAACGGCGCAGGCAACGGCCTGGCTCGGGTGGCGATGGCGGCGGTGGGGCTTCGGCGGCGGCTGGAGGGGCAGAGCTCGTCGGGTGGCTTTCGGCATGCGGCGGACACCGGCGGCAACGATGGAGGGCCCCGCACGGAGGCCGGGTGGCCGAGCAGAGCGGTTGCTCCACTCGGGTCGAAGGCCGAGGCAGAGCCCAGCGGAGAGAACTCCGGCGAGCAGCGGCTTGTCGAGCGGTGGTGGTCGTGGAGGAAAAAATTGCCGGGGAGCTCTGAAAGTTGGCGGGCACCGGCGACGCTGAAGGGCTGGGCTCGGCGGGGAGGTCTCCGGATCGACGACTGCCGGCGGAGGGGCTCTGGATGGGCAACAGTGATGGAGTTATGGCGGCGGCGAGCTTTTATAGTCGCGGCAGGCTGCGGAGGACGGAGGGGGAACCGTCCACCCGGTGGTCCGAAGGGAGCGGTGGTCTGTGGCGCGTGGCGCCGTCTTTTGGACCAACGCTCCGAGGGCGGCACGGCGAGGACGGTACGACGGCAAGGAGCGATGGACGAGACGTGGGCAGCAGAGACGTGCGCGGCACAGGCGGCAGCTCCCGGCCGGATTCGCGGCGAGAAAACCGCGGCTGACAGCGCGGCGTAGAGGCGACAGGGCGAGAGCGCGTGGGCGGCGTCCTCTTGCTCTGCGGTGGTCCGAAGGGAGCCGCGGCTGGCTTCGGTCCGGCGATCCTTCAGTCGTCTCTGGCAGAGGAGTGGCGGAAAGCACGAGTACGGCGGTGACGGGTGAGGCGCGGTGAGGTTCACATGGCTGGGGCATTTGAGGGGGCGATGCATGGAGCTAGGTGTGCAGCGACGAGGGCGGCACGTGCTTTGGGTCCGGCTCGGCATTTTACCGAGCACGGGGCGGGCGTGCGCGGCCGGTTGGACCGGGGAGGAAGATGAGTGTGCGGTGGGGTGCGAATGGCCATCCGCCAGATTGGCATGGTGTGGGTCCCATATGGCAGTGGCTGATGGATGGGCGTGCGTGCGCGCGAAAGAGATCAGGCGGGCGCTCACGTTACGGGCGCGCGGGTCGGCTGATGGGCCGGCGTAGTCGCGGCCCACGGGGAGGCGAGGATTTGCGTGATCCTGGGCCTGCAGCAGGCTGGCATAGTGGGCCGGCTGGGGAAGAGGAGAGGGATGGCCCATGTGCACAGTGGCCTTTATCTATTTCTTTTTAATTCTAGGAGGAGTCTTTTTGGGAGCATTGGAATGGATAGAGGAATTTAAATTTGGTATATGGGTAAGGATTCTTAGACCTCCAAGGAGAAGGATTTCGACTGAGACCTTTGTCAATTGACAAGAATTTTGAAATTTGAAAGCACTTAAATAAATTTGAGAGGAGGATGGAAAGACAGGGAAACTTGAGGGATATTTGTAATCAAACTCTGGCATTTGATTCCCCAAGATTTCAAAATTGTTAGGATGGTATACTGACTTAAATTTGATATATGAGATGAGGTTTGGCCCTTGGACTGAATTTAAATAATTTCGAACGGATTGTGAGTAAAGGATTTTTAAAGCAGGATTTGATCTCGTAAACTAAACCCTTATAATTTATTTGGGAGGACTTCAAAGGTATTTCAAGGAGGGTTTAATTTGAATTTTGCTAAATGAATTCTCGGAGAATTTTAGGGTTTTTCGAATAGATTATATAGAGACAGGAAATATTCCTTCTTTGGAAAGGCTTTAATATTTTGAGAAAACAGAGAAAAATTTTGGTAGGTCAGGAATGTTATTCGAGGAAGGCGTTTTGAGGTGAGGGTTTAGAGTCACGAGGAATGATTTTATTGAGATCTTTGGCACGATTCCTAGATACACATAAATAACCAAATTTTTTAAACATACAAATTTTATTAAAATAATTTTTCAAAGATACACGAGATTCGGGGCATTACATATTTCTAGGCCTGTCATGACCGTGATGCTTCATGCTTGCATGCATGCAGTTACCAACGAGATCGACCACACTGAGAACGCTAAGTTTAACGACACCAACAACAAGCTCTCGTATGTGATCCTCTTCAGGTCGACATATAGGTCTTATTTAGTGGAGTTTCTATCGGTTACAGTTTCTTTATAGAAACTCCCTTAGACAGTTCAGATTTTCACTTAGTTTTGAGATCTAAAATTGTAAAAGCCAAAAAATAAATTAAAAGTGAGAAAGTGAGAAGTCCTCAAATTCTCACCAGCTGTTTATCTTAGCTCCTAGCTGGCTGGCCGGTGAAACGTTGAGCTCGCATTCACCTCCACGTTGGCCTGTGATGTGAGTCCCCAACCTATATATCAAAGCAGCTCTCCTCTCCTCTATTATATAAATCACAAAGGCCTCAGCTCGCTGCAGCTCACTGCCTCCTCACGCCACCTACCTATTTGCATCAGCTCACTGCTCAAGAAGTCGACGTACGTGGCAACAATGGCGACGGCGAGGTCGCTCCTCTTGCTCACGGTGGCGGGCTTCTGCTTCTGCTTCTGCATCTGCAGCGGCGAGGAGGTTATCATGGGCATTGGGGACGAGATGGCGGCGGCGCGCGGCGGCGACCCGCCGTACTGCGGCAACCTGAGGATGGCCGTGGAGGCACGAAACATCATCGGCTGGAAGACGGTGCCGCCACAGTGCGCGGACTATGTCGCACGCTACATCACCGGCGAGCGCTACCAACGCGACGCCGACGTCGTGACCAACGAGGCCATCGCCTACGCCGAGAGCCTCAAGCTCTCCGGCAGCGGCAAGGAGATCTGGATCTTCGACGTCGACGAGACCGCCCTCTCCACCTTGCCCTACCAAACCAACCATGGATTCGGGTGCGTATACCCTAGCTCAACTATCCTCATGCCCTGGGCCATCAGAAGAGAGGACACATAAATTCGTACTCATGCAAAATAGGACAGATCATTTGTGAGCGCGTGTTGCGTGAATTCCAAGACTTCAGGGAGCACAAACAAACAATTAATTGTTCACTAAATTAGTGCATACCACTTTGATGGTCCTGAGATGTTAGGGATACTAACTAAATAGTACTCTCTCTCTCCAGTTATAAAATGTTAGGGATACTAACTAAATAGTACTCTCTCTCTCTCCAGTTATAAAAGGATGCTATTTTGAACTTATAGGAAAAAATAATTTTAAAAGTATAAATCTAAAAAGTTAAAAGAGTGTTATATTATCTTAAAAAGCTTTTGTTATTATAAACTTTCCTACATATTTTCATATGCACATAGTTAGAATCAAAAGCAAAAATAAACAACTTGATTTTAGAAGTGCGTTCTCATAATCAAAATTTGTATCCGTACTAAAATCACAAAAGCTTGTGGATTTTGAGAGATGATGGTCTAAATCTATCATTACGAGTGTTTTTTAAGTTAAATATTTCTTTCATATCAAAAGCCAAACCCACAATCAAAATTTATGAATTGAGTTTCTGAAAATCACAGTCTAGAAGTTAATTAAACCAAAAGTAATAAATATGATTTGTGCTAACTTATATATGTTGACTGCAAGTATATGTGCACAATGATTTTTAATTATGACTGGAAGGGAGTATACTATGAGATTAAAATATATTCCCTCTGTCTCAAATATAGTTACTTTTAGCATTCAAATTTATCTTATAATATAGCTACCTCTCCACCTACTTCTCTATCTCAACCAAACACAACACTCTCTCATTAAATTCTTTACATATTTTTCCATCTCGACCAATCACAACCATTTCTCACTTTATCCTTAATCCCTCAAAAAAATGCATAAAAGACAATAATAGTTAATTATCATATGGTTATATCAGACCAATTGACCTATTATATTTACTACAGAAAAGCACATATATATACAAATACAGCTACATAAAAACACATATATATAGGTCAACTCACTGCGGACAGCTTGTTAGAAAACGTTTGAATTAACAACGTGGTTGTATAAAAAAATGCCGACAGACAGATTTTCTCTGATATATTGTCCACTTGGTAAATCTCTGATATATTGTCCACTTGGTTCTTGTCTTTTATGAGTCTGATTAATCATACAAAAGTTTATATTAACCAATGCACGCGCAATCAGGCAGATCGTTATAGCCCAAGGAACATATTTTGTGTTTTATTCAAAACATCCCTCGATCGAATTAATGTGCTAGGAAAACTATGCAAGCATTTCTACTAGGATGTTGATAACTAATCTATAGTTCTATACCTCTCCTAATAGGTCGTTTTGAGGAACCCCACATTAATATGAAAGATATATATCATATTATCACGATCATATATCACGCTACTGGAAATACTATTGACTTTTAATTTTTAGTACAATAGACTATTTAGTCTTATTTATTCTAAATTTTAATAATTTCTATGTTCAGAGTTAATAAATATGAATTGCACAAACCTTAGACTCTTATTTTTAGTATTTCATTTATTCAATTCCAACATTAGAAACTAATAATTAGGAAATTAGAAAAAAAATTTAAAAATATATATATATTTTTAAGTTTTATAAATATACAGTGAGAGAGAACTTTTATAAATATATAAAGCACGGCACCACGCGATGCCGCGGTTGGGGGGCGCGGGACCGCTCGTTGCCGCTTCGAGGCCTAAGAATTCATGGCAAGGTAGGTCAGAAACAACACAGCGACGCTAAAAGATGAAACCACACCGGTACCACGCTACAGCCACACGAGACCGGGGGTGGCGCGAGACGGTGCCACATGCCGCATGGGCAATACGCGGCACCGCCTGGTCCTCAATAAAAAAACAATTTGCATGTATGCTTGACAGGGACGGCACATGATGTGTGTGCATCTGTAGGATTTTCTCTAGAGTAGGATAGATACTGCCAATGCTGCTGAGTGCTGAAAAGCTGATGGAGCAGAATATATATACAGACTATACAGTATGCACTTCCATGGAGCCAAAAAGTTTAGCCGCTGAGGCCTGGAGTAATCAATTTATTTCCTATACACTGTACTTTCCTTTTTAATACGTATGTATATATATATACACATATATACATATACATATATACATATATGGAGCAAACATGCATCCATGCCTGGCCGATCGAACTTCTGCTGCTAGCTGTTGTAGTAAGCCACTAACTATAAAACTGGTGATTAACTGCTGCTAGCTGTATGCACGCTGCCGGTGTCGTACGTGTGCTGCACGCCACCGGCCTGTCCTTGGCCTGCGCACCGAAAGGACGGCGGTGACGCGCTTTGGCCGCGCTGCTTTGTGGCGGTGCCGGCACGATAAATGTATATTTTTGTTACTCTTTTATTTATCTATATATATTTATAGAACTTAAAAAAAAGATATTTTTAAATTTTTTTCTAGGAAATTGTACATGAGACTATTCTTTTAATCTAAAAAGTTATAATTAGAAAATAGTACTATACAATATTACTTAATAATTTAATATCTCTAATACCAATAATAGTAACCTATTGAATCAGCAACAAGGGTTCTTGTACTGATTGCTAATCCCCTTCTCAGAGCTAAGCCGTTCGACAACGCGAGCTTCCTCCAGTACATAGCGCAGGGGAGCGCGCCGGCGCTGCAGGCGACACTGCGGCTGTACCGGCGGCTGCTCCAGCTCGGCATCAAGCCGTTGTTCCTGACCGATCGCACCGAGGACCAGAGGGCCGTCACCACCAACAACCTTCTCCAGCAGGGCTACTGCAATTGGGAGAAGCTTGTGCTCCAGCCGGTGGGGCTTCAGACCTCGACGCTGGCGTTCAAGACCGGCGAGCGGCAGAAGCTGGTGAGCGCCGGCTACGTCATCGTCGGCAACATCGGCGACCAGTGGAACGACATCCGTGGCTCGCCGGAGGGTTGCCGCACCTTCAAGTTCCCCAACCCCATGTACTACGTCGACTAGCTCAGCCGCCGGAACCCTAGATTGCTTGCTAGCAAGCTAGCTAGCTATCCATGGATTATGTAGTTTGCGTGCGTTGTTCTACTCGTTTTTGGTCATGATCGAATTGCTTCTAGTAATTAATCTTTGATTCGTATGCTTGATTTCCTTGTTAGTTGTGGGTGAGATGGGATTTAAATTTGTAATAATGCTTGTTTGGCAATTGGCCATTGACTGATCAATGTACTGTGTTGAGCAAGCTTGTTGTATTTAGTACAGTATTAGTAATGGCCACAATTAATGAGTCAAGATGGTGTCTTGCATTGAACATGTTCCAAGTTGATTGAATTTATATCTTCATAGAGAAAAGTGATTAGAGTTGTCAAATCTTCAAAAAGGATAACAAATTGACTTGTCTCTCTTTGAATTTTTGTTAGTTTATTCTAGTCAGCCCTAGCTATTTTGACCGGATATTGGCATCAACAAGTGATAATTAATTTAAAATCTATCCTTTTTAGGATTCCGCCACATTTTGGATTAGAAAGTTGATTTTAAGCCCTTGAAGACTCTGCCATTACGTTGTCTAAGGAATTATAAAAAATTAAAAATAGATAAGATAGATTATTTTATTTTTGTGTCATGATATGTCTTTTGACAAACATATGAGAATATACTATATATTTTTGCATATTCCTCCGTATATAAACACGCAAGATGAAATTTGTTCTAAAAACTCTATATTAAGAAATAAAAGTAACAATCCAACTACGAATTTAACTGAACCTTTCCGTAGTCTGATTTGATATTTTTTTATTTTTTTTCCACGAATATGCAACACTATCATCTATGTTCTCTATTTTCTTCAAAATTTTCAGAATCACTTAGACCACATGCACAAATGAGGGCCATACCCTCGAGGAATTAAAATAGGTTGCCCTGGAGACATATCTATAATTTGACTGAATATCAACAGAAGATCAGAAACGAGACATAGAGCACACCATTTAATCATATATATAAAGATGGTGGTTGCAGAGCGTTCAGTTGAAAACCTGAAATACCTGTAAAGGGCCAGATGCATACAAGACAACTTTTGCTGCTTATATAGCTAAAGATGTTTTTCAATAAACACGTCTTATTGAAAATGAACACCTCAGATCAATTCTACAAAGTGTCCTCTTAATTTGCACTGTTCTCCGGCAATCATGAGCTTGCACACATTATTGTGTAGTAAATTTACGTGTAGTAATTTTGCGGTGTTCTCTCTGCTGCATGGGCTGGGACGTACTATCTATTTGGTCCCTGTTATTGATTCGATGTGCACCTAAAATGCAACTTGACACTATGTAAGGTATTGCTTACAGCCATTGATTGGTGCTTGCATCCATGGTGGTTGGCCTGAGATCACTACGAAAATTATTTTTACAAACAGTCAAATTGAGTAATATGGTCCATTTGTAATGAATGATTCTGGGACATGTAACAAGATGATGCTTCTCCTCTCTATTAACACTTAGATGTATGGGTCGTTGAATCAGTAACCTAGGACAAACTCAAGATAGAAATATGTAGGAAAAACATTGGACGGATGGAATAGACCAAGGACATACTCAAGATAGAACATGGAGGAAAACACTTAACTGCTGATAAAGTTCGGCAATATGGTAACATCCTCAAGAGTTGAATAGTATGCCTTCATCCTCTAAGGTTTTCTTTTGTGATGCCTTATATATGATTATAAACGTAGGTTGATTATTTTATATTTATAACGATGTTCCACTAGTAGAGGAGTTGTATACTATTCAAAAAGGATTCAATGGCTAGACATTGAAATAAAATTAAGCAACAAGATGTTGAAATCAAATTAAAGCAATAGAACACTACATCATGACCTATTAGCTATGTTGAAGGGTTGGATCCCGATTACACTATTCAAGGATGTAGGAGTCGTCTGGTACCAAGGTATTCATCGATATGTAGAAGCAGAGCGGACAAGGATTTTTATACTGGTTTGGGTCCCCAAGAGGGTAATAACCCTACTCCAATTTATATATATTGTTCGGAATATACACCAAGTATAAGGATGTGTATCAACTGTCTAGCCTACCAACTACGATTGATAGGATGCAGTAGTCGGTGACTCAGTGGAAAGGCTTCTCCTTGGCTCTAGCTTGGTGTTTTTAGATTTGTAGGCTTATGATTCGATGCCCTCCCCTCTTGGGAGGCATTGTATTTATACCATTAGATGACCTTTTCTCCAAGTAGAACTCGGAGACTCCCGCATAGAACACGGGAAGACCAAACCTTATCGTAACCGAGTCGAACTATAGAGTCCTCCTTCACCCGGAGTACGTTTCCTTCTCTGTCTGTAACTTTTTCCATATCCGGTCTTCACCTTCCGTATCTTATTAGGTATGCGGTATTCCTGGTGACATATGTCCATATATACAGGGTATGCTATATCTACTACACTAACAGTAGCCCCCAAATATTATTCAAATGTGAAGCTGCCCAGTTTGCCATGAACTGGTGGCACAGGTCTTCCCATGAGCGGATGGAGCTCAGGGGAAGGTTCATGAGCCAAGAGTGGGCCGAGCCCTTCAGGGTTACATGAAAGTAGTTGGTCATTACCTTCTTGGTCATGCCCGCCATGTGGATGGCGGTCATGTAGATCTACAGGAACTCCATGGGGTCGATGGAGCCGTCGTACTTTTCAGGCAAGTCAAGTCGGAACATGACGGACCAGTGGACCTAGCGAAGCTCGTGGGAGAAAGCTCAGCACCCAGCGCCGTATGGTCTGGTGGCACTAAGCCGATCGGTATGCAGGTTATTGTGCCTTGAGGAACTACGGCAGTCGGGGGCAGAGCCGGAGGATGCCTAGTCCTCCGTGGCCTTGGCCTCTCGGTGCCTCTCCTGATTGCGCTCAAGGGTAACACGCGCATCCTCGTTGACTCTCCGCTCATTGATGCGTGAACGGAGGTCTTGCTCCCCTGCAGACGCCAGGGGGGTGGCAAGGCACCATGCGATGCTTCCGCCGGACCTCCGTTCACTCCCGAGAGATGGACCTTGGCGCGACGACGTCACGATAGATGGCGCACTGGATCTCGAAGCGCCACGGTAGGTGGTGCCATGGATTCTCTTAGCCATAACATGGCGGTGGGCTGTGCCCACCAAGTTGGCCACTTCTTGTAAGCCATTGACCCTCCGAGGTTTTCCCGGCGACCTAGTGAGGAGGATGCCTGAGAGGCGCCTACGCTAAAAGTAGTGCACTCCCTAGACTGGTGCTGCCGAAGTTGAATCGGCACCGTGTCGGCGCGCGGTACGCACTGGGTGGAGTCCTGGCGGCAGGATTAGCCGCCTCCTGATGGGGTTCCGTCAGCACACTTGCGGCAGCCGCGGTTCCACTATGCTTAGCGCCATGGCCCTCCATGCAAGGCGGCACCGTGTATGCTGTTGTAGCACGAAGGCGAGCGAGTGGCGCCGCCCTATGCTGGCCTCGTGCCAACTGTGTCGGAGCCGACCGAGGGTGATGCTAGGGCGAGGGGGCGACGCAATTCGCTGGCCCATGACCCCGTTCTCCGCCTCATCAGAGTCAGAGTGTCAGTGACGATGTCCGCCAGCCACCTCGAGCTTCCCAAGGCGAGAACAAGGTGAACTCAAAAATTCCTCTCCTACCTGGCACGCCAGCCGTCGGTGAATGAACACCAGGAGCAGGGATTGACCAGATCCCCTTTCGGTTCGACGGGGGGAATGAAGTTCCTGAGTTGCCTAGGAGATGGAAGGAGGTGGACACCAGATGTTTTAGACAGGCTCGGGCCATCCAGGGACGTAATTCCCTACTCCTGTGTATTGTGTTATGCTTTGTTTCTTGTTCAGAAAAAGTCTTTCTCATGGTCCCGAACCTCCCCTTATATATCCTGGGGGTACCACAGTGACCGAACTGAAAGGATGGGCATAAAGATTTACACCATAAATTACAACTAGGTTACGAGACGTGCACGCCCGACTAGCGTGTCTCAAGGAGCCGGTAGTCATCCTTCATCTACGCTCTTCCAGTCTAGGCCCTCATAAAGCAGAAGCAGGGGGGCGTGCATGCCGGCCACATGCCCTAGGCGCCGCCCGCTCGCACGAGGGGGGAGTTTGATTGAGAAGACATCGACAATCATTGCTGTTCCATGGACCAGCTTGTCGGCGTCTAGGAGGAGTGGGTGGAAAGTAGTGGGACCAGGCAAGCTGTCTGGAGTCAACCAAACCGTCTAATAGTCTATGCCGCCTGACAGCCAGCATAGGACTTCAATTGATAGGCAGCATGGCTTATCTTATCCAATGTGCCGCACGCCTCAGTGGGAAGATATTAGTCACATCGCCTTCCTTGAAAAGGCGCACGAAGGATGAGGTAGGGCGACACGCGACGCCTCGGCGCATTAAATGCACCGGTAGCCGTTCGGCCCTCGAGCACTTCTCTGTAGCACCACGTGGGTCGCGGGTGCTCAGGGGCGACCTTCTCGGGGCTGTCCATCTGTCCAGAGTGAATTTAGATAAATTCGAGCTCGGGGCTCTAAGCTCCTAGCCTTAAACCCCTCTTCTTCCTGACTCTGGGGGTACACGGCTCTCCCGGCGGATTTATGCTAGTAACCTGAGCTTAGGGAACATATATCGTGGCACCTGGCTGCCCCGTATCTGCGACGCGGGGAACCCTTGTTCCCATATCGCCGACATTATCTTTCAATGGAGAGATAAAACTTTGGAAAAAATGATTTTACCGTTCGGTTGATTACAAGATTTAAATTTGAACAAACTTTATGTAAATCAAACATATTTTGCAAAATTCAAAACTTGTCCCAATGAGAATTGCCAAAAAATTTGAAATTAAAATTAATTTGAACAAATATTGGTTGAAGTTAAATAGAATTTTCTAAAATGTTATTATTTTTGTAATTTGGGACCAGTTTTGAATTTTACGAAAATACGTTTCAATTCCGTTGGGACCGTATTTTTCAGGGTAGCCACCATCCTTCGTAATGATTTATCTTTCCATTAGGAAAGAATATATTAAAATAACAATCGTGGTGTCTTCTAAATAAATAATTATAAAAATAGAGTGTCCGGTCGAAAAACTACAAAACAATATCATAAAGTAAATGCCACAAATGAGTGTGCTAAGCACTAAGCAGTAGGCAAATTTTGCCGAACGGCAATGGAGAGACTCCTGACGATTTTCGTGATCTTCCCGGCGGCGGCATCCAGTATGTGTTCGACGCCGACGAGACGGCGCTAATCTCTCCAGCTGGCCTGCATGTGCCCTACTATATGCACACGCCAATTAATTAAGCACCGCTCAACTCGACACAGCAGCTTTTCATGGGCCAGCCAGAGTTTATTATCACATGGGCTAGCGTAAGGAAGAATCAACAGATGTTGCTACACTACTGGAATTGGGCGCCTGCAGTGCACAAGTAGCAGGAACAGCAAATTAAAAAGGTTGGCCTCGACATCACTAGGCCCAAGACTATGCTTCTATAGGATTTGTATGTTAGTCACCACTAAATGCAGAGTGCACATATATATTGCAAGGAATAAACTTATGAAATCTACATTAAACCACTTGAAATTTGCAAACCTACACCATAAATATTTAAAATTTACAATGAATCAGTTTGGAATTTTTGGTGAGTACACTTGTGAATTTTGCAATGAATAGTTATGAAAATTTTACAATGAATCCCTTCAGCCCACTCACACGAGAGGTGCTACTCGTTTTTTTTCTAAGATCGATAATTTGTATTAAACATTTAAGTATTAACTATTATAAACTTGAAAATACATTTATTTAATTTTTAAAGAAATTTATATATAATTTTTTTTAAAAAAACACATCATTTTATAATTCGAGAAATATGCTCATGATAAGCAAAAGAATAGCCCAGCACAAACCCCACTTCCGAACACCGCCTAATTCCCCCTCTCTCTCTCACAAACACACATTTATCCTCATCCATTCCTCAACCTTCTAATCTCACATATTCCTAGAGTCTTTGGCATAAGGGGTGTGGATCGAGCGGATAGTCAACGGTGGTCTCGAGGAGCCATGGGAGGCTGAAGCCAAGGCTGAGAATGGCCATGGGCTACGGCGGGCAGTTGTAGCCGATGTCAATGTTTAATATTGCGGAAACCCAGCAAACTTTTTTTGGAGGGGGGTGGGGACTATAGATCCTAAATTATTTTGGAAATTTGGAAATATTTCAGCCAAAAAAAATGAAATTTTAAAAATGATTGAATTTAAATAAAGTTTGCTAATTTTTTTTTAAAAATGAAATTTCTAGACGAAATAGTTTCGTTCCAGGGGACCAAATTGCAACCAGGAACGACGGGCAATGTCATATCAGTCGATCTGGATCTGGGTTTCGGCAACAGCACTTGCTTCAACTTCTCCAAGCTCTCTCCGCCGAGGTGTGCATGTGTTCTTTTGATCCATTTTGTTGTACTGTTTCTCTTGATCCTCCATCTTTCTTCCTTTCTTTGTGTTGAATTTGTGTGTGAAAATTATTAATTTGTGCATCCTTCGAGCATTTCTAATTGTGAATTTGAATTTGTGGAAATTTTGCTTGCTTCCATTTTTCCCAATCAATTGTAAGTTGAATACAAATGAGTATGAATGCTTGTGTGTGTATGAAAATTGTATCGTATTTCTATTTTTATTTTGGTAAAAATGAGTATCACAGTAGGTTCGTAAAATGATTACGAACCGGAAGTAATTGCCGGTTGTTTTCACTATGGATCCTCCTAGGTTCTAACAAGCAAAAGCAGCACGAAATAGGGCAATAATGCACAAAAAGTTGCCTTCGTCTGTGTTCTGGTATAAATAGCTAACTCATGCAACAACTGCGCACGAGCAAACAGAGAAAGTACCAATTAGCAATTGAATTATGCACATCTACCAAACTTCAATTTCTGTTCAGAGGAAAACTAATCGATCCTCAAATGATAGGGGACCCTACTGTAAACACTCGGAGAACACCATCGATGCGGTGATTCGTGTTGATAGATTGCGCACTGAATGGCACAAAGATTATATAGATATAAAGGCCTAGATGTAGGTCAGCCGAGCTTCTAATTACAAGGGATAAGATCCTATCTTTCTATCTATACTCAGCTAACCATCTTAGCCTTTCTCAAGTACATAATGATCATAACAGAATAACAAGAATATCTAACATTCCCCCAATCTAACCTTAACAGGTTGAGATTGTGCTTAAACATTTCCAATTGACAAACTGCAAGTGCTTTGGTGAATCCATCAGCTACTTGATCCTTTGTAGAGATGTGTTCAATTTCAAGAAGTTTCTTAGCCACTCTCTTTGACAAAATGATACTCTGCCTCTATATGTTTGGTTCTTGCATGGAAAACTGGATTGGCAGAGAGATAGTTAGCTCCAATGTTGTCACACCACAACTTTGCAGCTTTTGGAACTCAGACCCTAAGCTCCAGTAACAAGGTTTGGATCCACATAATTTCTGCCGTTGCATTAGCTAAAGCTCTGTATTCAGTTTCTGTACTAGATCTAGACACTTTTGCTTGCTTTCTAGCTATCCATGACACAAGATTAGAACCCAAAAATATAGCAAATCCTCCAGTTGACCATTGATCATCAAGACACCAAGCCCAATCAGCATCAGAAAAACCATTAATAAGTAAGGAGGATGACTTACTAATTTTGAGTCCCAAATTTACTGTATACTTGAGATATCTCAAAATTCTTTTAATTGTTGCTCAATGAACAATTGTTGGTGCATGTAGGAACTGACACACCTTATTGACTGCAAATGAGATATCAGGTATGGTCAAAGTTAGATATTGTAGGGCTCCAACAACACTCTTGTACTGTGTAGCATCATTTGGTCCAAGCAGATCGCCTTCATAAAGAGGCAGTTTCTCTGAACTAGACAGTGGAGTATTTACTGGTTTATAGTCATATATTCCAACTCGACGCAACACATCATTTCCATATTTGTCTTGTGTCAAGAGTATGCCATCATGTACCTCGCTTACTTCAATGCCAAGAAAGTAATGTAGATCACTCAAATCTTTGAGTGCAAACTCCTTGTTTAACTCCTTTAGTAGGGCTGTTGTTGCACCTTGTACTGAGCTAGTTACTATTATGTCATCAACATATATCAAAACAAACATTGTGATATCACTCTTGTTAAAGAAGAATAAAGATGTGTTTGCCTTAGATTACTCAAAACCTAGCTCATGTAGCTTGGTGCTCAGCCTAGAGTACCAGGCTCTAGGTACTTGCTTTAAACCATACAAAGCTTTATCTAGCTTATAAACATAATTTGGTACGGAGGAATGCTCACACCCTGGTGGTTATTTCATGTAAACTTCTTCTTCTAGAACATAATGAAGGAAAGCATTTTGAACATCTAATTGTCTTAGGCTCCATCCTCTAGCTACAGCAATAGAAAGCATGGTCCTAATGGTAGCTGCCTTGACAACAAGGCTAAAGGTATTTTCATAATCTATGCCATACTATTGCTTGAAGCCTTTTGCAACTAGTCTTGCCTTGTATCTGTCTAGGCTACTGTCTGCTTACCGTTTTATTTTGTAGACCCACTTGCAATCTATGACATTGATCCCTTTCTGAGGCGGCACCAAGTGCCATGTGTTGTTTTTGATCAGTGCCACGTACTCGGAGTCCATAGCTGCCTTCCATTTTTCATCATGCAGGTCTTCATCTAAATTCCACGGTTCACCAGAAGATGTATAACAGGCATATTTAATTGTACTGTCAGTGTATACCTTTTCTTTCTGTATACCGCTTTGTAGTCAGGTGTGTGGCCGTGCTGTAACTGTAGAAGATCCAGAGTCTGGTTCCACCTCATACCCGACAGTACCTACAGTAGATTCAGCTGTACCTGAGGTGGACTGCTCCTGCCACCTGTCACACGTAGACTGGTTGCGTGTGTTGTCCTGCACTCGGCCCCGCCACACATGTGTCTGTGCCAGATTGGGAGCTCGTACGCGGAGCGGGAGAAGTACAGGGAGTCGTGCGCATGTCGTCCTCTGGTTGGCGCATCGACTGGGTAAGCCTCGGCGCTGATGCCGAGGTGGATGCTATCTCCATCTCCATCTCCATCTTTGTTCCACGCACCCGAGGCCCTATACCAGATGGTTGTGCATTTGTTTCATGATTAGTGGGTATATTAGATATATAAACATGACCAGAGGCTATGTCTAAGCACTTAAAGCCCTTACGCATATTGTTGTACCCAAGGAACACACACTGCTTGGCGCGGAACTGGAGTTTGTGAGTGTTATAAGGATAAAGGTTCGACCAAAAAGGACAGCTAAAAATGCAAAGAGAAGTATAGTTTGGTTTTTGACCAAATAACCGCTCGAGGGGTGTGGCAAACTGAATAACTCTACTAGGAATTCGATTAATGAGATATGAGGCAGCAAGGAACGCCTCATCCCAAAATTTGAGCGGCATGGAGGCATGTGCTAGTAAGGCAAGACCAACTTCAACAATGTGTTGAAGCTTGTGCTCCGCTGACCCATTTTGTTGGTGTGTGTGTGTGTGAGGACAGGAAACTTGGTGAGATATACCCACTTTTTCGAAAAAAGAGTGAAGTTTCTGATATTCTCCACCCCAGTCAGTTTGCATAGCAATGATTTTGCGATCAAAGAGTGGTTCAACAAGGTTTTGAAACTAATCTGAAAGATCTCAGATTTTTGTTTAAAGAAATAAATCTAGGTAAACTTGCTATAATCATCAATAAAGCTGACATAATAAGTTTTGCCATTAACAGAACTAGGGGCGTGACCCCAAACATCAGAAAAAATGAGTTTCAAGGGATGATTTGACAGACTCGATGACTTAAAATATGGCAACTGATGACTCTTGGCATTTTGACAGGTATCACAAACTGACTCTTTATTTGATTGAGGAACACAAGGCAAACTATCATTGCTCATGGCTCTAGACACGATAGGAGTGGCGATATGGCCTAAACGGCTATGCCACCATGAAAAGAAAGGTGTGGCGGCAAGGGCTTGCTTCATTTGTGATGATGCAAGTAGCGGGTAGAGGCATTGGCAGCGCCATCCTCTAAGGATATGGTATTCCTCGTTGCTCGATCCTTAATCAAAAAATGTTTCTTAAGTCATTTGTAGCTTGCGGCACATGGACAATATTTCTTAAGTGTAATGAATGAATAGGGGTATGAATAACTGAATGACCAACATGTTTTATTTCCATACCTACCCCATTCGCAGTTTGAATCTTGTCATTCCCCTTGTACTTCTCGCGTATGGTCAGCTTGTCAAGGTCGTTGGTGACATGATCAGTAGCACCGGTATCAATATACCAGTTTGTATCTACCACATATGCATGGGATGCTGCAGCCACCACGTGCTGATCTTCAGGGATGTAGTCTTCGTCGAACCAGTGCTAACAATCAGAGGCAACATGGCCCCTCTTGAGACAAACCTGGCAGAGCAACCTGTTGTCAGTGTCGCGCTACTGTAGTTGTCCACCACCACGACCATGCCCTCTTGGGGCGCCGGAGGTGCCGCGGTTGCGCCTACTCTGATTGTTGCCGCCGCGGCCGTTGCGATTTGCAGCGTTTGCTGCCGATCCTGATACGGGGCGCTTGACCTTCTCGACGTAGAATCTGGATACACCGTGTAATCAACGAAGAGGATGAATAACGTGCTACCCTTGCAGCACACCTTTCACCACGAATTCGCAGAACCATATGCGAGAGATGATCTACTCAACCACATAAAAGTGGATCTATTGCTCTCTCAATTCCCTGAAAGGAAAAACAAAGAACAATCGACGGTAGAAACTCCCAATTCCCTAGCGGCGGTGGCACAAATACTAGGAGAAGAACAAGAGTAATATTACTGTGAAAAATATGTGCATATTAAATGTGGTCTACACTCTTGGGTCGTTTACAAAGGCTTATATAGCCATTACATAGGATATAAGCTAACTAGAAACAATATACAACAAATATAGAAACCTATCAGGACTACCGATGGTTTGTTTCAGTCTTTATGGTGAAACCAGAAGGAATTGTTGTCTTGGACCTAATCCATCACGTGGGTCATAAATTTAGCTTTCCAACGAGACTCACACGTCCAAAATGGACTTCGGACGAGAGAGTTTGGGCTGTTTTAGTAAGGGCTACTCTGACAGCCAAACCGAATCTGATTTGGGTCTTTTCTTTCTTATCTTCAAACTCCTTGTTTTGAAAGACTTGAATCCGTGGAGAACTTGTAGATAGAGTTCTTGTCAACCCTAGATGGGCCTTTGAATAGTATAACCCCGTCCAAACAAATCATGCAAAGCCCACGTTCATCATTAAAACTGTTGCCTACGCGTCACCCGGTCTGCCCGTGCAGCGAGTCTTCAAATAAACGTAGCTCGGTGTAGAAAACTCCGAATCACATGCCGTTGTTCCCTTGGAAAGTACACTTAACAAGTTTTCCATGTATATAAGCTATGTATGCCAAAAATCTTCAATTCAAACCAAAATTCACCATGAACTTCGTAAACAGAACAACAACCGATCTTTTCCATGCGTGTCGCTACCTCTCTTACCTCCCGCTTGGCCCACATGTTTGTGCATGTCAATTATTCACTTCTCTCACATCTGAAAATAATGGAGTGACAAATATTATGTAGCATCAAATTCTCATATACTCTACACATATATTTAGAGATAAACGAGTTCACCTTACAATTTGATTCGCATGCGTAGGAGAATATCCAAAAGCATGGTGTATCCACATCAGATCCTCCTTGCCGAAGTGCCACCCTGTTTTCAAAGTTCAACAATAGTGCATATAGTTTTGTTATGGTGACAGGTTCCACCTGTGCAACCAATCCAAAGACAACGGGCTCAAAATCATCATCAAGTCCATTTAGGATATAAGCCATCATGTCTTCTTTGTCCAAAGATTTTCTGGATGCAATGATTTCATCTCCGAGGGCCTTCATCTTGCCAAAATACTCAGAGACTGTTAGGTTACCTTTGTGTGTTGTTTAAAGGGCAAGCCAGACGTTGAGCGAGCGCGCGCGTGTATGTGAGATGTAGATAGCCTCGATGGCGCGCCATGCTTGGGCCGTCGTCTTCTCAGCAGCGATCTGCGTTAGGACCTCTCGAGAGAGGGAGGAGAACAGGAACCCGAGGACTTGCTGGTCCTCGGCAAACCATGGTTCAAACGCCGGGTTGACGATCTTCTTCATCGTATTGCCCTGCTTTTGCTCGATCTCTGCGGTTGGTGGTTTGGCCTTGCCGTTGATATGCCCATCCAGCCGTGCCCTTGGATCACCGTCAAAACCTACGCCGACCAAAGAGGAAAGTTGTTCTTTCCTAGCTTCTCCGTGATGGAGACACCGGACAGAGGATTTGAGATGGCAGATGACGCGAGATGCTAGCCATGGCAAGGCTCTGATATCATGTAAACACTTAGAGGCACAAACATGGGAGAACATCGTCGGTGCGGTGATTCGTGTTGATAGATTGCGCACTGAATGGCGCAGAGATTACAGAGATATAAAGGCCTAGATGTAGGTTAGCCGAGCTCCTAATTACAAGGGATAAGATCCTATCTTTCTATCTATACTCAGCCAACCAATCTCGACCTTTCTTAAGTACATAATGATCATAACAAAATAACAAGAATATCTAACACCTACATTTCAAACAAAGGATTACTGAATCCTCCTTCGAAACATACAGGAGTTTCCTAGGAACTTTGATGGGACATACCAGATTTTCACATGAAAACAAGGACAAATGCACACTCAACAGAATGTAGGTATCCGTAAAAAGGTAGAAGAATTATCCCTAGGGAAAATCGGACAACCTGTTTACTAGATATGCGAGAAAATTAAGACCCCAACAAAAATTGAACTGTTTTTCAAAATATCCCTATAAAATTCCTAAAAAATATATAATTTTTAAAATGGGGCACACACCACGGCAGAGTAGGTAACAGTATTGTAGCCATTTCTGGCTACGAATCTGGTCCAGATTCGTAGCCAGAAATGGCTATATTTTGGGATGGAGGGAGTACATCAGTAGTTCCGTTTCAGTACATGCATGAGTGAGAAGAGTCTGTGTCCTGCAACAAGCTGTGCAATTTTGAAGGTAAGAGTTTTATATTTGCTTCATTTTTTTTTCTAAAAACCAAGGCTGAGTAACCAAAAGAAAAAAATTCCTAGATTAATTCAAAGTTAAGCTTTCAAACTCAAAATAGGTTGTGGTTTATAAGTCACAGCTCAAACAAGTAGGCCATAATTAATTATTGCTGCAACTATATACGATACTACAGTAGTACTGGGATATCACTTTTACTCCCATAATATAATACACCTATATTGGATATCCAATGATACATATATGGTACTTCTATACCACATAAGCTCCTACCGAGGGTATGCAACCTTGGGTTTAGCAACTATTAGGGACGGTGTGCGTACAGGTGATTGACCATTAACGACCATACAGCAGTACAGTGATTGATCAAAATAATTGACGCCTGGATCACATGTGGATTATTATATATATCCAATGAAGCCATTAACGACCATGTTAAGTTTTATATCTTGTCGCAGGCTTCGGCCTTTTATCGATCTTTCTTTCTTGATATGGCAAAATCTCGGATTTAATTAATTGATTGGAATCACCAGTTTGATAGTACTCTGCTCAAGATGCATGCTGAGACACAGCCAATCAGAGTTGTACCGTGGTCCAATTTCAAGCTCGCAGGATATTTATCTTAATTTGATTTGGTCCAACGATTAGCGCTGGTTCCCGTCAAACTTGAAAAAAATACTGGCAATATTATGTGCCCTAAAATGAGAGAGAATATCATTGCCTCACATGCTTAGACCTCGGGTTATGTTGATTATATTGTTGAGCAATAGTTACTGATTTATTTTTTTATTAATGAATAATACAACTATTTCTACACAGCTAAACCAAAATATAGCAAAACAATATTTGTTGAATTTACTTAACTGTAAATCAATAGTTAAACAGCACCCAAAACTACGGCATTTTCATTACGACGTGACTACGTGGTGCGTGGTGCGCGCTTTCTCTCTCTATATATATTATATATATGTGTGACTAACCAGTGACTCTTCTCACGGACATATATACCGCCCGGAGCAAATCCTTTATCCAAAAAAACAGCACGGCTCCTTGCACCTTTTCCTTTCCATGTGTTAGCCCATAGCCTAGAACGACTTACACGTTCCAGCCATTTTCTTGTACCAAAGCATATTTTATCACGCACATAGAAAATACCTTTTCCATGTGTTTGTGACTTTGTGCCTCTTTCCAATGTAATTTCAACGCACTTTAACACTCTTCTGTGCTGGGATCTTGAAGATTTACATCAATGTGTTAACTGTAGTTACATTTATGTCTAGCTAGAATTACATTTAACATTATCTAAAATTACATATACGTATTACTAGAATTACTTCAACAAATAGACCCATGTTTTACAAAATAATGCAGTTATATCCTTGATTCGATTGTTTCTGTGATGATAATTATGAATTTCAAAAATTGATGCGTGAAATCAAGTTTTACAAATGTGCTTCAGTGATGACAAGTATGACCGTTTGCTGTAATTACTTTTATTATTGGTATAGTTATAGCTATATATGATAATGGTTACTTCCTTAATTATATATTCAATTACTGTTTTTACATTTATGATTGTTCATAGTTACTTTTACATTTGGCAATAGTTACTTACATATATACTAATACAAAGTTAATTCTCATAGTTCTATCTCTTATCACACAAGAAGTTGATATTTCCTCGAAAAGGGAGTTGATATTTGATAGAAAGTATAGAAAAAGAAAAAAAAATGAAGCGTCAAATAATAGATTTGAGGTTGCCTGGGTGGTTTTTCATACTAGATGGCAAGAGCTTCATGTGTGGAGACTAATTTTTGAGATGTGTACATGAGGAATTGATTGATACTACTATATGGAGTACCATAGGTGCCCTGTCGGAATAGATCTCTCATCCATCGTGTTCCATCGGACGCTGTCAGAAGGTGTCGCCTAAGCCTAATCGGTGCATGCACACCGATTAGATTATACATTCTCATTAATATAGAAACTTTTGTTCCACGAACAATATTATCTCTCGTTCATATTAACCTAATTGTGAATGAATCCCTAAAAGCTGAAAAAGGCTCAAACCTACATATTCATCCATTATGTCCGTCACTTGACTCTTTCCAAAAAAAGGTTCTAAGCAATATTTACTAAATTTTGCAACTATTTATGCAAGATACACATGTGCACCATTACAAATCACAATGATGGAGGATATAGATCCATAAATTCTCGTAATTGCTGATATATTGGTTTTATCCAACTCCAATTACTCCTACGGTTCAATATCCATGGCTAATCATTGGAAATTGTCATTCACATTTTGTAGAAGTTCACATAGTGGGAGCATGTCTTCCGTAAAATAGCAAGACATTTTTTGGAAATTGTCTCCATAGCCTTTCCCTCTTTCGCCTCCTCATCCCCCTCCCCTCAACAATACCAAGCATTACTAGCCTCCACCCCAACGCCAAGGGCCACCTACTCTTCTCCTTTTGAGTGTCTATGGTCGCCTCCCCCTCCTTGCCACCTAACTAGATCGGGTCGATGTGACTTTTGAGATATATGTAATTAGACTAGATACACCTGACCAACTGTTAGGCTTAACAGCTTGTCTCATATTTCTCTCATGATCCTAAACTTATGACTCATGAGCCCAACTCACACATGGGGAACTCTATGCATGCATTCACCAAAAATAATAAAATGCCAGATAAGACTTTTTTATAAAGTGCACGGAAGAAAAAGAGTAGTGCGAACAATACCATTCTATAATCTTTACATGGTCTAATAGATAGATTAATTAATATCATATATCATTCACTAGCACAAACAACTGGTTCTCTGCCAGTTCGTAACCGGCATCATTGCCGGTTCAAAGGGCATCTGGCAGTGATGGCCTCATCTATCACTGCCAGTTGCCGAACCGGCAATGATATTAGGCATCATTGTCGATACGTGCCATGAACCGGTAGTGATACTCAGCTAGTTCACATGGTGTTGGGTAGGGAAATGCCTAACTAGGCATGAAGCAGTAGTGATACTCAATCACCGCTGACCATAAGCAAAATTAGCAATGATTGCCTTTCGTGTAATAGTGATTATATAAATATTTCATATGAATTTATTGCAAATAGCTAAACAAATATGTGTGTGTGTGTGTGTTATTAAAATGCAATGTGATTGGTTGTGCACTGAAAGAGCCTTGATGTGGCCTAGAGGGGGGCTGAATAAGCGTTTCCTAAAATTTACAAAACTTTGCAGCGGATTAGCACTAACCGAAACTTTCGGTCACAAACACCGGAGGTTCCAATCCACATGAAACAAAAGTGCATGGATGTAAACTAGCCATAAGCACAATATCTACTTGAAGTGAAAGGTGACAAGCAAGCTATCTAAGCAATATATAAGGTCACCAAATAGATAAACCAAGCACAAGTAGATCGAGCAATATAAAGAGTAATAACGGTAACAACACAAGAGAGAGGTGTAGACAAATGATTTGTTTCCCGAAGTTTGGATTCTCCACTGAGAATCCTACGTCTCCGTTGAGGAAGCTCCCAAGGGAGCCGGGTCTCTTTTAACCACTTCCCTCACTTCACTATCTTGCTTCTTCCCTTTCGGAGCCGAAGCCGAGCCTTCACAAACTTCCGACGGCTCACCACAACTTGGGAGCTCACCGGCAACTCCTAGCCGTCTAGGAAACCTTGATCTCCAAGAGTAACAAACACAATCAAAAATTAACTTGCTATGAACTCAAGTGTTCAAAGGATGGAGTGAACCTCATTAGCTCTCAACCTTGCAACCTCTCAATCCAACCCTATTCTCTCCTCAAATCTCTCTCACAAAGATCTACCACCAAGGTAGGGATTTGGGAGGGGCTATATGACTGTGGATAGGTCTTCTCTTGCCAAATTCAGTGGCCACTCAAGGAGAGGGTGGAGGGGTTTAAATACCTGAGCCTCCAAAAACTAGCCGTTACTCATAGATTCAATCATCGGAGACTCCGGTCGCACTTGTGAACACTCTAGGGAAAGAAGACCGGAGTCTCTGGTTACAACTACCGGAGTCTCCGATCAGCTCACATTGTTGGATGGAGAAAAATCTACCGGAGACTCCGGTCTGTCGGACCGGAGTATCCAGTCTGTATTTTCTGTCAACCAAGAAGTTGGGACCGGAGTTTCTGGTGTCTCAGATCAGAAATTCTACTCCTCCCTGACATCACCCCAAACGAATGGCCATAACTCCATGCTTCGGAGTCCGTTTTCAACAAACTTGGGCTCTATGGAAAGCTTATTGATAGGGCTACCCAACCCAACCAAAAACAAGGTCTATAACCACCCATGGGGCAGGGTAAGGCTTGGGTTTCTCTCAAAATAGCAATTGGATAGGTCACTTTAAGCACCGAGACATATGCAAACACATCAATGTTGCATCCCTCTTAATAGTATGGCATTCATATACTCAAATTCAAATAGAAAAGCTATACTAAGAGGAATACATGTATGCAATCTTTTTTCTTTACCTTGAGGCTTACCAACGCTTCTCTTTTTCATTTTGTTTGATGCGGATAATCCATAACTTCACATGGCTTTGCACGGTCCATCGACGGTAAGCCTTCACTTATCCTTCACCAGCGCATTGGTCCATCGACGCGAAGGCCTTTGTTTTCCCTTCACCACCGTATGGTCCATCATTTTCGAGCATTGCTTGCCCTTCGCCGTCTTTCTATATTAAGCCACTTCGTATTCCACATCTTCAATATTTTCACTTAATCATTTCTTTCACTATTTGCTTATTAATCATCTCCAATGATATTCATCTTCTAGCTTCTTCTTCATCAACATATCCATCAATATCCTTATTTTGATGCTGGAACTCAACCTCGTCACACCAACTCATGGAAATAGTTAGTTCCGATATATGTTATCATTAATCACCAAAACGTCCCATAACACAAGGCTAGGGGACTAGATCTTTCAATCTCCCTCTTTTTGGTGATTGATGACAACACTATCATATAATGAGGAATTTTAAAGAGAGTACTATAGTATAGAAACATATACTAGAGGGTTAGTTTCAACAAATGAAACAAGAAGACACCTCTTCCCTTTATATCTCTTTATCTTTATACTTCTCCCTCTTTGGCATCAAGCACAAAAAGAGTATGTGAGAAGGTGAAAGCATAAAGACAAATAAATATATCAAGTATATAAGGACTAGACAAGTCTTATATATCTCAAGGGAAAAAGTCAACATACATTCGGTGTTCTATGGAGACTACTCGAAATGAAACTCAATAAAAAAATGTTAATTTCAAGATTGTAAAGCACAAATAGCCTCAAGAGGTGTACGCAAAATACGCACGAAAATCATGTATACCAATGCCAAATAAAAAGATGATTGAAATCCTTGAAATTCCAATTTGAAATAGTAGGAGGCCAAAGAAACATTAATCCAAGAATGATCTCTCTTAAAACATGTGCATATAAACAATACCAATTGATATGAACGAATACCAATCAAAAGAGATTGGCCAATTTATAGTCGCAATTGGGAAGAAAATACCCATATGCACAAATGCAAATATAGCTCTAAGAGAGATTCACTCAATTTTTTATGAAGGAACAAAGCCAAGATTCAAAGAATTTTTTTTTTTAAAAAGGAACACATACTTCTTCCAAACACAACTTAAAGGAGTGATAAAAGTATGCTGGGCATATAATGCACTAGACAAGTCATATATGCTCGAATGAGATCTCACAAGCCAAGGCCCAATGAAGAGTGACAACGAAGAAACATATCAATTCCTCTTCAAGATATGCATATATAAATGAACATACAAAAAATGCAAAGGTTCAGTACATAGAAATTTTCAAATTTTCAGATCTTGGAAACTCAAAATGAGCTTGAAAAAGCAATGAAACAACATTCACATGAACTTTGAAAATTTTGAGTAAATTTGACAATAAAGTCCAACTAGAGAGGATCAAAAGTAATAATATAAGCTCCTTCCCATTCTCAACCTATTTTAAGATACAAAAATCACATAACAATATGAAATCACGATTTTTGTAAAAATTCAACAAGTTGTGCAAAGTGAGAAAAAAGTTAAAACCTTTTCAAATCAAGTCCAAAAGATTTGAAACTTTGGAGAAATGATCTTTGGACTTGAGAGAAACTTTCCCACAAAGAAATTTTGGCAAAAGCACTTTTCCAATCAAAAAAAGAAGCTAGAAAGATCTTTATAAGCCTTTTAAAACAAATTTCACTCAAAGTCTCAAATCACATCCAAAAATAATTTCATGGAGCTTGACATTTGTAGTGCCTTAGATAGGTTAGATATAAACCAATATTCACAAAGAACTTAACTCAATTAGCTTAACCCACCAAATCCAAGTTTGGCCAAAATATGGTCAAAGCAACATGTGGGAGAAATTTCATTTTATTTCAAATATAAAAAATTTTACTCCAAAAGCTTTGGAAAACATTTGAAATACATATCGAATCCATTTTTCAAAGTATTTTCACAAATTTTGGCCTTTCAAACTAAGATTCTTGACTTTTGACCAAAGAGGCTCTTTTAAAAGGCTTTGGATGCAAACTTTTAGAACTTTTTGTATTTTAGAATAATGAGATAAAAGAGCTTGGTTCCAAATATGCTTTTATGTTAAACCAAGACTTTAAATTTGAGTTTTAGGCCAGTCTGACCAGAACTTCCGGTATTTGGGACCGGAACTTCCGGACTGACAAATTCAGCATGCGATAACTTTCAAGATTTTGCTCAAAAACCACCCGAACAAACTTGGAATCTCACCAAATTTGAACCGCAAGCTCGTAAAAACATGTAGAATCATATAATCAAAGAAAATACCCCAAAGATTGAAAATTTCATCACCAAATTTAAAGAGTTTTGGAAACCATATGTGAAGACTGAGTTTTGGAAAACTTCAAAATCCGAGATGCTCGTGTGAGGGATATGTTTAGGGATCACCCTAGGCTTGCTCACAAATGTCATAGAACCTCTTTGATCAATAAATTCACTTTTCAAAGAGTGGTCCTTGATTTTTGGTTCATTGCTCGAATAAGGGTGAAAACTTGAATTTTCAATTAAATCCCACCAAAAGTACAATTTTGAGCAAATTGAGTTGGTTTGGAGAGCATTTGATTTTTATGAGCTTCAAATACCTCCATGAACCAATGTACGTCAAAATATATGGTTCTATTTGCAAAAGTCACTTGATGCCATAATAGGACCAAATATGTTCAGGATAGGTATTCATGCGAATTTCAAAATCAAATAGTTCTCAAACCTTTGGCCAAATAAAGTAGATTTGAATATCAAAAAGATTTGAAATGACCAACTTTAGATGTTTGTCAATAGGATTGTTTCCTAACATCTTTTAGAAAGTATTTTGGCAAAAATACACTTTAAAGGCAAAACAAGATCCTAGCATCTACATTTTGAGGCCAAAATCATTTTCTTTGCAAAGGTAATATTTGTTTTGAATCAACTCTAGAAAAACCTTTCTAGTAGGTGTAAGTAGGGATGAAAACGGCTCGGAAACGGACGGAAACTACCTCTGTCATATTTGTTTTTATATTTTTTTGGAATCGGAAACAGAAACCCTGGATATGGAAACGAAATCGGATATTATCGAATATAGCTACGGAGCGAATAAGAATCGAAATGAGTATTGTCGGCGAAATGGGACTGGGGGTCCCACGTTCTGCGGGGACGCGTGGGTCTCCGGCCACGTCAGCTTCCCCAGGGCCTACGGTCAGAAACAAGCAACGGCCAACAATGCTAAGTGCCTCGGGCCCGGGCCCGAGTGTACCTTCCCGGGCGCGTCACAATGACGGCCCGCCCCCTCCACGGGCCTCGCCGCCGAGGACATTCCCTGCCCCGGTTCTACCTTCGGGGCCCGGGCCAGCAATCCCAGTCTCGGCAGGCGTCCCCGGGCACGGAGCTGGAGTATTCCGGTGCTCGGGCCGCGCCCCCCGTGCCCGGGATCCCCGGCCTCGGTCCCGGGTCTCGCCTCCTGGACCCGAGGACCGCAGCCTCGGACCCGGGCGTTGAGATCGGGTCCGGGGCCTACATGTCGGTCACCAAGGAGCTCAGAGCCTAGCGCGCGTGCGGAGGGACGCTTTCCACCTATCGCCCGCTCGAGCAGGCGTGAGCTCCTAGGACGGCCCCCCGTGGGCCCACTCCCTGTGTAGTCAGAAGCTCTTTGACTATGGAGGGCTCAATTCGCTGTACATCTGCTGCGCAGTCAGAGCCTTTTTGACTTCGGTGGCAAGGGCGTGCGCCGAAGTCAAGCAGTCAGAGATGCTTGACTTCGGCAGTGTGCCCCGTCACATCCCGTCGCGTCCTCACGACTCCACCGCCCGCTGTATACCAACTCCGGCGTGGGTTCAGCAGGCGGACGTGTCCAGTAGGCGGCAGCAGGCGGACGCGCTCGTCAAGACGGCGACAAGACAGCGATAAGACAAGCCATACCTGCTCTCTCATGTAGCTCTCTCTCCCTATCAGCATGTATCTTGGCACTGTGCAATCCCCTTGCTCTATAAAAGGAGGACCAAGCCACGGACTGAGAGAGGACCTCTAGCTCCCAGGTCTCAGCACCCGAGCTTATTCTCAACCTACTGCTCTTCTTCTCCGGCTCCGGCCGCGTGCTGAGCTCATCTTGTACACAGCAAACCACATCATCTCCACATAGCATACACACAGGAGTAGGGTTTTACGCTCCGGCGGCCCGAACCTGTATAAATCCTCCCGTCTCCTCTGTGCGCCTCTGTTCATCGTCTTCCCCAGCACCCTGCGCGATTACTACGCTTCGGACTGTCCGGACCCGCATCGGACGGTCCGGATCCTTCTGCTTCACCGCGGTTCGGACGGTCCGGACTCGCTTCGGACGGTCCGAACCCCGCCTCTTCTACGTCTTCTTCGCCTATCTTTCTTCTACACCTGACGCCGGCTACACCTGAGAACTACTCCCCTGGCCGAATCTAAAAAGGGGGGTCTCCCGACTTCCCGCCGTCGAGGTTTCATCCTCCAACAGCTGGCGCGCCAGGTAGGGGGAGTTTCCTTTTCAGGTGTTGCCCCGGCGCCTCCAACATCGACGCCTCCCATGGCAGGAGGCTATGGTCCGCAGGATCAGGAGGACGCCGGGGTCACGATCGAGCGGCAGCGCGAGCGACGCCCGAACGCTGCCGCAAGTCCTGGGGCCCCGGACCAGGGCCCTGGAGATGATGGCAAGCTCCCGCGTTCCGCGTCACGGCGGAACAGGAGGAAGCGCCGGAAGGCCAAGGAGGCCGCCAAGGACTTCGCCTTGGCGGCTATGGGCAACCCCCGGGGTCACGTCGCCCGCGGAGGCGATGACGGCGACAAGCGGCAAAAGACCGCACGCACGCCGCCGCCGCCGGCAACGGCCCGGAGGTGGTGCCCCCTCCACCAGACGGGCTGGCACGACCTTACGGAGTGCCGCGCCGTCCAGGGCTCAGCCGAGCGCGTTAAGCCGGCGGTAGCCCGACGGTGGTGCGCCTACCACGACACGGATCGGCACGACATCACGGAGTGCCGCGCCGTCCAGAGCTTCGCCGAGTGTCCCAAGCCGGCCATAGCTCGGGGGTGGTGCGCCTACCACGACACGGACCGGCACGACCTCACGGAGTGCCGTGCTGTTCAGCGTTTGGCCAAGAGCCTCGAGCCGGCCGTAGCCCGGGGGTGGTGCACCGTCCACGAGACGGACTTGCACGACCTCTCGGAATGCCGCGCTGTCCAAAAGCTGGCCGAGTGCGTCAGGAAGTCCCGGCGAGTGCAGTAGCGGGCTAGGTCCGATCAAGGTGGATCGGACGGTCCGATCCATCGCCGGACGGTCCGATTGAGGTGGATCGGTCAGTCCTATCTCTCGCCGGACGGTCCGAATCTCGCTCCCGACCCAGAACATCCCCGACAAGGCGCGACCTCCCGGACTGCATTGCCCCGGCAAGCATGCCCGGAGAGATCGTCCCGATTCGTCCCACCGGACACACATAGGGCACGGCTGCCCGGACTCCATCGGACGCGATGGCAAGTCCGGGCGGTCCGTCCTGACTCAGTCCGGGGCCTCCGGGTCCTGGACACACATAGGGTACGGCTGCCCGGACTCCATCGGACGCAATGGCAAGTCCGGGCGGTTCGTCCCGATTCAGTCCGGGGTTTCCGGTTCCCGGTGTGATAGTCCGGACCACGCCGCCCTGTCGAGCGCGAGTCTGGGCAGGCCGCTCCCGATCGATAAATTCCCGGTTGAACGGCTTCTCCTGGTTGATCGGCCACTCCCGGTTGATCCTTTCCCGGTTGATGGTCTTTTCCATTGATCGGCTGCTCCCAGTTGAGGATCTTCTCCTGGTGTCAAGAGCTCGCACCCTCGCAAGGGAAGCTGAGCCCGAGGACGGCCCCTGACAGGCCAGGACCAGAGAGCGTCCTCGCTGCCCTCGGTAGCGGGGCTCGTGCCCGCTCCTCGCGCCTTGGCCTCAGGTCACGATACGCGAGTTGATGGTTGGGTACATTTCTGCAGGCAGCGAGCGTGGCGCTCGTCGTAGAGCGCCCCCCGCCTGGCAAACATACGGCCCGGGACTTACCTCCCGGGCCCGACTCTGAGGAGCCCGACCCGGGGCGGCATCGCCAAGGCGAGTGCGCGCCTAGGAACGTGGCACCCGGAGTGACCCTCACAGGGCGCTAGTACCCGGACCGCGTCGCCTCGGCAAGGGCGGGTCCGGGGAAGTCGTCCCGATATGGTCCATGTCCTTGCCCCGGCCTCGTGCCCGGGCACATGTTGACAATACATATCGAATCTTATTCCAGTCCGGGGCCCCTGGGTCCTGGGCACATATTTGAGCCGAGGCATGGATTCCCGAATCCGTGCCCCGGGCCGACACCGAGGAGCCGAACCAGGGCGGCCTCGCCAAGGCGAGTGCAAGCCTAGGAACGCGACACCCGAAGTAGGGCGCGAAGCCCGGACAGCACCGCCCCGGCGAGAATGCATCCAGAAGGCCGTCTCACATTCCATATTTCAAGCCCGGGCCCCTGGAACCCGGCTTATATCAAAAACGTATTCCAGTCCGGGGCCCCCGGGTCCCGGACACATCCTCCGCATGATAGTCGGGGCCCCCGGGTCCAAGCACATGCCTTTCCCCAGCCTCGAGGCTCGCGAGGGAAGCGAGTCCGAGCTCCATCCCTAGGCGCATCAAGTATTTTCACAAGTCTACCTATATAAACATCCGTTCCCTATGTGTAGAGTAGACCTTTCCCCGACGGTCCTGGGGACGATTCATACTACACCAAGCTGGGCGCCCGGGGAGACCCAGTTTCTTCCTGGTGTACCGTGCCGAACCCGTTCTGTTGCCAAACCTCTCCTTCGACTCTCGGGTACAGCGCTACATCGACAAACATCAACCACGACAAATATGCAGCTCGACAACCTCGGCTTCCTCGAGGAACGAAGGTGGCGCGCTCCGCTCCGCGTCGCTCGTTACCAGCAAGGCCTCAAGCGCTATCTTTGGCGTCAGGTTCGGGCCCGATCACTTCAGGTTTGGGGTTCGAATCTCCGCCGTATCTTCGTACGGGTCGGAATGAAATCTTCCCCCCGTGGGAAGGCCCCTCCCTGTGATCGGAACTTCCCAACCAGGCTCGGTAAGCCTGGGAGCATCTTCACAAATATTATAAACACGTCCTGTAAGTGCCTCTAAACCTCAGCGCCGACCGAGGCCGGGCCCATGCGTATTCGCTTTCCATAGTAATACTTTTATTATCGTTCCCGGGCTCGTGCCCTTATCCTTTCTTTATGTCGCGATCGTGGCGATCTCCCCCTAGGGGCATAATCGGGTCGCGCCCATGCGGTGGCTGGGTGTTGCGCCTAAGCATCTGTTCCCTACCAGCGAGCTACCGTATCCCATCTGCTAAACCCCGGACATCGTCTAAGCCCCGGCTTGCGGTGTCCCGCACTGGTTGGCTCCGGGCTCGGTTTTTTCCGCTGCTAGGGGGCAGATTCCTTATGCGCAATCCTTTCCTCCACTCGGTCGCAACCGCGAAGAGGCCCCTAGGAGGTGGTAGACGCAATGGCTCGCAGCATGGAATGGACAAGAGGACGAGCCAAGTGCTCTCACAATTCATCATGTAGAGCCTATCGTCGCGGCCTCGCCATGCCCCCTAGGGCCAACGGTGCCCGGGGGCGCGGAGAGTCCCCGGATCCAGAAGACGGGCAGGGGTCGAACCTGCGAACTTTATCGCTCCACAAGGCTCGCGCTCAGGGGAACCAGATTCCCGGAGCGGGTGACCGGCGCGTCCGTTGCCCCCGGGGACCGGGCTCCCGAAGCAAGCGGCTACGTCGGAGCTCGGACAGGGGCCGTGGGCCCGACGGCTGATTCGCAGCTCCCGGATCTCGCTGTCGGACGACGCTCGGTACTCGGCATTCCCGGACACGAGGCCCCGAACACCAGCAACCTCCGGACAACACAATAAACCAAGGTACGAAAATACAAACGTCATCATATATCTATACAAACACCTCTCTTGTACAAGACAGGCCAAACCAGAGCACAAGCACGAGCGAGGCCTTGATCGTACGGGGGGCGTCACCGGAGTACTTCTGACCGGATCCCGGGTGACGTCGGATGGGGAGCACTCAGGGTCATGGAGGGCCCCCGGACCCCGAAGGCGCCCGCGCATGGCGTCAGAAGGAAACGGCGTCTTCCTCAACCTCTTCGTCAGGCATTAGCTCTACGAGATGGTCACCGCGGTTGAAGAACCCTGCCTCCGGGGCAGCGGGCTCGACCACGGCCTCCCGAGACTTCCTCGCGAACCGCCGCGACCACTTCGCGAACCGCCGTGACGTCCTCGCGAACCACCGCGACGTCCTCGCGAACTGCCGCGACCACCTCGTGATCTGCCGCGAACACCTCGCGAACCACCCCGACTTCCTCCCGAACTGCCACGACTTCCTCTCGAACTGCCGCGACTACCTCGCGCGCGGCGAACTCACACCCCCGAGTCGCGAGCCCGGCCTCTTGGGCCCGAGCGCTTTCTTCTCGGGAAAATATTTCCTTCTCCCACACCTCCATCTCAGACCGGGCGCGAGAGGACTCGTCGGCGGCGGATCCGGTGGCAGCCTCCAATCGGATGGCGCACCCCTCTGCTGCCGCGGTCTCCGGCCCGCGGTCGCCACGAAGAACTCGGTGGCGACAATACGGGCGGCGAAGCTGCTGCCTCGGTATCGCAACCGCTGCCGTCGGCCTTTCTCAAACACTCCATTCGATGTTTTTAGCCCGGGGCCCGGGCACGTATCCCGTCTAAATCAACAAGTCTTCAAGCTACACCAGTCCAAGGCGAACCAGGTTCACCCCGCGTCCCCTCTTTTCTTCAAGACGTGGCCCTGTTCCTCCCCGGGGCTGATCCCGGCCGAGCAACAGGGCCAGGGGCCACTGTCGGCGAAACGGGACTGGGGTCCCTAGAGTCGCCGGGGACGCGTGGGTCTTCGGCGACTCCGTTTCCCCGGACCCGGCGCCCGGTCCCGGGAAGCCCCGTTCCCGGGGCGCGACCCCGGCCCCGGGAACCCTCTCCCCGGACCACGGCGCCCGGCCCCGGGAACCCTCTCCCCGGACCACGGTGCCTGGTCCCGGGACTCCGTCTCTCCGGACCCCGGCGCCCGGACCCGGGGCCCGGGACTCATCGGCACCCCCCGATGATCGGCTCCTCCGAGCTGGTCGGCCTCTTCGCTGATCGGCACCTCCCGCCCGGATCGGCCACTCAGCGGACGGCACCGGCTGACCAACTACAGCATTAATGACGAGGCGACGGGGCACGTTGCCCCTGTCGTCCGCTCCGTCACGCGTAGCCCCCTATGGACACCCGACTGCTGTCAGAGGCCTGTTGACTTCTGTGGCGAGGGCGTGCGCCGAAGTCCAAGCAGTCAGAGACTCTTGACTTCGGCAGCGTGCTCCATCACATCCCATCACATCCTCACGACTCTACCGCCCGCTGCATACCAACTCCAGCATGGGCTCAGCAGGCGGGGACGAGAGCGACCAGACGCTCCACCGACTCCGGCGCAGGCTTTGCAGGCGGACGTGAGCGACTGGACGTCTTCCAACTCCAGCGTGGGCGTCGCAAACGGAGGGGAGGACCGGAGAACTCTCCAGAAACTCTCTCTCTCTCTCTTGGTGTGCTGGTACTGTGGACTCCCCTGCTCTATAAAGGAGGATCCGGGCCGGCGAGGAGAGGGGGCGGGAACATTAGCAACCATTCTCTGGCTAGGACCCGTCCTCGATCGCCAACTCTCGCCACTGTTCTTCCTCGGCTCCGAGCTCCTGAGCTCACCGGGAACACCCTGTAACACTCAAACCATATTCACCTCCAGATAGCATACACACATACACACAGGAGTAGGGTATTACGCTCCGGCGGCCCGAACCTGTATAAATCCTCCTGTCTCCCTTGTGCGTCGATCCCCTCTTCCGACCATTCGTTGTTCATCGTCTTCCCCGTGCGATCTCCTCGGTTCGGACGGTCCGGACCCGGTTCGGACGGTCCGGACCCTTCTGCCTTCGTTCACGGTTCAGACGGTCCGGACCCGCTTCGGACGGTCCAGACTCCTCTGTTTCTTCTACGTCTTCTTCGCGTATCTTTCTTCTACACCCTGACGCCGGCTTCGCCTGAGAACTACTCCCCTAGCCGAATCTCAAAAGGGGGGTCTCCTGACTTCCCGCCGTCGAGGTTTCATCCTCCGACAAGTATGGTCACGAATATTTATCGGTACATAAAAACCCCTCATACCGTGCTTCAAAAATCGACGAAGGCATATAACTAGTTCTTTTATCCAAAAGAATATACTAAGTTCGTGTTAAATGTAATATGTCATTGTAAATTAGACTCTTTAGTTTTTAAAGTTTTAAAAAAACATAGAGTTATAAATATGAAGTTGTATCCATAGTAGAATCTTAATTTAGAATTTTATTTATTTAATCCTAAAATTAACAATTAACAAATGTAATTGACATGAGCTTTTCTTTTTTTAAAGAATAAGCTATTACATTGAAAAAGAATCAATTTATTTAATATATTATTAAATTTTTAATATTTTGAATATTAATAATAGTACCGAATATAGTGTATGGTTTGGAACTAGCAAATATAACCCACTATGGATAGCTATCTATCATGTTTCTAAAATAAAAATATTTGACAAATAAGTTGGGTTAAATATGTGTACCCAAAGTTGGAGGTGTATGGGCTAGGCTTTTGTTTCCTAAAACTATTCGGATAACTATCCGAAAATTATCCAGATAGTTTCTGACCGTTTTCCATTTCTGCCAGATACTAGCCTTACCTTATTTGTTTCCGTTTCCGAATAAAAAAAAATCCGAATCCGTTTCCGTTTCCGAAACTATCCGAAAATTATCCGACCGACACTATCCGCTTCCAAAAAATCATCCGGATAGCGAAAACTATTCGAACCATTTTCATCCCTAGGTGTAAGACCCCTTTTGAACAAGAAAAACATGTTTTTGCAACTATTTTGTTGAGTTTAACGTTTTGACCAAAACAATATTTTGAAGACTATTATAGCATCAATTTAATCAAAACACATTAAAGGGATGCAAATGACATGAGAAGTTATAGCACTCCCCCTAAATGTGGTAAACCAAAACATCACTCAAAATTAAACTTGTCGACTAATCAAGAAACATACATGGATAAACATTATGCACAAGACTATAACCTACACAAGGTTAGGGCATAGATATTTCAATTTAAGTACTTGTTACCGAAAGGGCATTGGTTCTTGATGTAGAGCAATTATTCTCATTCTTGACTCCATTTTTTACTCATTGTGCAAACTTAATTCTTCAAAGATGAGTCAATCCTCCAATGCACCTCCAAGTACCTATGAACAATCTAAGTGCTTTTTTGTACCCAAGCCATGTTAGGTCCATGGAGGTTAGTCATAAGAGACTTAGGTACCCAAATGACCTTTGTGCTAGCTTGTGGTGAACTAATCTTCCTAGTAGCACAAATGCCATTTTCGACCTTCCTAAGTAAAATATGATCAAGTGAGAAATTTGGTTTAGGAACGTTACCCATGAGACAATTTTTACCAATATGTCCCTTTGCCCAGCAATTATAGCAAAGTCGAGTTTTGCTTCTATCTTGCTTTCTAATTTGCTTGTTTCCGGTTTGCCCCTTACTTGCTGATTTGCAACGATAATCCTTCTTGTGAGGACATGATCCAATTTCATGTCCCTTCTCATTACAACCATAACACTTCGTTTTGTTGATCATTGATCTCTTTCTAAGTGTGGCTTCATCATTGATCTTCCTATGATTTCTAAGTGTCCCACCTTGGTGCGCTTGATGTGAGCAAAGTTCCACTTCTTGCTCATCTTGTTTTCTTTTTCTTCCAAGGGCAATCTCTAACATGATGTCCAATTTTCTTGCACTTGAAGCAAGTAATTGGAGACTTGACCATCTTTTGATTTTTGTCCCTTAGTAATGGCATTGTTAGACTTGTTTTTGTTGTGACAATCGGCAATAAAGTGGCCATACTCGTGACACTTGTAGCATGCTCTCTTTGATCTCCTTTTGTTCTTGATGTTGGACTTGTTATCTTCTTGATGGGACGTGGTGCAAGCTACGAGTGATCCCTTCTCAAGGTTCTTCACCATACCCTCACGGTTATCTGGAGAAGGTTGAGTATTGCACTTCAATATTATCGAGTCCCTCTTGAGTGTTTTATCCACTTGCATGAGAGTTTTGTTTTTACCTACATGATCCAAGTAACATATAGTGCTCGGAGAAATATTTGCTTGAGAGCAACAAGGATTAGCACGAGTAAAGCCAAGTTGAACATGAGGCTTAGAGTATTTTACCGTTGTTACCATTACCTCATGAGCTATTTCTAGCATGGCATTAGAATCTACAATATTTTCATGAGAGCATGGAATCTCATTATATTTTTCTTGTAGACCCAAATGCTTGCTAGTGAGCTCCTCAAATTAAGCTTTTAGCTCAATATTCTCTTTTTCCAAAGGTGCTACAAAAGAATTAGAGTTAGTAGCACAAATACTTTCATCAAGACAAGCATGTTCAATTTTTAATTTCTCATAATTATCAACCAAAGATAAATGAGATATTTTAAGCTTATCATGTTCTTTTGTCAAGGCCTTTAGTTGCTTAATTTTCTTAATGATGCACCTCCTCTTGTCTCTCAAGAGTTTATCTTGAGGGTTGCCAACGATTCTCTTTTTTCTTTTGATTGATACGGATAATCCGTAACTTCACATGGCGTTGCACGGTCCATCGACACTTAAGCCTTCACTCATCCTTCACCACTGCATTGGTCCGTTAGCGCGAAGCCCTTTGCTTGTCCTTCACCACCGCATGGTCCATCGCACCCGAGCATTGCTTGCCCTTCACCGTCTTGCCATATCAAGCCACTTCGTATACCACATCTTCAATATCTTTACTTGATCATTTTCTTCACCATTTGCTTATTGATCATCACCAATGATATTCATCTTCTAGCTTCTTCTTTATCAACATATCCATCAATATCGTTATCTTGATGCCTGAACTCAACCTCGTCACACCAACTCATGAAAATAGTTAGTTCTGACATATGTTGTCATTAATCACTAAAACGTCCCATAACACAAGGCTAGAGGACTAGATCTTTCATGTACATCCAATTTGGATGTAGAGGCTAGGTTTTAATCCATTTTCTTAAAAATGCAATGTGAAAAGTTTATACAGAGATAGTAACTACTAGAAAATAGGCACGCCTATTGGTGCGCTTGCTAGTTTAGCCCGTAATTTTTTTTCCCTCTAGAGCATGTGTATTTTTAAGGATAGAAAAGAGTATTTTTTGAATTTAAAAGTTTTGCATATAAGCTGTTAGAACTTGTAGAATTAGAAGAAAATACCTTTTATTATGTTTACACATGATACTAATTGTTTTAGCTCTTTTGGAAATATAGGGTCAATGTGATTAAGTTAATTATTTCCAATTTTAACCTAGCATACATTTGTACATGTTGGAATGTTTCTCACCAACTTTCTTAAAATAGTAACAATTTGTAGAATTTATAGAAAAATATTTTTGTCACCTTTTGTATTTGTACTACCTCTGGTTTTTAATGTTTGACGCTATTGACTTTTAGATATACAATTGACCATTTGTCTTATTCAAAAACATTTGTACTTGTTGGAATGTTTTTCACTAACTTTCTTAAAATAGTAAAAAATTGTAGAATTTATAGAAAAATATTTTTTCACCTTTTGTATTTGTACTACCTCTGGCTTTTAATGTTTGATGCTGTTGACTTTTAGATATACGATTGACCATTTTTTGTGATTTATTTTATAATCAAAGGTACTTTAAGTATGACTTATATTTTTACATATTTTCACATAATTTTTGAATAAAACGGATGGTCAAACTTTTGTTCAAAATTCAATGGCGTCAAATATTAAAAACCGGAGGAATTATTTGCTTATACTTCATAGTCCTTTTATATGTAAAATTTTATTATATATAGTTTTATTTTTTAAATAATATGTAGGGTGTTAATACCTTATCTACATGCATGCATTGATTTTCATTTTAGTCTAGCAGACCATACCTTTTCTTGTTGAATTTGCTTTTAAAAATGACATTGATATTAAACATTGGTCATTATTTTCTTCCATAGTGTATTATCAATAACTATGAAATTAGTAGGAACTTAAAGCTATAACTGCATATAACTAAGGCAGCGTTCGAATCAAAGGGAGAGGGAGAAAACTTCCTTGTTTTCCGTAAACATGCTTCCCATTACGCTAAACGGTATATATTTTTAAAAAATTTCTATATAAAGTTGCTCTAAAAAATCTAATAAATCTATTTTTCAAGTTTATAATAATTAAAACTTAATTAATTATGTGCTAATAGTTTATCTGGTTTTACGTACCCTAAAACTTTTCTCTGAAGGTGCTGTGCCGAACTCACCCTAAATATGCTTACATTTGTCACTGAGGTGGTACTGCTACCGTGCTAGCCTGCTACAGAGCTCATGGTGCTGTGCAGCTGTGTAGGTTGCCTATAGGCTGCAGCTGGTTCAGCTACACATGCGTATGTATAGAACGTGGGCCAAGGTGCACAGACTGGCATGGGCCACCGTGGCAACCTAGGGACTGCTTGTATGAAAGCCCAGACATATGCTACCTACTCTCTCCGTCTCTAAATAATAACGCATTGAAAAATCTACAAACTACGGCTGCCGCAGGCTGTTTCCACGCGGCGCACGCGCGAGGAAGCTTAGCGGCCTAGTTGCCCGAATTAGCGTAGGGACACGTGGCAGTAAAAATCAAGGGGTACAAATCCACCAATAAGCTGGCGGCAGCTTTACATAATTAGAAGATGTACGCTACTGTTCAAGCAAGCAGTAGCACAACCCTGCATTAGCTAATCCCATGCATGTACATGCTAACATGCAGTAGGTACGTAGTGCATGCGGCTTCTCTCACTCCGGCGGCCTGGCCGGGGATGATAGGTGAATCCAACTACGATGCACAGACGACACAAGTTAATGTTGGGTTTTAATCTTGTTGTTTATGTATAAATCATGTGTGTGTGAGCGTATGGGTTAGTAATCAGTCAAGAAGTAAGTGACTGTATGTAGTTAGAGCGTATTAGTTAGAAGGTGCGACCACGTCAAGTAAAATAAGAAGTCATGAGGTGAAGTTTGGATCAGCTAGCTAGTATATATATGTTAGTGGTGATATACATGACAGTTAGCCATATGAGTGCTCGGCAGAGTCGTGCGGCTAGACGTGATTGCGCCTTTGCTTAATTAGTGTGTGGCTATTTAAGCATGTAAACATCTTGTTCAGTTTAGTGTGTAGTCAATAGAAGAGTATTTATACTGGTGTGTGGTGTGTAGTAACGGGATAAATATTTCTCTTGTATGTCTTTTATATAAGATTCTTCATCGCGTGTGTGATCCTATCACTACATCGATGTATGTGTGATCCTCTGAGCTGAGCTAACAGTTAAACGACACCGACAGGTTCATGATTCCGCTTGAGGTCGATCGCACGCCACGTCCGGCAGATCGAGCTCGCCGGTGAAATATATCGAGCTCCTCTCCTCTGTTATATAAACCCCACGGTCTCCTCGCTGCAGCACACGGCCACCTCACACCTCCTCTGTAGCTAGCTCACCAAGGTGGTGTAGTTTAGCACGAGCTAGGCAAATAATGGCGACGGCGAGGTTGCTCCTCCTCCTCACAGTGGCGGCAGCGGCAGGCTCCTGCTGCTTCGGCGAGGAGACGATGGGCTACGGCGAGGAGCCGGCGGCGGCGAAGGCCGGCGGCGTGGCGTGCGGCAGCTGGAGGCTGGCTGTGGAGGCGCACAACATCATCGGCTGGAAGGCGGTGCCGGCGGACTGCGCGGACTACGTCGCCCGCTACATGACCGGCGAGCGCTACCAACGCGACTCCGACGTCGTCATCAACGAGGCCGTCGCCTACGCCGAGAGCCTCAAGCTCTCCGGCAAGGGCAAGGAGATCTGGGTGTTCGACGTCGACGAGACCGCCCTCTCCACCCTGCCTTACCAAGCCAACCATGGCTACGGGTACGTATACATAAACTCTCAACTATACTCATGGGCCATAATTTACCTAGCTCTCTCTTGTATTATACGTGTGCATATTTCTGCAGGTATATAAGCTCCGGCCACTAATTTGAGCTGGGAGTTACACACTGACCTAGCTTGTTATTTCTTCGATGACTACTTTACTAATATGAAATCTTTGACAGTTGTATAAGTTGAAGTGAATGTTGAGAGGTCGTCAAATTCATCTGTAACTTGAAACTGTTATCATAAGAGTACACAGAGGGCACCTACATACCGCGTTCATCAGACAGATGTATAACAATGTGTATACATCCATGCTAGGAGGTTATCCTAGGAAACCAGCCACGTTATTTCTATCAATTATTGGGAAAACAAGCACCCCCTTATTGAAGAAACAAGCCCCCGCATTAATTTTAGGAGGACAAAAGATAAATCTACAAAGTTTTCAAAAAAAAAAAAAGATACATCTACAAGGATTTCCACAAAGCTATCATGCGGGTGCTGATGCTTTCTGACGGTCCCGCAACCAACTCACAGAAAATATATTTGGTTGATTGGGCCCCTGAATTATAGTATTTTCATAATCTAGTAATTTCAAATATTAAAATAATATACATCGAGTCAAGTCCGATCATGCACGAGGATATGTACAGACCAATGCATGAAATTCCTTTTAGTTTTGTATTATCAAAAGTTTGCAGTGTACTCAAAACGGTCCCAATTAATGTCCTCCATGGACGTATTTATACGAAGATGTTAAAAACTAGGGAAAGCACCACTGGTGTGACAATGGAAACAGGATTCAAATCCTAGTGACAACAATTGCGCATATGTTGATATATTTTTAATAGGATTTTTATGATATTAGGGATTTAGCACCGACTTCCACCTCTTTAACCGTATGCTAAGAAGGCATATCCGTGAGTATATAGATATACTATCCATATATAGTTATGTGTCTATGTATGTGTTTCTTATGTTATCAGAAAAAGGATGTTAACTATTATGAAAATAAATACAAATAGTGATATGAATTTTCACTGAAAAACGCTTGCGTGAAAAAACCACGGGCGCCAACTGGCAATAATCAATATTGAGAAAAAGCCTAGAATTACTAATAGAAAACTAATCCAGTAATTCGAATATGTTAAATGCTAAAATTCGGATAACGTATTTAGCATTAACTATTGTTCTTTATTGTCTTATCTCCCTCATAGAGTTCAGCCATACGACAGCACGAGCTTCCTCCAGTACGTGGCGCAGGGGACCGCGCCGGCGCTGCAGCCGACACTGCGGCTGTACCGGCGGCTGCTCCAGCTCGGAATCAAGCCGGTGTTCCTGACCGACCGCACCGGGGACCAGAGGGCCGTCACCGCCCACAACCTCGTCCAGCAGGGCTACTGCAGTTGGGAAAAGCTGCTGCTCCAGCCGGTTGGGCTCCAGACCTCGACGCAGGCGTTCAAGACCGGCGAGCGTCAGAAGCTGGTGAGCGCCGGCTACGTCATCGTCGGCAACATCGGCGACCAGTGGAGCGACATCCTCGGCTCGCCGGAGGGCTGCCGCACCTTCAAGTTCCCCAACCCCATGTATTACGTTGACTAGCTTGCCGCCGGGGTCGCCATTGCTGGCTAGCTAGCTAAGCTAGCTGTCCATGAATCTGTTGCTCGTGTGCGTCTCATCTACTTTGTTTGCAATGAACTGTTTGTAATTACGCTTGGTTTGGCATGCAGTCGGTCAATAATTGATCAATGTACTGTTCAGCAAGCTTGTTGTATTTATTTCAAGAATTAATAATGGAATTAATGTCAAGATGTTTTGTCACATTATATTGAACATGTTCCAAGTTGATTGGATTTATTTTTTTATACTAGAACAAGAAAAGAGATGTTTTTTTTAGTGATCGGATCTTAAAAAAAAGAAAGGTGGCTGTGACTTGGTCCCCTTTAATTTTTGAGAAATTTTACGGTCCTTGAGAAAATATCTTAAGGTATCAAAAATTTACACTAAATATTGTGGTACCTTGAGATATCTAGCACTTGGAGGTATCAAATTTTACACTAGAAAATATGATACATCCCGATACCATCTCAGGGATGATAAAAATGTACTTAATTTTTTTGCCATTCTAGTCGGCCCTACTCTCGCCGGATATTGGCATTAACAAGTGGTAACTTAAAACACTTTTGATATTTATTATCATCTTTTTAAAAGGTATTTATTGTTATCTAATTTTTTTATTATTTGTCAGCAACCTAAACTTGCACAACATATAGGTTGAACTTACACAATGGAAAAACTGCAACTTCAGTTAAAACTCATTAAAGCTGGTAGTTTGATTTGTTTTTTATTTCCCATATGAATTGAACACTGGTGTTTTTTTATGCTTAACTTTAGTATAGTTTTCTTGTTTCACTACTAGATATATACAGAGCAAAGTATATTTATTAAAGTTTTGTCTACACATACTTTGCCAAAACTATCATAAAACTACATATTTATGGGGCATGTCACTAAAAACAAAAGGCCATCCTGTTGGCCCGTCACTACCGGTTCACTATGGACCCGGCAGTGATACTCTAACTCTATCAGTGTCGGTTCACTTCTTATTCCCACCCTAAACCGATCTAAACCACACTTGCACGTGCGCCGCGGCCATCACACCGGCGAGGACACACGCTAGGTCACGCCACCTGCACAGAGCCACCAGCATCGTGCCAAGCGTGAACACCCAATGCCATCCCCCCCCCCCCCCCCCTTGAGGCATGTTTTGTTGACGCCGCACACCTCATTGGCCACCGGTCCGAAGGACGCCAAGGCAGCCCCCGAACCGCCACAGCCCCGTCCTCGCCATACCCCAACTGACCGACGAACCAAAGGGGAGGCCGTCTCCTCAGCAGGTCAACCCTGCCCACGCCGCCTTGCTGCTCTTGTCTTCCCCCACAAGCCTCTCCATGCCTATAAATGGAGGCCGTGAATTATTATGAAGTGTTGAGATATTGTAATGGTAAATGACGTCAAACTTAAAATGCATCTATACTTAGTATTATCCCTAAACAATCTTGGGCCTATGACTCCTGTCACCACTGGTATGGCAGGTTGGTGTGCGAGGAGTTGCATGAGGGCTCATAGTCCATGGGGCGGGTATAGCCACCATAAAGAGTCTGAAAAACCAGGTCGTGACAAATCTTATATGTTGGGACTCAGTTCATGTGTTGGGTACGTCATGAAGTGCGGGTAAAGCGTACATCCACTACAATTTGAGTAAAATCAATCTATTCGTATAGTCATGCTCGCAGTTAATTTAGCATCGGGACTTGTACTACTCATGACTAGACTCATAATTTTAAAATTGGCTAAGGGATGATTGGGAATATGGGATGGTGATGATTTGGATGGCTATGGCTATTATCCCTTGGGAGGCATTGGGGCAATGAGCTGTAGAAATTGTATGATCAGCAGTGGCAAGTCATTCCCGAGGCGGTCTCGGGATTGGTGGATAAAAACCTTCATTGAACAAACATTTCAAAATTAAAACTGTTTTAAGTATAGACACCTAGTTCATAGGTATTTATGAAATGATTATCAAAATTGGCTTTACGCAAAACTAACCTCAACCACTCCTTAAATACCCTGTGCATAGTAAGTATGTTGCGTGGTGGCTTGTTGAGTACATATGTACTCACAGTTGTTCAATTACTATGTTTAGTAGAAGAACTTGCTAGTTTGGTTCGCATACTTAGCAGGATGGACAGAGTGCCAGTTGACTAAGTCATGTCCCCAGTCTTCTGTATGTGGGCATGTCGATTGGACCCTACCACTACTTCGTTTTCCATTGATGTTACTCTGATAAGGTGTGGCCATTTATGCCTTCATAAAGGTATATGCTCTTTTAGTCTTATTTCAATTTGCAATATGTTATGAGCTAGCTATGTTTTGTGTGTGCCAACTTCTAATCTAGGGATTGGTACAGAAAACAGAATAGGTTTTCGGTTCTCAAAACCAGGGGCCAAGAGGTTTCCTGCAGTAGTGTGTGTCAGAGAACTACATATTTTGTGCCTAAGTTTTTACCAAATTGCCCATAGCTCGTCCATTTCCTTACATTTGGATCCCACACCTGTGTTCCCATGAAACTTCCGAATGCACCATTTTGTTCTACCAGATTACAATCCAGGTCACACCCAGTGTTTACATTTGGTAGTCAGAACCCAACCCCCAGCGGTTTGACGGTTTTTACGAAACCCTGTCAAAAACCAAGAATTTTCGGACAAAAATCACAAACCAAAATTTGAATTTGAGTCCTCGAGATCCGTTTGCAGGTCTATGGAAACTGATCGAAATCACTGAAATTTTGAATGGAAAATCACGGCTAGCTTTTGGTTTGAGTAGTTGGGCTAGCCTGATGAGGGTGGGCTTTTTTTCATGCGTTGTGAAATTCATCCTCTAACCTCAGCTCTGACTGCACTAAGGCCCAGCCCCAACCCACCCACGGGAGCAAATTGCGCCCTAGCCCGGCCCTGTAGGGGCATGTCACTGCCCATAGAGGAAAATGCCACTCCTACTTCCTTACCACGTTGAACTGATGTGATGCAGTGTAGGTGGTGGTGCAGAGAGGAACAATACGGTGTGGAAACGAGCAAATGAGCCACATAATAGGTCCGTGAGGAATAAGAACGAACCAAGTCACCCATGAAGCTATTTAGCGAGCGCACGTGTAACGCCCCGGTTTTCGGGCCGTTAAAAACTATTTTAGTAAAAACCCTAATTTCAAAAATTTTTAGGTCTTTGTGTGTGCTTAAGGACTAAGTGCCGTAGATCTCAGTCTAAACCTCCTTGAAACCCTAAAAACTTCGGTCCCAAACTCTCTCCTAAAATCCAAGACTCGAATTTTGCAATTCGATTGTCTCTCTCTAAATTTTCTCAGAAAATTCAAAACCAAATACCTTCCAAAAATTCTCTGTACTCGGGTTCGAATTTTGCAATTCGAAACCCTCCAATAAAACTCTTCGAAAATCACCTTGAAGCCCTCTATTTGAAATTTCCTCATTTTGTTCCTCTCGGAAACCCTAAATTTCATCGAGAACTCCCTTCCCAAAATTTGCCAATTTATCTACTTCTAAAGCCCTCAAATCCCAAGAATTAAATTAAATTCTAACATTCCCTCAAGATCCTCCAATTTTAATCCATTGCAAAAATCTCCAAATTCTCTTGGGGATCAAATCCCCAAAATGCAGATCCATACCCCTTTTAAATCTTCTCTTATCATGTTCCCAAATAGCATCCAAAATAAAATCTCTCCTATATATATATATGTGTCGGCGAAACGGGACAGGGGGTCCCGCCTACCAGGGGGACGCGAGGGTCATCTGCCACGTAAGCATCCCCGGGCCTCCAATCTGCACCAAGTGACAACCGGCCACGGCTTTTCTCCGCCAAGAACCCGGGGCCCGGGCAATGCCCGGGCCCGGGAGTAGAGACCCCAGGCACCTCGCGTCGGTGCCCACATCCACCTCGGGCTCCGGGGCCCGAGGACATTCTCGGTCCCCGGGGTCCTTCCTCGACGTCGGTCCTGGGCCCCGGGACACATCGCCCGAACTCCTCAAGCCGGGGTCTCGTCCCCGGTCCCGGGTCCGAATCCCACCATCTCCATCCCCGGTCCCGGGCGGCACCGTTCCCAGGTCCCGGACCTCGTTCCCGGACCCGGGGCACGCTTGGCCTCGGGGCCCCCAGGACGTTCCCGGGCGCCGTCTGCCTCGCTCCCGGGTGCCGACTGCCTCGGTCCCCGGGCACGAGGTTGACTCGAGCGGGTCAGCTCTCCAACCACCTGTGGGCCCGCACCCTGTGCAGTCAGAACCTTTTTGACTATGGAGGCTCCTTTCGCTGTACGGTCAGAGCTTTTTGGCTAAGAAGCTCCGATTGTCCACGCCCAGGCAGCGGAGGTAGGCGCTGTCCCATCTCCATGCTCCATCCGCTCACGGCGACGTGCTGACCGAGCGTGACCAGACGAGCAGTACCTACTCCGGCCTGGGCACAGCAGGCGGGCGTGAGCGACTGGACGCTCCTCCAACTCCGGCGCCGTAGTCGTAGGCGGACGTGAGCGACTGGACGTCCCTCCAACTCCGGCGTGGGCGTCGCTGGCGGACGTGTGCACAGGAGAACTCACCGAAAAATATCTCTCTCCGCGTACTGGCACTGTGGACTCCCCGGATTCTATAAAGGAGGATCCGAGCAGACGAGGAGAGGGGGGAAGAAAAAAAAGCTTCAGCATTAGCAACCACCGAGGAGTCCCGGGTAGCTCCGGCTCTCTCGCTGCCCTTCGTCTTCTCAGGCCTCGGCCACGAGCTGAGCTCACCTTGTAACTGTCATACCGCGTTCATCTCCACATAGCATACACACAGGAGTAGGGTATTACGCCTCCGAGCGGCCCGAACCTGTCTAAACGCCTTCTCTCTCTCTCGCGCGCGATTGTCACGGTTCGGACGGTCCGGTCCCGGAACGGACGGTCCGAACCCCTCTGTCTCCCAGCTCGGGCCCCCGTCCCCGAGCGCCGATCCGTCTACCGTTCCTCAGCTCGGGTCCCCAGGCCGGACGGTCCGATCCCGGTTCGGACGGTCCGAACCCCGTTGTGTGATTCACCGGACGCCGCCTTCGCCTGAGAACAACTCCCCTGGCCAAACCTCAAAAGGGGGGTCTCCCGACTTCCCGCCGTCGAGATTTCATCCTCCGACAATATGTATACCCAAATCCAACCCCTTTTTAAGGTCTGTTTGGTAGGGCTCCAGCTCCTAGATCTTAACTCCTGGATCTAACTCCAACGAGAGCTAGATTCTGTAGGATCTGGAGGTGGCCTGAAAGTGTTTGGCTAGCCTGATCAACTCCAAAAATCCTGAAAGAGATAGGTGGGGGAAGATGGACAATTTTACCGCTCGCTCTGCCGGTGCGCCGCCCTCCGCCGCCGCTCGCTCTGCCGGTGCGCCGAAGGAAGCTCGCGAGACAGGGTCGGGACTCCGTGGGGTTTCGGGAGAGACGAGAAAGGGAGAGACGGGGTCGGGAGAGCTGTCCCCTCCGGCCGCCGTCGCCTGCTCGCCGTCGCCTGCTCCCCCTCGGCCGTCGTCGCCTGCTCCCCCTCGGCCGCCGCTGCCTGCTCCCCCTCCGGCCACCGTCGTCGGCCGCCGCCGCCTGCTCCCGCCGCCGCCTGCTCCCCCTCGGCCGCCGCCGCCTGCTCCCCCTCCGGCCGCCGTTGCCTGCTCCCCCTCGGCCGCTCCGGCCGCCGTCGCCTGCTCCCCCTCGGCCGCTCCGGCCGCCGTCGCCTGCTCCCCCTCGGCCGCTCCGGCCGCCACCGCCTGCTCCCGCCGTCGCCTGCTTCCCCTCCGGCCGCTAGAGCCCTCGCAGGAGTCGTGGGAGAGATCGGGAGAGAGGCCGCTGTGCCTCTGGGAGGGGGCGAGGGAGGGTATATCAGTGGCATTTGTGGGTAATTACAATACAACTTCTATGGGTACATATGTAAAATGGACGGAGCTGGAGCCATGGAGCTGGCAGAGACCCGCTCCAACCTGCTAGTTCTTTTTTTAGGAGTGCTCCAGCCTGATCTGATCCATTTTTTGCTGGAGCTGGACCGTTTGGTTGGGCTCCAGCTCCACTAAACTAGAATCTAGGAGCTGGAGCCCTGCCAAACAGGCCCTTAAAGTCATTATCTTTTCCCTCCAAAAATCCCCATCCATTTGTTATATATATATATATATATATATATATATATATATATATATATATATATATATATATAAATCCACCTCCCAATTAACAGCCCTTTTGGAACTCCTTGAAAATCAAATCCCGGAGTTAAATCGAAATTTCAATCCAAAACCCCTCCTTAATCCCTCTGCTTCCTTTTTCAGTTAACCTTCCAAAAATATAGATAAATGCCCAAATACTATCCACAGAAACCCCTCCCAAAATTCCCAAAAGTCCCCAAGGGATCAAATCTCATATTTAAAATCAAACCCTAGTTGAAATTCTCAATCATCCTTTTAAAATTCTCTCTAGACCTTCCTCTCAAATAAATAAATAAATAAATAAATAAATAAATATATATATATATATATATATATATATATATATATATATATATATATATATATATATATATATATATATATATATATATATATATATATATCAGAGCCTCTCTTCAAATCCCCTTGATTAATTCCTGAGAATATTACAAAATCAAATATCCAATTAAAATACCCTTTCAACTCATCAAAAACCCTCCAAGTAAAATCCCTGGAAAATATAAAAGAGTGCTGTTCACCATGGGCCTCCTTCTCCTCACTCTCGGCCCACTCGGCCTCAGCTAGCCCGCCGCGCCTAGCTGCTGACGACCAGGCCCTACCGAGCACTGCCCGCTCGCGCACAGAGCCGCCCGCGCGGCCGCCTACCGCGCGCACGGCCGCCGCTCTCCCTGCATGCTTGGGCCCGCTCGCCAGCGTCGCATCCTCCTGCCGACCACCAGGGCCCACCACCAGACACGCAATGCACGCCCGTGCGACCACCCAGGCGCTGTCGTCTTCCCCGGTCCTTTCCTCCCCCGTGCGCGGCACGTGCTCGATAAAAATCTCCAACCGAAGAAAATATCTCGGCCGAGCTCCCTAGGTCAAACCCGTCTCTTCCGTCCCGTCCCCTCACATCTCCGCGCCCATACCTCTTTTTCCTCACCTTTCCCGACACAAGCACCCCGTCCCCCGTCATCGAGTCTCGTCAAGCTCGCCTTCACGCCATTTCCGCGTCCAGCCGCGCGAGAAAAATCTCGCCGCACCGCCTTCCTGTGCCACCACCTCTTTCCCTTGTCTTCTTGTGCCACCGCCTGCCTATAAATGGCCGCTGCCCTCCCGTGGCTTCCCTCAACCTTGCCGTGCTGCCGCGCCAGACTGAGCTCGAGCCCGAGCTCTGTGAACCGCTGCCGCCGTAATTCATCTTGGTGAGCGCCTCTTCTCTTCTATCCCCTCCCTTCTTCTCTTCCCCTAGAACCTGGCATCCAAACCACCCTCACCCGAACCACCGCCGAAGGCGCCTGCTTCCTGCCACCGCCGTGCGCCATCCTCTCCCTTCTGCCGCTCTCTGTTGCTCGTCGCCGGCCACCGTCGCTCGCCGTTCTCCCAATTCGAGCCGCTCGTCGATTTCCCCATCGCTCGCCCTCTTTCCCGCCCCAGTCGCCGAACACCCGCCAGAGTTCCGCCGCCGTCGCCCCATCCTTTCTCTCTCTCCACCGCTCCTGTTGCTCGTCGCCGGCCGCCGTCGACCGCCAATAGCCCAATTCAAGCCGGTCATCGCGGTCCTCGTCGCCCTCACTCCCCATTCCGATGCTCCGCCCGCCGTCGAGCGCCGTCGAACACCGTGGGCCGGCTCCTGTACCCCGTGTGGCACCGCTCCTCCTCTCAGTCTCCGACCCTCGGGCCCCGCCCAATTAACTCCTCCTATTCACACTGACAAGTGGGCCCTGTTCTTTTAGTGCGCAGTAATCACTGGTCTGTGGGCCCAGCCCATTAGCAAAATTAATCATCCACTTAAAAATTGAGACTTACATGTAGGCCCATGCACAGTAACCCCCCTTGTCTCACTGCCTGTGGACCCTAGCCTCCTATTCCCTATAACATGTGGGCCCCCCTTCTTTTTCCCTCCTCTCTATATCACTGACAAATGGGCCAATCCTCAATTTTTCTCTCCCAGTCACTGACCTAGGGCCCACCTGTCAGCCACTATTCCCCAAAATAATTCCTTTTTCCAAAAATCCAAATAAATCATTTCTTTTTCTAGAAAAATCCCTAGAACTTCGAAAAATCATATCTTCCAAACCGTAACTCCAATTGAGCCCGTTCAAGTCTCTAAATTTTTCTAAAAGTGAGATCTACCTTATGGCACTATTAGTTATTAATAATAGTATATTATTTCTAGGGTTTTGTGTGTTTTTCTCTCGTTTCACGCGTAGTCAACGCTTTGGAAAATCGTCGGACGTTGGATTCTCGCGAAGTTTGAAGACGAAGTCTGAGGCAAATCACTCCTTGACCATATTGCTCCTAAATTTCAAATGTTTTATTTGCAAAATTGCATGGTTAGCGTGCACGTTAAATTGATCGGCCTCGGTTTGCATGTCAAACCGACGAACCTCCCCAGTAGTTACATAAATCCGGTAGGACATTAAACCTTGTTCCTTGTCACCCCATCTCGTGGTACCTCGGTAACCGTGCTCTCCGAGCATGAATTCCGATGGTTCCATCCACATCTCTATTGTTTGTCGATTTGGGAAAATAGGGTTTCGAAATGGTTTTAAAAACCCGACATGCGATGTCGGCGGAATTGCGAAACAAAACCTATTTGCAAAAAATCCACAGTGCAAAGTGATCGCCTGTGTGGTGACACTTCTATTCGCATATAAGGACCAATTCCTTGGGGAATTTCATCCGAGCATCTCACAGTGTGACCACAGGGGTGGAATGGGACACCCCTAGCTGAGTAACTAATGTTCCCAGGATGGTTTTCGGTTGCTAATAAATGTGAGCCTGGTTGGGTGCCAAGAGGGCGATATACCCCCGTCTCTAAGTACAGGAAATGAATTCCTGGTACTTGGTTGAGAGAGAGAACCCATTTATAGGGCAACGTGCTATTCTGGGAAGGCTTTGGAAAGGCTCTGTCGCGAACCTTTCCCACTGACAAGTGCAGGAAGTAAGCTCGCGTCGTGTGGGTAAAATGTGCACCCTTTGCAAAGGTTTTTCGAACTATTCAAACAGCCGCGCCCACGGTTACGGGCAATGTGAGGTGATTCCTCTAGCGTAGATTTGTTTTCCAGTGGTTGTGAAAATGAGTTCTGGTATGGGAATCGTTACCAGAATCGGCCTTAGTAGCTGATGGATGACCTGAGTGGTCTGAAATGGGGCTGTGTGATCCGGGATGTCGAATGGCATCATAGATTAGAATTCCTGAGTAGGAGCAATTTGTGAAATGAGTTGAGATTAAGGATAGCTCGATGAGCCACTGAGATGAATTATGAGATGAGATGGTGTCCTGGATAGGACAAAAGTGAAAGGAAAATAATAGAGAAAACATGAGATTTTGTCCTGAAGTAGACGAAATTGAAAATAGATGAGTATACAGTGGAAAGCTGCTTATGTGCAGATCCACTGAACCGCTATCGCGATCCGTGATGGGGGACGGGGTTCCCAATCTTCCGTCAGGTAGAGATAACTATCGTTTTTGGTGAAACGCGACACACCGATCCGGCTTCAGATCAGAAGATCAGATTCCTGCAACCTTAGCACCACGACTCCTCTGGTTATCAACCGTGTCACAAATCTGGTTGACCTCACCAAGAAGGCTAATTCTTGCTTGCGAAACGAAGAACACAAGCAAGAATCCGAAAGTACGCAACTCAATTAAAGTGACAATTGCAGATGAATGATTAAGCACTCGAAGTTGGGGTTTCACAACCGATGACGGTAACTGTTCGAAGACAGATTGATCTAAAGCAAAACTCAAACCCTAACGTGGGCAGCGGCTACTGAATATATAGTCTAAGAGTCGTCACACCCCCTAGACGCGCCCTCTAATGGGCTCTAAGACGATACACGGCCCAACGGACCAAAAGACGGTGACGCAGTACCCTGGCAGATTCTGGATGCTGACTTGTTTCGACGATTTCCGTTGACTCCGGTGGAATTTGGATGTCAAACCAAAGTCATTGGTTAGCTTATGAAATTATCTTTCCATGCATATGTGGATCGTCGAAAACGGAGTCCGTATGCATCCTGGGCATCCGTTTTACTGCAGGCTGGTCCTGAAGGCCGAGGCAGACTCGAACTCGAGTTGGACTGGGCCTCCGGCTTGTCTTGGGTGTCCTTGCTGTTCTTATCCACCTCCACACCTCTCTCCAAGTACTTCATGATCCTCTCCAATGTTCCTAAGCAAGATAACATCATTTAGTAGCAATCTATTCTCAAAACTATGAAAAGGATCGCTTAAGAACGAGCTCACCTCTAGATTTAATTGTCATATTTGAGCTCAGGTCATTGGACCTTGCATAACGGTTGGAGGATCAGCGGGTGCATCCGAAGGAGTGATGTCCTCATCATGAACAATCCGATAGGCGGTATAAGAATACTTAAAAATAGTTAAAATTTGTTTTGTCCGTTTGAATTGTTGAAAAGCAATTCGCGGATAGGATCGAGGCGAGAGCCTCCTTCCAGACATATTGAGACAACTCACACTTAGGTTTTCGAAAATGTTTTCAAAAGAAAAGGTTTACGAAATAAACCCTAGCCTATCTTTGATAGCCTGCATAACTCATGTTTTTCGTGACTTGCTAAGTACATAAGTACTCAATCTATTTATTTTCTCCCCTCATTCAGGAAGAGTGAAGTGGAAGTGAAGATTAGGGTTTCTTTCCTATCTCAACCCGTTGCTTATGGGTAGGTTCTCGCTGCGCAGTCGCTCTACTGCCGCTGTTCTGTTTGCAAGTTGCTTCTCAAGGCTTGTCCGAAGTCGCAACTTATAAAGGTATAATATATATTTATTTATTTAGCTATTGCTGTGATACATCTTCGTTGACCGCGGGTACCAGCAAGGTTTCTTGGGACTGGTACCGGCATCGCGGTTCCGTGAGAATTGGTTCACGCCAATCTCCTGCGGCGCTTCCTCTCTGGTGTCACTGTAGGTGGTGCTAGGGACGGGGGCGTTACAGCACGCCGTTAGCACTCGCACGTAGCCCGATTCGAAGTTGGGGAGAGGCAGTACGTGTGGTGTGGTCCTGGACCAAGTGTGAACGCAATGACTCGGATGAACCTTATACTTACGCACGCATCATTGCTTGCATCGTTCCCCCCTTTTCAGTTCACGTAAAAGGCGAGGAGGCTGACCCCTCCTAAACATTTCCTCCTGCAAGACTCCAACGAGCTCAAGACCGGTGAGACCACCGCTGCCACCTCTCCTCCTCCCTGACAAGGTGTTGGGTGAATCTGGGTGTTTCTTTTCCCTCCCCAGTAAGACACCGGCGAGCCCTCTTCCCCTCTCCCTCGAGGTGCCGAGTAAACCCGGGGTCCCTTCTTCCTCCTCTTGGGACACCGGCGTCCCTTTGTCCTTCTCGCCGGCGAGCTCCATGTCTCATCACTAAACGACGCCGACAACATCCGCCCCTTCTTCTTTCTCGGATCTGGCTGAGTTAAGGTTGAGTTGAAATGTTTATAATTTTAAAAAGTTTGGTTTAAAGTTTAGGTTTGACTGTTCTGATGAAAGTTTCAGATTTTGGGTTAAAGGTTTTTGTGAGTTTGAGATAAAAAATTTTAGATTTTTTATTATAAGTTCTGTGATTTTGAGATGAAAGTTTTATGTTTGAATTGAAAGTATTTGTGAGTTTGAGTTTCAAATTTTGGATTGAAAGTTTTGTTATTTTGAGATGAAAGTTTCATGCTTGAACTGAAGTTTCATGATTTTGAAGTGTAAGTTTTAGTCGTGCAGCATTAGGGGGGAAAGGAACGTGCAGCATTGGGGGAAGGGGAACGCACACGCGCTTTCTGACTCCTTCGGCCGAATCGGAAGTGGGCGTGGCCGCCACACCTTCTTCATCGAATTATTTCACCACACAAGCGGGTGACGCGGGATCCGACGTGACAAACCAAAAATGGTGCATCTACACGGGCCATCATATTTTACAGCAGATTTTATATATGGCTGATCCGAGTTAGCACATGGGCCTCTAGATACAGGGCAAGGAAGAATCAGTATGCATGTGGGCCTACATTACTGGGAGTTGAATCAACAACAGCTTATTGGTGGGCTACAGAAGCCTAGGCCTGTCTCTGCTTTCACATATACTTCTTCTCCAACAGATAAGTATTTCTAAAGTATTTTATGGGGATTAAAAAGAGTGATAAAATTAAATAGTTAATGATTGTGATTGATTCAGATAAAAGAGTAGGTAGAGATAGTTTCTATATTCTAAAATAAATTTTAAATATTAAAATATGCTTATATTTTAGAACAGAAGAAATAGAATATAATATTGTCTAATCCAAAGAGTGTGCGATGAACAACCAAGAGAAGGCCCACATGGAGATCGCCCGCACAGGCTATCTGGTGCAGAATTTTTTTTATTTTTATATTTATTTAATAAAATATTTACAAAACTACATTTTCATTTCAAAAATTTACAAAAATATATTCCCAACGCCATCTGGGAGAGCGTTTTTTTTATGAAATCGCTCTTCCAGAGGCTAATTTGATGACATGGCAGACGGCCGTTAGCCGGGCGGCCCACGGCCGTCAGCCATTTTGCAGGCGGCCCCTTGGCCTCCTAAAAACCGCCCTCTGAGAGGGCGGCAGAGAGGCCACCTGCAAAAATCCGGCCGGGGGGCTGGCCATTTTACAGGCGGCCCCCCTACCGCCCTCTCAGAGGGCGGTTTTTGGGAGGCCGGGGCGGCCGCCTGCAAATGGCCGACCCACGGGCCAGCTATTTTGCAGGCGGCCCCCTTGCCACCCTCTGGAAGGGCGGTTTTTAGCTCCCCCGGTATAAAACCCCCTCCCAAACTCTAAAAATATCATAAAATTCACTGAAATCGCAGAAAAAAAAGAAGAGAGAGCTAAGAGTGAAGGATAACGGAAGCGCCGAAGTCCTGCCGGTTTACGGATTCATCTGTAGGTAATATTTAATGTCTCTTTGCAATTTGTATTTATATTCATCAAATAATGTAGTATGTGTAGTATTAGACCAATTTTTTACAGATAAATAAATGTTAGATTTGTTTCACAGAGTGTAGATCTATTGTAGTTGAGCATAACGGCTAAGGACATTAATAGAGCGCGAGAGAAGTTAGGTTTTTTTACTAGATGAGTAGCACCAGTTTGAGAAACGCTAGAGAGATGGAAATGTGAACGATGACATTTCATTTTTTGTAGTCATGTGTAGTATACCCTAGATAAGTAGTTGTATAAGATATTTTTGGCTCAGTGAGTTATAACTTGCGTTAATTTGGTCATAATGTAGGTTGCTATGGATGCATTCGGTATGTCCATTCATCTACGACCTCCGATTGACAAGCCTCCGCCGATGTGTTGGTGTGGAGATAATTGCAAAGTTGCAATAAGTGAGAAGGATTACACATACCGGTAAAGGTATTGAATGTGTGCAAATTACGTCTACTCCCCGGAGAAGCTGAAACCACAAGGGAAGAAGGGGAAGGCGAAGAAACCAGTGGAGGTAATACGAATTATTTTGTAGTACGAAATATTTGAACCTTTGAGCTAACAAATTTGTATATGTCAAGGCACCGAAGCCTCATCCGCCTCTGTGCGACTTTGTGCAGTGGATAGATACGGAGATCCGTCCACAGGACGCACGGTATCCTTGCATGTCGCAGGAATGGCACAGGGACCACCTCGAACATTTTTGGGCGGCAGAAGAAAAGTGGGAGGCTGAGCAGAAGAGGAAGGAGGAGAAGGAGCAGCAGGAGAAGGAAGCCCGTGAGGCAGATAGGGAGAGGAGGCGGGAGAGGGCACGGCGTGCAACGGAAGCTGGGCTGGAGGTGGCGAGGAAGGGAAAGTACCCAAGCTGCACACAGTAGTTGCATCTCTAGTTGGATATCTGTTTAAAATTCCCTAAGGCATGTAATAATGATAACTAGAAACGTTTGATGTGCCGTTTGTACTCTTTGGATGGATAATTTCATTATGTTCATAAGCAATTAATGTGTGTTTGGTTGTCACCGCTTGGAATGTACTTTCGACATGAAGTTGAAACTCGAAAATTCATGTTTTTGATCAGTTTCGTCACAAACATAGATCGTGAGGAGCACATCGTTTGATCGATAAGCGTAAACGAAGTAAAGGGGTTTCTTCAATATACGTAGAATTAATAAAACATGATATACAACAGACAAACTATCACGGATACAACGTACTACAGGCCCTGACCGTAACCTCTAGCTCTCTTTGTCTTCCTACCCTGCGCTCGCACCTGGCCCTAGGAGTACGTCAGCCGGTTTGGTGGTACGGCACGGCCAGCGTGGGTCGTCTGCACAGGTGTGGCAGCTGGTGGGTCCTGTGTCTGTGGTGGCAGAGCTCCTTCGAGTTGCGAGGCAGCTAGTATCTCCTGGATCTCCTCGCCCGAGTCCTCCAAGTCGTCCCCCTCGAAAGGATCTGGTGCCCAACCGCTGCCGCGTGCGCCCTGCGTGGAGGAGCCAGCGCCAGTAGACATTCCTGGCGCTGTAGAGTGGGACCATGTACACCAAAATATTGATAATTGCAAACCAAAATTTTGCAAGGCAAAAATAAACTTTGATATAACCTGAAGGACCTCCTGTGGTGACCCGAGGGGCACTTGTCATGCCCAGCTGCGCGTGTGGTCGTGTGTGGTACACTCCATGCGTCGACGTGCTAGCTCCAGAGAGATGTAGGTACGGTGTAGCGAAAGCTGCAGGGAAGCATATTGATGTACAACGGTACATGTCGTAGAAGAAAACATGTTATGAACCGATGGTTAGTCAAATTTACCTCTGGAGGGGCCAGATGGCTGACGGGAATCTTGCGGTCGCACTCCTGCTCCTGCTCCTGTTCCTGCTGGCCGTGGTTGTTGCTGCTGTATAACTACGAGAGGTACCGCATCGACCATACGACAAGTGAGCACACGAATCACTGTGTGCATCGCCTGACGAATCCTCCTGAAGGTCGTCCTCTGCTCATTTGCAGTCAGCACGATCCCACTGTCCAATCGTCCGAACGCCGCATTTACATCAGCCTGAACCTGTCGCGCTGCGTCGGCCTATTTCAAATGTGACATGAACACGTGTTAGAACCGTGGACACATACAAAGGGAATAGCAAAGTGCAAAGATAATGTGACTTACTGCGCGGAAGTAGTCCTGGTCATGGTGTCTAAGATACGTGTCCGTCGTAGCAGCGACATGTGGCTGTGGATCATCTGGGGTGAACGTTACGCGTGTGCGGGTACGGGGCTGGTACCATGTAAGGTATGCTAGGTAGGTCTCCTCGGTGTGTGGATGTATTTCGTCAATGACCTCCTCCGTCACCAACAACCAGTCCTCCACGTACTTCTGCTGTCGAGGATACCACTGAGCGTCGGCTGCCTGTCCCCTACGATTATATCTATTTGCAGAGAGTGCATTAGACTACATTAAATAGTTATAGTACTAAACAAAGATCGCAGTTGTTCTAACCGGTGTACATCGCGCGCACAACGATCTCCACGGCCACAGGGGAGTGCTGACGTAGTCCGAACTGTCGCATCACGCGCTGCGGGCAGTGGGGCTCGACGAAGATGTCGAACACCAACGGCACTATCGTCATCCAGTACGCCTGGTCGCGCGTGCAAAGAGTAGAGAGTCCGAGCGGTACACGGGCCACGATGGCCTGCGGACTGTACGGCTCCTAGACGACGTCGCTAGGTAGCAGGCGGTCGAACTCCATAACGAATTCGGAGTAGGCCCTCCTATCCTGCCTATGGGCGTAACGACACTGCAAAATAGGAAAAGCTTACACGTCAGTTATTGCGCATAAGTGCTAAATATAGAATTTCACATTTTGTACCTCACGGCGACACCATACGGTCCCCATAGTCGGACGGTCCTCGGGCCACTGCCCGTACAAGCTCCAGGGCCGCCCTCATAGGAAGAGAGTTGAATCAAAGGACGGCCTATCACGAACCGCTCGGCCGCCCATAGCTGCAGAAGGAGAGGGCAACCGGCGATAATCGCACCTGGATCGGTCTTTGTGCACACGTCACAAAGAGCATGGTACGTCGCCGCTAGCACAGCAGATCCCCAACTCCACTGTGGTACACAGCCATCCTCGCTATTGGTGATCGCACGAGCGTAGTGGATCAGTCCCTTGTCCATCGCATGCCCGTGAGTGCTGATGAACATCACGCACCCGAACAGCCACAACAGGTACGCCTCCATGCTCCGCCGCACCAAGTATTCGTCGGCGTCATCGTCTAGCTTGTCAAGCTGTAAAGGAAGATTATAGTCAGCAGCTCTGTTGCTTTGTGGTCGAATGATTGTGAATGAAAGGAATCCGCGACTTACGGTGAACTGTAGCATGCAAATAGAAAGTTAGCGTTAATTATTATTAAAGTTTATAGCATTGTTACATGACAATAAAAAACAACAGTACGGTACATATCCTTCTATAACAAAGAACTAGTATAGACTTACACTACACCGCAGCACCACCAATTGTTCGAGAACGCCTAAGACGGGGTCGTCTTGAAGTTGTGCCTTCACCCGTAGGACGACTGCCATCAGCGGCTGAACCCGACGGTCCAGCTTCCGCCGCACTTGGACCGGTTGCATCCTTTAGACATTTCTTATATGTATGACCTGTTTGGTCACACTTTAAACAACGTTTATGTCTTTGATCGGCTTCTGACTCATCCATGTCATTACGGATGTATCTTGTCTTGCGGCGACCTGCTTTATCCCTCAATTTTGTTGAGTCAGGAATATACATAGCGTGAGAATGCTCCATAGTAAATGTACCCGCAATACCGAAACCGTATATCTCTCTGCTCCAGGTATTATAGATTGCTTCTTTCCTAAAATAAGATAAGACAAAATAGCGTGCTTCTATCCCGTACTCACCACTCGCGGCAATAACGTGAGAACATGGCTTGTGGAGCAGAGTAGGTTTTCGGCACGAGCACTTGCAGGTCCCGTCTTCCTTCAGCATACACTCCTGTACAACTCTTTTGCGATAGATTCCGCGCATGCCCTTGTCGACACACAATATTTCAAATCTGTGTTCTTGTGTGCCTTGAGGTAGAGCACGATGTCTTTGGGCCTTTTTACTTTTATCTTGCAGATACTTCGTCAGTAGTGTGCCAAAGAAAATATTATTGTCTGTCATTGAGGGCCCAGCTGCTCTAAATCGATCTCTGAAGTACTTGCATGTGCCATGCAAGATAAATTTAACTATGCCAACAAGTGGGAGCTCTCGAACACCACGCATCACCCAGTTATAAACCTCTGCCAAATTTGTGGTCATTATACCAAATCGAGAACCATCCTTATCATACAACAGTGCCCATTTCTCCTTTGGCTCATTCTCAATCCACTCTGAAAATTTTCTAACTGAGGATGCAGATCTTCTTCTCATATGAGGTCCATCACTTGATAGAGGTCCAAGAGCTTGTAGAGCCTCATCCCCTCCAATGCTAGCCCTCCTGGACTGCTCATCTGTTAGTTTAGAGGTTAGCTCATCCAACCTTCTCCAAAGCTCATTGAATTTCTTCTCTTGATTCTGAGCGCAAAGCCTCTTGAAAAGATCCATAAGGTGCTTATTCTTAAACTGTCTGTAGAAATTTACACCCATATGACGTATGTACCATCTGCTTTGGACATCAGACCACCTTGGTGGGTATTCCTTCTCAACACATCCATATCTCAATTTCTCAATTGCACGCAGCAAGCCGGCGTGACGGTCATGTATGAGGCATACGTCTAGTCTCATCCGTACAACTGCAGACTTAACCCTTTCTAAAAACTAATACCAGCTATCAGTGTTCTCACTCTCAATAAAAGCAAAAGCCGCCGGTAGAACTTGGTTGTTTTCATCAACTCCAATTGCTGTTAAGATCTGCCCTCTGTACTTTCCGGTCAGAAATGTCCCATCGATGTAGAGGATGAGACAACAATGGACAAATGCCTGAATGCAAGCATCTAATGCAAAGAATACTCGTTGCAACACACTTTTATTACCATGGTCAATTGATGGAGAGGCTTTCAGGTCATAGCACGTTTCTAGATTCCTCTGAAGAATACAGCCTAACAGACGAGGCAAATTATCATAGGATGCTTCAAATGTGCCAAATCTCATCTCTACAACCTTCTGTTTTGCCCTCCAAACTTTACCATAGCTAATTATGTATTTGAATTTTTCTTCAATATGTCTAACAATTGACATTGGTTCGTCCCCAGAATGTTGACAATATAGGAGTACATCTCTGTTGCAGTAAATATAGATGTCATGTTTCTGTGATATTTTTCAACACCGGGTAAGTAACATGAATGCTCAGTCACAATTGAAACTTGTCAATAATCTTTCCATTTACCCTTGAATGCGTGCACCCGCCATGGACACCCATCTTTCATGCACTTCACTTTATACACCAATTTGCTTGACTTCACGACCAAGAACTCCCTCTGAAGTGACACCGCCCATTGTTTTACTGCCTCCTTTAAATCCTCTACATCTGCATACTTAGCCCCCTGGATGACCTCATTCTCCTTATACTCCCATGGCACATGATGTCGCTCGGAGATAGCAAGCCCAAAGAAGTCATCGTTGCTCCATTCTGCAGGCATCACGGTGTCCTCATCAGACGAATCATCATGCTCTGCTTGCTCGTTTTCAGAATCTTCCCTATCCATTTCTTCGACGATGGTGTTGATTTGTTCTCCCTCATCTACCACACCTGTTGGCTGTCTATCTTCTTCATTTCCTCCTTCATTCCCTCATTCATTTTCTTCCATTGTTTCGCTATCACCTCCTGCTGTACTTGGACCCTCATCATCTTGCACGGGCATTGCACCAGCGGTGTTATCTTTCTCATACATCGACACAAGTATGCCCAGTGGCCAACCACATTGGAATGCATTCTCCACATACCATCTCCAAGTGGCAGTGCAATCCACCAGCATCAGTTTCCAAAAAAAACCTTCAGCTACACGACTGACTACTACATACAAGGTTATTGTGCTGAGCACGGGGTTCAGTCGAAACCCTCGCATCAGCCAGTTGTACACTAACACAAAACTTCTCTCAACTGGTCTATCAATCCCCTTAGCCGTTAAACTAAAATCCGACAGATCTACCCCTTCTGGACCATATCTAACATTCCCTTACTCGTGAAATAACTGAAATATCACCTTATTTGATATTTCTGTTGATGAAAAAATACAGTTAAATTAGGTACCAATATTCTCCTCACATCTCTACAAAAATTAAGTCATCTAACAGATTAACTAAAAACCTACAGATCTATGAGTAACAACTTATTTTCATATAGTACTATACACGTAACCAGTACAATACTATATTAATTCTTGCATATAATAGAAATTACAAAGAAACAATAAATTTTACCTGCAGACGAATCAGCAAACTGACAGAGCTTCACTGTTTTTGTTCAGCCTCGCTCTCAGCTCTCTCTCTCTTCTTTTTTTCTACGATTTCAGTGAATTTTATGACATTTTTAGAGTCTGAGAGGGGGGTTTTATACCGGTGTCGGCAAAATGGGACTGGGGGTCCCCCAGTCCTCGGGGACGCGAAGACCTTCCGCCACGCGCCTTCTCCGGAGTCCACATCTTGCGCAAGAGAAGGCCGGCTACGGCCGCTCTCCTGCCAAGTATCTAGGGGCCCGGCCACTTGCCGGGCCCGGGCGCGCACCCCCCGGTCCCGGGCGCCGGTCGCCCCGGACCCGGGTGCCGATTGTCGACTGCTCCCGGGAGCCGATGCCCGGCCTCGGGTGCCGACTGCCCCCGATCGCCTTGGCCCCGAGTGGCCCCGAGCGGCCCCGAGTGCGGCCGAGTTTGCCGATCCCCTCGGCCCCGAGTGCGTGCCGATCGCCTCGGCCCCGAGTACCGATCCACCCGAAGAACTCCAGCAGACCAACTCTCCAACTACCCGCATTTAACGACGGGGCGACGGGGCGTGACGCGCCTGTCGCCCGCTCCTGTGCAGTCAGAGCCTTTTTGACTACGGAGGCTCCTTTCACTGTGCAATCGCTATTCACAGTCAGAGGCTTTTGACTTTGGTGGTGAGGGCGTACGCCGGAGTCAAAGCAGCAGACGACTAGATGACCTGACGCGCCGTCACATCTCCGCGACTTCACCGCCCGCTGCATACCAACCCCGGCATGGACACAGCAGGCAGGCGAGAGTGACTGGACGTTCCTCCAACCCCGGCGTGGACGTCGCAGGCAGCCGTGGCTATAGGAGAACTCACCAGAAGGTCTCGCTCTCCGTGTAACGGCACTGTGGACTCCCCTCGCCTATAAAGGAGGATCCATGCCACATTCTAGAGGACAAGCAAGCTTCAGCATTAGCAACCACTCTCTGGCTAGGACCGGCCCTCTATCGCGCAATCTCGCCACTGTTCTTCTTCCTCGGCTCAGAACTCCTGAGCTCGCCGGGAGAATCCTGTAACACTCAAAACCATATACACATTCTCCCACATAGCATACACACAGGAGTAGGGTATTACGCTTCCGAGCGGCCCGAACCTGTATAAATCCTCTCGTCTCCCTTGTGCGTCGATCGATCCTTCGAACCGTCCGCTGTACATCGTCTTCCCCGCGCGATCTCTACGGTTCGGACGGTCCGGACCCGCATCGGACGGTCCGGACCCTCCTGCCTTTGTTCACGGATCGGACGGTCCGGACTCCTCTGTTTCTTCTACGTCTTCTTCGCGCATCTTTCCTCGACGCCCTGACGCCGGCTTCGCCTGAGAACTACTCCCCTGGCCGAATCTCAAAGGGGGGTCTCCTGACTTCCCGCGGTTGGAGCTTCATCCTCCGACAGCTGGCGCGCCAGGTAGGGGGAGTTTCCTTTTCAGGTGATACGCCGACTTCTCCAACACCGGCGCACTCCATGGTGGGAGGCCATCGTCCGCAGGATTCCGACAAAGAGTCCGGCGAGCTTACCCGGCCGGGCGACGTTAGCCCTGCGGCAGGCCAGCCACATTCTCCCCCTACGTCTTCTTGGGGGCGAGCGGCGCGCGTCGCGCGGACTGAGTTCGCTCGGGACCGGCCGGGTGGTGCGGCCTTGGGCCCTCCCCTCGCGGAGGGAGCCGGCAAGAGCCCCGCCGGGTCCACCACGGCCACATCTATGAGGCGCGAGCAGAGGCGCCGCTGCGCAGCGCGCCGTCGTCTCGACTTCCAGTCCCCGTCACCGCAGGGAGCCCTCCTAGCGGCGGAAGCCCTCCTGCGCCACCCCCCGGTGTTTACCGGGGCCGGAGGCCGGGAACGGCACTGGCTCGACGAGGTCACCCACCTTGTGGGCGCGGCCCATCGCCAAGTCGCCGCCAGCAGCAGTTCAGGGGCCGGGAGAGCCAGCTGCGCGACTTCTAGCACGAGCCGGCCCGCTGCCCCGAGCCAGGATCAAGCCCAAGACGCGGTGCCTCGCACCGCGCCCGGGGCCAAGAAGGGCGCGGGCGACCTCCGCAATCGGTTGAACCGGTCGCGGACCCATGAGGACGCCCGGGTTACTATGGAGCGGCAACGCGAGCGGCGCGCGGACGCCGCCAGGCGTTCCGAGGCCCAGGCCTCCAGCTCCAACCTACTGGCGGCAAACCGTCACCCACCGCCCGCGCCCGCTCAGTATGGCAGCTCGGGTTGCCTGGCGCTCTCCCCAGGCCTTCGGCAAGCACGCTGGCCGGCCAAGTTCCAGCCCAGCTTGCCGGAGGAGTACGACGGCTCTATCGACCCTGCAGAATACCTGCAGCTCTACACCACTGCCATCCAGGCGGCTGGCGGCGACGAGAAAGTAATGGCGAACTACTTTCCCATCGCCCTTAAGGCCCAAGCTCGCTCCTGGATGATGAACCTCCCCGAAGGATCGATCTACTCGTGGGAGAATCTCTGCCACCAGTTCGTGGCGAACTTCCAGGGGACTTTTCCGCGCCCTGGGACCGAGGCGGGCCTCCACGCCCTGCATCAGGGCTGGGACGAGTCGCTGAGGAGTTTCCTGCAGCGCTTCAGCCAGGTCCGTAACACTATCCCCCACATCGCTCCTCATGCAGTCATCCACGCTTTTCGCTCAGGCGTGAGGGACAAGCACATGCTCGAGAAGCTGGGCACCCGCGACGTCCGGACCACGGCCGAGCTGTTCGGCCTCGCCGACCTCTGCGCCCGCAAGGAGGAGGCCCGGGCATGGAACAGGCCACGCCCTGAGACCCGTGACGACGGCCTCAAAGAGGAGTCCTCGTGCTCCGCGTCCCGCTGGGACAGGAAGAAGCGCCAGAAGGACGAGGCGACCGCCGAGCACTTCGCCCTGGCTATGAGCGCCCCCCGGGACGACGACGTCCGCGGAGACGACAGCAGCGGCAAGCGGCAAGGGGCCGCATGTGCGCCGCTGGCAGCGGTCCGGAGGTGGTGCACCGTCCACGAGACGGATTCGCACGACCTCACGGAGTGCCGCGCCGTCCAAAGCTTGGCCGAGCAGGTCAAGTACTTCCGGCAGGAGCCCTAGCAGGCCAAGCGCGATCGAGGCGATTCGGACGGTCCGATCCATCGGCGGACGGTCCGATCGTAGCGCCTCGGACGGTCCGACCCTTATGCGGACAGTCCGAACCCCGCTTCCGAGCCGGAACAGCTTCAACAGGGCACGAGTACCCGGACCGCATCGCCTCGGCAAGGGCGGGTCCGGAGAAGTTGTCCCAATGTGGTCCATGTCCTTATCCGGGCCCCGTGCCCGGGCACATGTCGACCATACATACAAACTATATTTCAGTCCGGGCCCCCTGGGTCCCGGGCACATATTTGAGCCGAGGCACGGATTCCCGAATCGGTGCCCCGGGCCCGACACCGAGGAACCCAGGGCAGCCTCGCCAAGGCGAGTGCAAGCCTGCAAACGCGGACTCGGAATAGGGCGCGAAGCCCGGACAGCACCGCCCCGGCGAGAATGCGTCCGGAAGGTCGTCTCACATTCCATATTCAAGCCCGGGCCCCCGGAACCCGGCTTATATCAAAAATGTATTCCAGTCCGGGGCCCCCGGGTCCCGGACACATCCCCCGCATGATAGCTGGGGCCCCCGGGTCCCAAGCACATGCCTCTCCCCAGCCTCGAGGCTCGCGAGGGAAGCGAGCCCGAGCTCCATCCCTAGGCACGTCAAGCATCTTCATAAATCTGCCCGTATAAACATCCTGTTAGTGGCAATGAGCCCGGGCCAGCGCCGGATTTCTAGAGTCTTAGCGCTGGCCGGGGCCCCAGGTATATACACTTTGCATAAGCAGCGTTTTTAAATATCCTTCTCGATCTCGTTCCTCTCGTCTTTTTCCATGTGTTGCGTTCGCGGCAGTCTCACCATCGGGCCGCGCCCGTACGACGGCTGGATTATGCGCAAAACCCGGCCGCCATACGGGCGCGACCACGAGAACGCCTTCGGGAGGTGATCGACGCCACGGCTCGTAGCATGGGATGGACGAAGGAACGAATCGGACGCTCTCACAGTTCATCGTGCACAGATTACACTAATTCCTAGCAGCCTTGCCACGTGCTCGGAGGCATGGAGGGCCCCCAAGACAGTCACGGGCGGCGCCAGAAGGGAACTGCCGCTTTCATCGGCCTCCTCATCGCCCATCGGCTCCACCAGATGCTCGCGCCCGGAGATGCCGTCGCACGGGGAGAAGTCATTGGCCTTCTTCGGACCAGACCCCGGGCGGTGACAGAAGGGGACCGGCGTCTTCCTAGGATTCTTCGTCAGGCATCGGCTCCACAAGGTGCTCGCCACGGTCGAGGAACCCTGCCTCCGGGTTAGCGGACTCGGCCACGGCCTCCCACCGCAACCACCTCGCGAACCACCGCGACTCCCTCGCGAACCGCCGCGACTTCTTCCCGCACAACGAACTCACACCCCCGAGACGCGAGCCCGGCCTCTTGGGCCCAGACGTTTTCCTCTCGGGAGAGTGTTTCCTTCTCCCGCGACTCCATCTCGAACCAGGCTTCCCCGACACTTCATTCCATGTTTTCAGCCCGGGTCCCGGGCACATATCCCATCCGAACCAACAAGTCGTCAAGCTACATCAGTCCGTGGTGAACCAGGTGCACCCCGCGTCCCCTTTTTTCTTCAAGACATGGCCCTGTTCCTGCCCGGGGCCGATCCCGGCAGAGCAACAGGGCCAGGGGCCACTGTCGGCAAAATGGGACTGGGGGTCCCCCAGTCCTCGGGGACGCGAAGACCTTCCGCCACGCGCCTTCTCCGGAGTCCACATCTTGCGCAAGAGAAGGCCGGCTACGGCCACTCTCCTGCCAAGTATCTAGGGGCCCGGGCACTTGCCGGGCCCGGGCGCGCATCCCCCGGTCCCGGGCGCCGGTCGCCCCGGACCCGGGTGCCGATTGTCGACTGCTCCCGGGAGCCGATGCCCGGCCCCGGGTGCCGACTGCCGACTGCCCCCGATCGCCTTGGCCTCGAGTACGGCCCCGAGTGGCCCCGAGCGGCCCCAAGTGCGGCCGAGTTTGCCGATCCCCTCGGCCCCGAGTGCGTGCCGATCGCCTCGGCCCCGAGTACCGATCCACCCGAAGAACTCCAGCAGACCAACTCTCCAACTACCCGCATTTAACGACGGGGCGACAGGGCGTGACGCGCCTGTCGCCCGCTCCTGTACAGTCAGAGCCTTTTTGACTACGGAGGCTCCTTTCACTGTGCAATCGCTATTCACAGTCAGAGGCTTTTGACTTTGGTGGTGAGGGCGTACGCCGGAGTCAAAGCAGCAGACGACTAGATGACCTGACGCGCCGTCACATCTCCGCGACTTCACCGCCCGCTGCATACCAACCCCGGCATGGACACAGCAGGCAGGCGAGAGTGACTGGACGTTCCTCCAACCCCGGCATGGACGTCGCAGGCAGCCGTGGCTATAGGAGAACTCACCAGAAGGTCTCGCTCTCCGTGTAACGGCACTGTGGACTCCCCTCGCCTATAAAGGAGGATCCATGCCACATTCTAGAGGACAAGCAAGCTTCAGCATTAGCAACCACTCTCTGGCTAGGACCGGCCCTCTATCGCGCAATCTCGCCACTGTTCTTCTTCCTCGGCTCAGAACTCCTGAGCTCGCCGGGAGAATCCTGTAACACTCAAAACCATATACACATTCTCCCACATAGCATACACACAGGAGTAGGGTATTACGCTTCCGAGCGGCCCGAACCTGTATAAATCCTCTCGTCTCCCTTGTGCGTCGATCGATCCTTCGAACCGTCCGCTGTACATCGTCTTCCCCGCGCGATCTCTACGGTTCGGACGGTCCGGACCCGCATCGGACGGTCCGGACCCTCCTGCCTTTGTTCACGGATCGGACGGTCCGGACCCGTTTCGGACGGTCCGGACTCCTCTGTTTCTTCTACGTCTTCTTCGTGCATCTTTCCTCGACGCCCTGACGCCGGCTTCGCCTGAGAACTACTCCCCTGGCCGAATCTCAAAGGGGGGTCTCCTGACTTCCCGCGGTTGGAGCTTCATCCTCCGACAACCAGGGGAGCTAAAAACCGCCCTTCCAGAGGGCGACAAGGGGGTCGCCTGCAAAATAGCCGGCCCGTGGGTCGGCCATTTGCAGGCGGCCCCCCCGGCCTCCAAAAACCACCCTCTGAGAGGGCGGCAGGGGGGCCGCCTGCAAAAATCCGGGGTTTTTGGGAGGCCGGGGGGGCCGCCTGCAAAATGGCTGACAGTCGTGGGCCGTCCGACCAACGGCCATTAGCTACATCATCAAATTGGCTTTAAAAGGGCAATTTCATAAAAAACGCCCTCCTAGAGGGCGTTGGGAGTATATTTTTGTAAATTTTTGAAATGAAAATTTAGTTTTGTAAATATTTTATTAAATAAATATAAAAATAAAAAAATTCATCTGGTGCACGCGTACATTGTAGTTGCCTCCTCCTCTAGTACTAGTCTATTTTTGGTTGGTCATATTTCTTGACAACTCATATCTTTTAAATCGGGTATTATTTTTTAAATCCATTTAAACGATCATACTCAACTTAAAGTATACAACAAAAGATGTCCAATGTAGAAGTAACTAAAGACAGAAAAGAAAGTTAAGTTTTCATGGCACCAAAATAACTACACTGTGAAAGAGTTAAAACAATTAACTGTGACGTAAATTCACAAGTAAAATATAGAGAAGATTCACAAGTTTCTTTATTTTTATTAATCACTATATTATTTTTTAAGAATAGTAACTTCATGTCATATAGGAAGTAACTTAAAAAAATAAAAGTAATTCTTTACGGTATTAAATGTAACTATAAATAGTCAAGAAAGTAACTACAAATATCTATAGAAGTAGCTACGTAGAGTAGTAGAAGTATAAGCATAAGCCATTTTTCCATGCAATAAATGTGGGGACTATTTTTTTTTTTTGGCAGGATCACCATTCCTCTTTCTTCTTTTGTGCTTGTGTGTTTGCTGCAACTTTCTAAGGGGAAAGAGAAGAATGCATGTCAAAGAAATACACTGGTTCACACTTATGAGACGTCTCCTCCCTTGACCTATGGTGGTGCTTAGGGGTGGACTCAGGCCCCGGGCCACCTGGGTTATAGCCCAGGGGCTTGGTACTAAAGTTTATAGAAATATATATAATTTCATTATGTATTGAATATATGGATTGACAAGTACTATGGGCTAGCCTGAGGTCTAAAAAAAATCCCCGGTCTGTCCCTGGTGGTGTTTTTTTTCTTGTGTAATTGTGATTTCTTTTGTTGTTTCAATGAGAGCATGAAACTCTATATATCACCATAGATCGATGCGTTACATTATGTGATGGCACATGGAGTTTCATGTGATAGGAGAAGGGGAAGAAAGGCCATGGTCCCAGTTCTTTGGGGGCTCTTTTTGGGCAGGAGGAAAAGCGAGCGGACACACATGCATTTTGTAGTTTTAGAAGTGTGCTTATAAAAAAATAAAATAGTAGCTTGGCTTATAAGCCGATTTAAACGGTGCCTATTGTACAATACAGCATACTAATCTTCTCTTTTGAAATAAATATCATAGTAATCCACTTATTAAGCATTTCATATCTACCCCCATCGTGACAATTAATTTGTCAGGTACTCAGGTTGCTGCATGAGCGAAGTATTGTGTTCCTTCGGCTACAAAACTCTGACGAGCCCTCAATTCTAAGCTAGCTGCGTATAAGGCATTGTTTTTTTAGTTTATAGATTTAGCTACTCTCTTATTTTTCGTGAGTATGTTTTTTAAAAAATAATGTGGTTTTTTGCCAAAACTTTCTATATATAAATTTTTTTAAAAAAATCAATTAAATCTATTTTTAATTTATAATAGTTAATACTTAATTAGTTATGCATTAATGATTTATTTTATTTTGTGTGTGGCTGATAAGCGCATCAGAAACGAACGCAGCTAAAATGAGCAAGGTTCCACATAACCTAAGTTCAGGTGGAGGTCTGTTCAAACCTCAGACCGGGCCGAAAATCTGCCTGGGCCTGAAATAAGGGCCAACCAAAAGGCTTACCCAAGCCCGAGCCTGGCCTAAAACCCCCGGCTTTATCCGGCTAGGGCAGGTTCTCCAACTATTTTGGGCTTTCGGGCCAAGAAATCTAGGCATGAGCGTGGCCCACTGTTAGACTCAGTTTGAACAGACCTTCACTCTCTATTCAAAAAGAACCAATTTCTGGACCTTAGATATAGGTTTGTTCAGGTTTATGGACAGATGTTAGGTTTAGGTGTAGGGGTGAAAACGGGTCGGGTATTTCTTGTCCGCTCACCCGCCCATATTTAAACGGGACAAATTCGGATCATATATTCGGGTACCCGGGTGATTATTCAGATATCGGATCTGAAAACAGGTATTTTTATATGGATATGGGTTCGGGTTTGGGAAGACAGTATCCGACGGATACGGATTATCCAGGTATAAAAACGGATATTACCCGGTAAGAAATTCGGATATTACCCGACTGTGATAAATGTATTTTTTTTATTCTTTTGCCTTGACTGTGTGTTTGTACCTGTAATTTTAAATATGGTTATGTGATTTTACAAGTACTATGTCATTATGTCCTAAGCCTCTAATATATTTGTATTATGGATGTATAGAATGGTTGCGTTGCTATTATCTATGTGTTATTAAATGGTTGTTGCATTAACTTGATGTCCGAATAAATATTTGTATTTGATATTGTTCGTATCCGTCTCGGTACGTATTTGTTCCATATTTATATCCGACATTATCCCTTTTTTATCCGTATTCGATAATATCCGTATCCGACCCGGTTCCGAATAGAAAATGTGGGTTAGGATATATAAAATCTAGGCATGAGCGTGGCCCACTGTTAGACTCAGTTTGAACAGACCTTCACTCTCTATTCAAAAAGAACCAATTTCTGGACCTTAGATATGGGTTTGTTCAGGTTTATGGACAGATGTTAGGTTTAGGTGTAGGGATGAAAAAGAGTCAGGTATTTTCTACCCGCCCACCCGTCTATATTTAAATGAGACAAATTCGGGTTATATATTTGGGTATCCAGGTGATTATTCGGATATCAGATCTGAAAACGGGTATTTTTATACGGATATGGGTTCGGATTTGGAAAGACAGTATCCGACCTAAATATTAATAGAGGGTCAAAGCTTAAAATTGGACAATCAAAATATACCTTGTATTTCTGAACGGAGCAAATATTAAATACAGTATCGGCTAAACTGACAAATATTGAATTCCACATTTTTTCTGTGGTGACATAAGAGTAATTACGATCTTATAAGTCATATTTATTGAAGTGGCGCTCTTCATTACTATTCTCTCTATTCCAAAATATAATTGTCTTTAGAGTTTTTAAAGAGATTTAGAATTAGATAAAAGGTCTAAAATGTCCGCTTTGGTTGATGTGTTGTGGACTGACAGAGGTAGATAGGAAAATTAGTGCCAACATTTATCTTTTATACATACTAGATACCTATATTTAAGACAAATTTAAATCCTAAAAATAGCTATATTTTGGGACGAAGGAGAGTAGTATTATCTCCGGTTTTTAATAAATGACGCCGTTGACTTTTACCGTGGTAAACTCAGAGGGCAGAGCGTGGGAGAATGGCTTCGGAGAGGCGATTGTGTGTTGATTAATTTGCCACGAATCGGGCTGGCGTGTACAGAGATGTATAAAGCGTGTTTAGGTTGTTTAGCTCTCCCTAATACAAAGGAAAAGGTAACTCTAATCTCAGCAAAATCTATCTAGAGCACAACAACCTCAACAGCCATAATTTACAATATTTCACATGATAATTCAACACTCCCCCTCAATTGTAAGGTTCAGATTGTTTATGAACATTTCCAACTGCTGTACAGCCAATGCTTTGGTGAAAGCATCTGCTACTTGATCCTTAGCAGAAATATACTCCACTTCTAGCAACTTGCGTGCAACCCGTTCTCGAACAAAGTGGTAGTCTACCTCTATATATTTTGTTTGTGCGTGAAACACTAGGTTAGCAGATAAATATTTTGCTCCAATATTATCACACCATACCTTAGCTACTCTAGGTGATTGGATGCCAAGTTCTTGAAGAAGAGTTTGTATCCACATAATTTCAGCAGTTGCATTCGCCAACGCTTTATATTCTGCTTCTGTGCTTGACTGAGATACTGTGGCTTGTTTTCCTGTACTCCATGATATAAGATTTGGTCCTATAAACACCGCAAAACCTCTAGTAGAACGCCTGTCATTCAAATATCCTACCCAGTCTACATCAGAAAAGGCTAAGCAAAGAATCAGAATTACTAATTTTTAGACCAGGTTTGGCGATGTGCTTGAGATATCTCAAGGTCCTTTTAACTGCTTCCCAGTGGCCTGTAGTTGGTGCATGCAGATATTGGCACACCTTGTTTACTAGAAAGGATAGATCGGGTCTTGTCAGAATTAAGTATTGCAAAGCTCCCACTAGACTTCTATAGTGAGTACTATCATTAGGGCCAAGTAATGATCCTTCTTGTACATACAATTTCTCTGACACAGACACTGGTGTATTAACTGGTTTGACAGTTATTCATACCTGCTCTTCTTAGTATATCATTGGCATACTTCTCTTGTGACAACACTAGACCATCATGTATCTTTCTTACTTCAATGCCTAAAAAGAAGTGAAGATCACCTAGGTCCTTTAAGGCAAATTCCTGATTCAAGTTCTTTAGAAGAACAGAAAATGCATCTGGAAAAGAACTGGCCACTATAATGTCATCCACATATACTAGCACAAATATAGTGACATTACCTTTAATTTAGAAGAATAGGGAAGCATCTGACTTTGATGATTTAAAGCCAAATTCAGATAATTTTGAGCTGAGTCTTGAGTACCATGCCCTTGGTGCCTATTTGAGGCGATATAGAGCTTTATCTAATTTGCACACATGACTAGGAGAATCTCACTTCTCATATCCAGGTGGCTGCCTCATGTATACTTCTTCTTCTAGTACACCATGCAAGAAGGCATTATTAACGTCTAACTGACACAGACTCCAACCCCTAGAAACTGCAATAGACAGAATGGTTCGAATAGTTGTGTCAATGTTTTGTATCGGTAATAATAATATAGGGCTACTCGTGAGACCTAAATTTGATGGATTGCAAAGGAACACGAAACAATTTATCCTAGCCTTCGAGGTGAGGTAATACCCTACTTCCAGCTGTTATGTATTGTCTTTGAGGTTTCTCTGGTGATATTGTGATATGCCCCAGGGGGCTCCCTACCCCTCCTTATATACTGGAGGGATGAGAGTTATAGGGTAGAAAACCCAGTCGGATACGACCAAGGACTTTTCTTATCAGTACATAAAGTATCCGGCTAGGACAATATTGTAACGCCCTGAAAATCGTCTTAATTAAAAATTATCGTGGGTAAATGGAAATGCAAGAATACACTAGAAATTTTTTTTGTTTGAGAAAAGAGTTTGAATAAAATTTTGAAATTTCCAATATTAAAAATCCCGAGTTTAAATCTTTAAATAAATACTTGGATGCTTTTCTATTACAGGGGTTCTGTCGGAGTATTTTAAGCGTTTGAGTATTTATAATAATAAATTCTTCATGTTTCATGGTGGCATTTACTTCTAGTAAATTCCCCGTGATTTAATAAACTCTCTGAAATTTTCTCGGATTTTTCAGAGCTACAGAATTAATTTTAATGCAGATCACTAAAGTAATTAAATAAATATAAATAAATTTATTTTCTCTTCCCCTATTCGGGTCGTTCCTGATTCAGTCCTTTGAAGTCTCCCAGTTCATCGTGAACTCTGACTCCCTTTTCTTCTAGGGTTTTGTGTCGTTCCCAGAACCCTAAAGTCACCTCGAAAACCTAAATTCAGAGTTACCGGATTTATTCATTTTTGAAACCCTTTGGACTCTCTATCCGAGATCCTTTGTATTCGAAATATCTATATTTCCCTTTGAGATAAATCCTAGATATTCCCTAAAACCGCTTTTCAGTTAAAATAAATCCAAATCTCCAATCGTCTAAAATTTCTTCAAATTCCGGTCCCAATAAAACACCCTCTCAATTCCCTAATCCCGAAATATTTTATTCAGAATATTCCATTTCCCAGTTCCCTAAAAATCTCCTCCAGTTCCCAACCCGAAGAATATTCCGATATTTTATTCCCTAAATATTTCTCGGGAAAATATTCTTTATTCTCTGAATCCCACAAAATATTCCATTTCCTATTCTCGGGAAAATATTATAATTTCCCGCATCTCCAAAATATCCACATATTTTGGGAAGTTCAAATATGCTCGAATATTCCGAACTATTGATCTCTGCAAAATAATTTCCAATTTTATTGGATTCCCGAATTATTCCGAGATCCGGTTTCCCCAAATATTCTTTGATGAAATACCCTCCTTTTTCCGAATCCCGCCAAATATTCTCCTTCTTGAATTCCCCAAAATATTCATCTATTTTGGATATATAAATATTCCCTAGAAATCCCCAAAATTCCAGTTTTTGCGAAATTGGAGCCCCTTTATTTTTCCCCCATCTTTTTATTTTCTATTTCTTTCTTTCTTTCGAGTTACTATGCATCTCCTTCCTTTCTTTCCCTTCTCTTTCTCCCTCCTCTGCCTCTCTCTCTGCGGCCGGCCCGAGCCTACCTGCGCCGCGCTACTCCAGCTTGGCCACGGCCCACCACCGCCTGACCTCGGCCTCGCTCTCCCCGGCCCGAGCGCCTCTCCTCGGCCTCAGCCCGGCCTGCCGCGCCTGCGCCCGACCTCGGCCCAGTCCTCCGCGACGCCCGTGCCTGCCGCCGCCGAATCTGCTGCGCCGCTGTTCCCGCACCGCCACCGAATCCGGGCGCAATCGCCACCCCGCCTACACCCTAGCCCATGCCCCATATATAGCCACCGCCCCTGTGCCCTAGCCTCTGCTGTCGCTCTGCTGCCACCGCGCAGCCAACGCCAGGCCGCCGTCGCCTCTGCACGCCACCGCCGCGCTAGCACCTGTGACGCCTCCCCGACTAGGTGGAAGGCCACCATGTGCATACGGCACCCGATCCCAGGATCAATAGTCGGGTACGCACAACAATGATACAACTCAGAGTTACAATAAATACATAACAGAGTACACATATAAATACAAGGAGATCCATCCAGGACAAACCCGGGATGGGCAAGATAAACAACAGGTAAACTAGCGGAAACAGCAAAAACAGGGCGGAAGCTGGACAAAAACTACTCCACAGGCTCGGTTGGGAACTAGGCTCGAAACCTTCAGAAGTCTTCGTAGTTGGCCTGGTCTTGATGGAACTCGGCAGCAGTCGGATCTTCGTCTTCTTCTCCAAAACCTACTATACATATATGAACAAGGTGAGTACTTTTCGTACTCAGCAAGCCGGGAAAAGATGCCATGTTAGCTAGACAGAAAAGCTAAGGGTTTTATTTGCGAAAAGCTGCCTTTAGAAACTCTTTTCTTTGCAAACACTAGTGAGCTTAAATTTTAGTTATCGGAAAGAGGCTCACGCCTCGATCCATTCCGCAAGTTGCTTTTCAACAACTCGCCACTTAATGAATCAAGCATATATACATATTTTCATCTTTTACTTTGCATTTGTTGGTCCTGTATCTCCCGAGTAGCTACAACCACTCGTTGACCCTGAGACTCGGCTATAACCAAATCTCAGCTGTGGCACTTAATGCCCGCTACACTGGCTACAACCAGTTAGCTCAGACGCCGCCCTGGCTACAACCCGGGGGCGCAGCTCGCTATCTTGCTTCCCTGGCTACAACCCGAGAGCTCAAGCTTGCTCATCTGGCTTCCCTGGCTACAACCCGGGAGCACAACTTGATCAACATGCTGCCCTGGCTACAACCCGGGAGCTTGATCAATCCGTCTTCTGGCTACAACCCGAAGACAACTGCACAACTGCCGCCCTGGCTACAACCCGGGGGCTTAAGTTTGCTGCCCTGGCTACAACCCGGGAGCATGATCTTCATCCTGTTTACTTTTCACACACTTGATTATGGTGCTTAACACCCCGGATCACACAGATCCGTTTCTGGCCACACAGGCCTTCCGTTTGCTTACTCGGCAAGCTCTGGTCACGGTTCCCTTTCCATCAACCATTTTCACAAACCACGGGCAAACAAATCTACGCTATGGGGATCACCTTACATCGCCCTTAACCGTGGGCACGGCTGTTCGAACAGTTCTGCTAATCTCTGCAGAGGGTGTGCGCTTTACCCATCCGACACGAAAATTACACCGAGTACTGGCCTGTACCCAGAAATTCGTGACAAGGCCATTTCCAAAGCCAGTCTAGGGTTATCCAATGCCAGCCGAAAGATCCACACAGGATTCATTGGTCGGCACTGAACTTCCCTAAACCTACTATTTACTCGGCCAGGGGCATCCCATAATACCCGTATGGTCGCACTGTAAGATGCTCGGATGGAATCCCCAAAGGAAACGGTCCTTATCGGTAATACATAGCCATGCCACACAGGCGCTGTCTCTGTACACCAAGATTTTTAAAAGCTGTCTTTATTTCACACAACGCGCCGATACACAAGGTATCGGGTTTTCCAATCAGTTTAGTAAAACCCAATGTTTTTCCCAAACGACAAACAACGTTGCAGAGCTAAGCCATTCTACTCGGCATCGTATCCTCAGATAGGATGCTAGCGTGCCATTTGTGGGGCTCTCAAGGGAGAAATATATCAACATCCTACCAAATATGTGCGGCTACTGGGTAGGTCCATCGGTTTCGCTTGTAAACCGAGGCCAACAGCTTAAGAAGGTGTAAACTAAGCATGCATATATTTTCCAAACAACATAGTTTTGCATATATGGGAAACAATATGATCAAAGAGGCTTGCCTTGTTCCAAGGAGGGGTCTTCTTCGGCGAAGGCGGCTTCTGGATCGTCCACCGGTTTAGGCTCTGAACAAGCAGAAAAAGAAACACTGATAAGCAGGAGAAGTAAAACACCAAGAAAAAGGATCAAGGAGTAGTCGGCTGCAGAAAAGGTGGCAGTCGGCTGAACCAGGCTTGCGAACCAGGCGACAGAGCTCCAAGGCTTGAGAGGATGAGAGCTTAGCAGAGCTGGAGCTGGCCGGTTTGCAAAACAAAGGAAGAAGGAGCATGGATGGCTCAATATATAGCCGGCGTGCAAGGGTGAGGCACAGTGAAGCTGGGCAACAGGTAGGGAGAAAAAGTCAAGGTGAACTGACAAAGGATTTGATGTTCACGCAGGGCTTGACTTGGGAGTCTGGCGTGGTCAGGGAGTTGGCAGGCACTGTAGCTGTGATGAGACATTAAGGTCATGGCTAGGACAGGTTGGAGAAATCTCACTGATAGGGCTTCGGACTGACCACCGGTCCAAGCGATGCAGCAGGTTATTGTCCATCGGTCCAAGCGGTGCTGCGGGCAGGTGAAGACTGATTCTTCTCTACTTCGGTAGTCGGCGACCAAAGGGCGGGTGCAACTCGGGGGAAACGGTGAAACAACAGGTAAGACATCAAGCTAGTCGGCCACTTCACAGGTTTACTCGGCAACAAGGAGGTCCGAGTAAGACAAGGAAAGGGCAGGATACAAGGACTGAGTAGCAGTCTACTCGGCTCAAGGAAGAAGGCAGTCGGCTGGCCGGGAAGAGGGAAAATGGAGGCTGTCGGCGAAATGGGACTGGGGGTCCCCCTGTCCCCGGGGACGCGAGGGTCTTCGGCCACGGAAAATACTCCGGAATCCACATTTTGCGCAAGAGGAGACCGGCTACGGCCGCTCTCCCGCCAAGTATCCAGAGGCCCGGGCACTGGCCGGGCCCGGACGAGCATCCCCCAGTCCCGGGCGCCGGTCGCCCCGGACCCGGGTGCCGATTCCCGACTGGACTGCTCCCGGGTGCCGACTGCTCCCGGGGGCCGATGCCCAGCCACGGGGCCGCTGCCGACTGCCCCGGAGCCGACCGTCGACTGCCCCGGAGCCGATGCCGACTCCCCCGGTGCCGACTGCCCCCGATCGCCTCGGCCCCGAGAGCCGATCGCCTCGGCTTGCCGTCCGATCTACCCGAAGAACTCTAGCGGACCAACTCTCCAATTACCCACATTAACGAATGAGGCGACGAGACACGCCTGTCGCCCGCTCCTATGCAGTCAGAATCTTTTTGACTACGGAGGCTCCTTTCACTGTGCAATTGCTGTTCACAGTCAGGGCCTTTTGACTTCGAGGCGTGCGCCATCACGTCTCCCCGCTCCATCACATCCTCACGACTCTACCGCCCGCTGCATACCTGCTCCGGCGTGGGCACGGCTGGCGGGGAGGTGAGCGACGGGACATTCCTCCAACTCCGACGTGGGCGTTGCAGGCAGACAGGGGCGATGGGACGCTCCTCCAACTCCGGCGTGGGTGTCGCAGGTGGAGGGGCGCACAGGAGACCTCACCGGAAAATATCTCCTTCCGCGTACCGGCACTGTGGACTCCCCTCGCCTATAAAGGAGGATCCATGCCGTAGACGAAGGCAAGCAGCTGAACCTCCGGCCTTAGACAACAGAGATCTCCTTCTCCTTCCTCGAGTCCGGTCGGTGGTAGAATGACCGACGCCACCTCCGGGTTCCCGGTGAGCTTCCGAGCTCCCTGGGTCCTCCTTGTAAACTCCGACCCACATTCATCTCTCTCTCTCTGATAGCCCAAAACACAGGAGTAGGGTATTACGCTCCGGCGGCCCGAACCTCTAAAAATCCCCCCGTCTCTTCTGTGCGCCGCGATTCTTCGCCTTCCGGACTGTCGATCTATCTCCCGCGTGGTCACGACAGATCGGACGGTCCGGACCCGATTAGGACGGTCCGGACCTTTCTGTCTCCAGCTCGGGCCCCTTTGCTTCTATCCCGAGCGATGATTCATCTTCTTCCACTCGAAGCCGGCTTCGCCTGAGAACTACTCCCCTGGCCGAATCTCAAAAGGGGGGTCTCCCGACTTCCCGCCGTCGAGGTTTAATCCTCCGACAGCTGGCGCGCCAGGTAGGGGGAGTTTCCTTTTCAGGTGATACGCCGGCGCCTTCGGCACCGACACCCTCCATGGCAGGGGGGCACCGACCGCGGGACTCGGACGAGGAGTCCGGCGGTTTCACCCCGCCGGACAATGTTAGCCCTGTGACAAGTCCGCCGCGTCCCCCTTCATCTTCCCGAGGGCACGCGGCCCGTACCCGACGGACCAGGCGTGCCCCGCAGCGGCCAGGTCCCGTAGCCTCGGCCCCTTCCCTCGCAGAGGGGGCCGGCAGGTGCCCCGCCGGGTCTGCCGCGGCTACGTCCATGAGGCGCGAACGGGCGCGCCGCACCACGGCGCGCCGTGAACTCGACTTCCAGACGGCGACGCCGCAAGGAGCCCTCCTCGCAGCAGGAGCCCTCCTGCGCCACCCCCCGGTTTTTACCGGGGGCGGAGGCCGGGAGCGGCAGTGGCTGGACGAGGTCGCCAACCTGATAAGCGCGGCCCATCACGGGGTCGCCACAGACAGCCAGGCAGGGGCCGGGAGCACCGGCCGCACGGCTTCTAGTGCGAGCCGACCTACTGCCCCTAACCGGAACCAAGCCCGGGGCACTCCACCTCGCTTCGCGCCCGGGGCCAACAGAAGCCCTGGCGATCTCCGTACCCGGTTAAACCGGATGCGGGACCAAGAGGACGCCCGGGTCACATTGGAGCGACGGCGCGAACGGCGCACTGACGCCGCCAAGCACTCCGAGGCCCAGGCCTCCAGCTCCAACTTGCCGACGGAGACCCGTTATTCATCGCCCGAGCCCGCGCAGTATGGCGGCTCGGGCTGTTTGGCGCTCTCCCCGGGTCTCCGGCAGGTCCTTTGGCCGGCCAGGTTCCGGCCCAACTTGCCGGAGAAATACGACGGCTCCGTCGACCCTGCGGAGTTCTTGCAGATCTATACCACCACCATCCGGGCGGCGGGCGGCGACGAGAGGGTAATGGCGAATTACTTTCCCGTCGCCCTCAAGGCCCAGGCTCAATCCTGGATGATGAACCTCCCTGAGGGATCCATCCGCTCGTGGGAGGGTCTTTGCCACCAGTTCGTGGCAAACTTCCAGGGCACCTTCCCGCGCCCTGGCACCGAGGCGGACCTCCATGCCCTACGTCAAAGCAGGGATGAGACGCTGAGGCGTTTTCTGCAACGCTTCAGCCAGGTCCGTAATACCATCCCTCACATTGCCCCGCACGCGGTCATCCACGCGTTCCGCTCGGGCGTGCGCGACCAGCACATGCTCGAGAAGTTGGGCACCCACGACGTCCAAACCACGGCCGAGCTGTTCGGCCTCGCCGACCGTTGCGCCCGCAAGGAGGAGGCTCGGGCGTGGAACAAACCACGCCCCGAGACTCCCGGCCAGGGCCCCAGTGAGGGCCCCGAGTCCTCACGTTCCGCGTCACGCCGGGACAGGAGGAAGCGCCAGAAGGAGGCAGACGGGAACTTTGCCTTGGCGGCGACGGGCGGCCCCCAGCGCGACATGACCCGCGGGGACGACAATGGCGGCAAGCGGCCAAAGGCCGCGCGAGCGCCGCCCCCACCGGCGGCGGCCCGGAAGTGGTGCTCCGTCCACGAGACGGACCATCACGACCTCACGGAGTGCCGCGCCGTCCAGAACCTGGCGGAGCGCACCAAGAAAATCCAGCAGGAGCGGCGGCAGGCCAAGCCCGCTCCCGATGCGGAACAGCCTCTCGAGTTCCAAGAACCCGAGCATATCGTCGCCACCCTCGACGGCGGGGCGCACGCTCACTCCTCGCGCCGTGGCTTCAAGGCCATGAGGCGCGAGCTGTTGGCCGCCACCCCGGGCCCAGCGACGTCCCGCAAGCTGAAGTGGTCGGGCACCCCGATCACCTTCGGCCCTGCCGACCATCCGGCCCGGGTACCCGGGGAAGGGCAGCTCGCCCTGATTGTCTCCCCCACCATATGTAACGTTAAGGTGGGTCGCGTCCTCGTCGACGGGGGTGCCGCCCTCAACATCCTTTCCCCCGGAGTCTTCGAGAAGCTCAAGGCCCCGGGGACGAAGCTCGTGCCCTCGTTGCCCATTATTGGGATTACGAAGGGCCTGACTTGGCCTCTTGGCCAGGTCTCGTTGCCCATCACCTTCGGTGACCGCGACAACTTCCGCACCGAGCGCGTCATCTTCGACGTCGCCGAGTGCAATCTCCCATACAACGCGGTGCTTGGGCGCCCCGCGTTGGTAAAGTTCATGGCGGTTACGCACTACGCGTACCTAGCAATGAAGCTCCCGGGCCCCTCGGGCCCGATAACTGTCCTCGGGGACGTGAAGGCCGCCCTCTCATGCGCCGAGCAGCGCGCGGCCGACATCACCCCTACAGCTCCCGACGCGGCGGGCGGCGCGGGACCCTCGCTATCCCGTGCCCCCAAGGCGCGCACCGTCGCCAGCGACGTGGAGCCGATCAAGGAAGTCGCCCTCGGCGACGACCCGTCCCGGACCGTCAGGATTGGCGGATCGCTGGACGAGAAATAGGAAAGCGCGCTCGTCGCCTTCCTTCGGGCAAATTCCGACGTCTTCGCCTGGCAACCGTCGGACATGCCCGAGGTCCCCAGGGAGGTGATAGAGCACCGCTTGGCCGTCTGCGCGGACTCACGCCCGGTGCGGCAGAAGGCACGACGACAGGCCCCCGAGCGCCAAGCCTTCATCCGCGAGGAGATCGATAAGCTTCTTGCGGCCGGCTTCGTCCGCGAGGTCATCCACCCGGAGTGGCTGGCTAACCCAGTCGTCGTCTCCAAGTCTAACGGGAAGCTGCGCATGTGCGTAGACTACACCAACCTCAACAAGGCTTGCCCAAAGGATCCATTCCCTCTGCCACGCATAGATCAGATAGTCGACTCCACCGCGGGGTGCGACCTTTTGTGTTTCCTTGATGCTTATGCAGGATATCATCAAATCCGCATGGCAGAGGAGGATGAGGAAAAAACTTCTTTCATTACCCCCTAGGGGGCTTATTGTTATGTGCGCATGCCTTTTGGGTTGAAGAATGCTTGTTCTACTTTCCAACGCGCCGTCCGGGTAACCTTTGAACCACAGCTAGGCCGCAACATGGAGGCCTACGTCGACGATTTGGTGCTGAAGTCGCGCGACCGCGCCACTCTGCTCCACGACCTGGCCGAGACGTTCAGCAACCTTCGATGCACGAGGATGAAGCTGAACCCGGACAAGTGCGTCTTCGGGGTCCCGGCCGGCAAGCTCCTCGGGTTCCTTGTGTCCAGCCGCGGCATTGAAGCGAACCCGGAGAAGATAGCGGCCATCGACCGTATGCGTCTCCCGACCAGGCTCCGGGAGGCCCAAAGGTTGACCGGGTGCGTGGCCGCACTCGGTCGCTTCATATCCAGGCTAGGGGAGCGCGCCCTCCCTCTATTCAAGCTTCTCAAGAGCACCGGGCGGTTCGCGTGGACGGAGGAGGCCAATCAAGCCCTCGACGAGCTCAAGAGGTATTTAACTACGCCCCCTGTCCTTGTGGCGCCGGCGCCAGACGAGCCCTTGTTGCTCTACATCGCGGCAACCCCGCAAGTGGTGAGCGCGGCACTCGTCGTCGAGCGCCCCTTACCTACAAAGGCGCGCCCGGGGCATCCGGGTCCCGGGCCCACGTGTGCTCCTGGTGGCAAGAATTCGCTCCCTCCCGAAGGAGCCGAGCCCGAGCCCGGAATCCGGGAGCACGCAGCAGAGGCCGGTGTACTTCATCAGCGAAGTACTCCGCGATGCCAAATCACGCTATCCTCAGGCGCAAAAAATGCTCTACGCCGTTCTCGTCGCGTCCAGGAAGCTCCGCCACTACTTCCAGGCGCACAAGGTATCTGTCGTCACCTCCTTCCCCCTCGGGCAAATATTGCATAACCGGGAGGGGACAGGCCGCGTGGCCAAGTGGGCGGTCGAGCTCGCTGAGTTCGACCTCCACTTCCAGGCGCGCCATGCCATCAAGAGCCAAGTCCTGGCAGACTTCCTCGCGGAATGGACGCCGGGGCCCGAGCCGGATCCCGTCTTCGACGACGCGTCCCCGGTCCCCGAGCCGGCCCCTGAGCTGCACCTCTGCTGGACAATGAATTTCGACGGCTCCTGCGCCCGGCAGGCCTCCCGCCCCAGCGCCGGGGCCGGAGCCGTCCTCGTATCGCCCGCCGGGGATGAGTTCCGCTTCGTCGTCCACCTCAATTTCGGAGCCACCAACAACATGGCCGAGTACGAGGGCCTTCTCGCCGGCCTCCGGGCCGCGATCGCCCTTGGGGTGCGCCGGTTGTGCGCGCAAGGCGACTCCGAGCTCGTCATCAACCAGGTGTCCGGGGAGTACCAGACATTGGATCCCCAATTGGCCGCGTATGTGGGCGAAGTGCGGAAGCTCGAGCGCCATTTCGACGACCTCAGGCTTCGCCACGTCCCTCGCTGTCGCAACCTCGCCGCCGACGAGCTCTCAAGACTGGCTTCCTCGCGGGCGCCGGTCCCCTCGGGGGTCTTCCAGGAAGCCCTCGAGGCTCCCTCGGCGCGCTCACCCGGGATCTCGGGGGCCGCCCCCGAGCCCGGAGCCGAACCAGACACGCGCTCCCGGTCCCAGGATTTGATCCTCGCGGCCGTACCCTGCGCGCCTTCCTGGATGGATGAAATCCGGGCATATCTCCTCCGAGCGCATCTCCCCGAAGACGACGCGGAAGCAGAAAGGATCGCCCGCTTGTCTAAACGCTACGTCATGGTAGAAGGGGACCTCTACCGGCGCGGCGCCAACGGCGTCCTGCTCAAGTGCATTCCGCGTGAAACCGGCGCCAAGATCCTCGTCGACATCCACGAAGGAGAATGTGGCAATCACGCCGCATTTCGATCCCTGGTCGGTAAGGCTTTCCGACAAGGATTTTATTGGCCCACGGCTTTGCAGGACGACTTCGACCTTGTCCAGCGCTGCCGCGCCTGCCAATTTCATGCTAAACAGAGTCACCAGCCGGCACAAGCCCTCCAGGTGATCCCCCTGTCCTGGCCCTTCGCGGTCTGGGGACTCGATATCCTCGGCCCCTTTCCCCGTGCAGCCGGGGGTTATCAACATCTATATGTCGCCATCGACAAGTTCACCAAGTGGCCGGAGGCATTCCCCGTGATCAATATCGACAAGCATTCGGCGCTCAAGTTCATCCGGGGGATCACCAGCCGCTTCGGAATCCCTAACCGCATCATCACCGACAACGGCACGCAGTTCACGAGCGAGCTCTTCGGCGAGTACTGCTCCGACGTCGGCATCAAGCTCTGCTTCGCCTCCCCTGCCCATCCGGCTAGCAATGGGCAGGCCGAGCGGGCAAATGCCGAGATCCTGCGGGGCCTCAAGACTAGATCCTACAACGAGCTCAAAAAGCATGGCGTCAAGTGGATCGACGAGCTTCCGGCCGCACTCTGGGCGAACCGTACCACGCCAAGCCGGGCCACTGGGGAGACCCCTTTCTTCCTAGTGTACGGGGCCGAAGCTGTGCTGCCGTCGGAGCTGACCTTCGGCTCTCCCCGGGTAGAGCGCTACAGCGACGACCCCGGCCACAACAGCATGTACCTCGACAACCTCGACTTCCTCGAGGAGCGAAGGCGGCGCGCCTCGCTTCGCGTCGCTCGTTACCAGCAGTGCCTTAAACGCTATCACCAGCGTAAGGTCCGGGCCCGGTCACTCCAGGTCGGGGACCTAGTCCTCCGCCGTGTTCTCACGCGTGCCGGAAGGAATAAACTTTCCCCCATGTGGGAAGGCCCCTTCCTGGTGATCGGTGTTCCCCGGCCGGGCTCGGTAAGACTGGGCCAGGAGGATGGGACCCCGCTTCCCAACCCCTGGAACATCGAGCATCTTCGCAAGTTTTATGCATAGGCTCATTCTGTAAGTTGCGGGGTGCTCGGGCCAGCGCCGGACTCTTCCTAGTCTCAGCGCTGGCCGGGGGCCGCCACCATGGTGCCACCATGAATATTTCAAGCATAATTTTCGACTCCAAAATCCTTGACCCAGCATGACGAGAAGTTCCGTCCGGAGCGGTTGCAGACCGAGCTCGATCGGTGCGGGTCGGACGGTCCGACCCCAGTGAGGACGGTCCAATCGGCAGGGTTCGGACGGTCCGATTCCGGAACGGACAGTCCGAACTCGACACCCACTCCGGAGCAATCTCCCGAGACCAACTCTGGGGGGCCCGAACCAGAGCAGTGTTCGGGCAACATCGCCGGGGCAGTTGCGCGCCTGGGGACGCGACACCCAGAGCATTCCAAGCCCGGGACCCCGGGTCCCGGTTCCATATCCAAGACCGGGACCCCGGATCCCGGCACATATCAAACCATATTCCAGTCAGGCCCCCGGGTCCCCGGGGCCCCTCGCACCATAAGCGCGTGGCCCGGGACCCGCCTTCGGGGCCCGACACCGTGGAGCCCGAACCAGGGCGGCCTCGCCAAGGCGAGTGCGGGCCTAGGAACGTGGCGCCCGGGACAACCTCAACAGGGAACGATAAACCGGACACCCACAACCAGGCGAGGGCAACTCCCGGGAAATCGTCCCCGTACATTCCAAGCCCGGAACCCCGGATTCCGGTACCATATGTAAGCCCGGCCCCGGGCCCCGGCGTATACCAAACCACGTCGTACACCAAGTCGCACCCCAGTCGGGGCCTCGGGGTCAATCTATCGGTAGTCACACCCGGTAAGTTGCATGCCTCCCGGGCCGGGGGCCCGCCCGACTAGCGCAGCCCCTGTCGCTGGGGCTTGGTGGCCGGGCCGTGGACTGCGCCCCGGGCGCCGTCGGTCCCCCGGGGTCTCGGGCCTAGCCCCTCGTCGGGCCGGTCTAGATCCTCGGGACAAGCTGCGGTGCCCGGTCTGGCCAGTTCATTCCCAACCACCAGCCCGAGGCGCCGGGTGCTATGCTGGCCGGGGCCCCCATGTACATTCGTTTCCATAATCAACACTTCATTATCAATTCCGGGCTCGTCCCCTTTTTCCTTTCCGTGTGTTGCGTACGTGACAGTCCCGCCCCCTGGGGGGACGCCTTCGGGAAGCGGTCGACGTCACGCTTCGTAGCATGGAAGGGACAAGGGAACAGACCGAATACTCTCACAGCATCATGTGCAGGATAGACCTGTCCCCGCAGGGATCAGACAGGCTCTCCAAATCTCGACCGGGACGGGGGCCGCCGACTAGCGCAGCCCCTGTCGCCAAGGCCTGGTGGCCGGTCATGGACCATGCCCGGTACCGTCGATTCCCCGGGGTCTCGGTGCATATCCTCCCGTCGGCCAGTCTAGATTCCCGGGGCGGGCTGCGGTGTCCTGGTCAAGCCATTCCTCGCTGACCATCAGTCCGAGGCGCCGGGTACTACGCTGGCCGGCGACCCCGGGACGTCGAGCGGCCTGTCCCGTGGCGGGGGGGCCCCCGGATGCGGAAGACTAAGCGCCCAGGAGTCAAATCTTACAGAATTCGCTCGGCTCCGAGCAAGCCTCCGCGCCCGGTTGTGCTCGTAGAGCAAGACGCCCCAGGAACCGGGTTCCCGGGACGGGCCACCATCACGATTCGCGCGCCCCCGGAGACCGAGCTCCCAGGGCAGGCTACCTAGGGCCCGAGGGGGCCTCAGAAGCACGGTTGATTCAGGGCTCTCGCTGTCGGCTGGGCTCTCGCTCGGCCCCGGGTGACGACGAAATTTTCATCGACTCCAAGATACAAGACGCTCACCGCGGTCGAGGAACCCTGCCTCCGGGGCAGCGATCTCGGCCACGGCTTCCCGCGCCTCCTCGCGAACCGCCACGGTTTCCTCGCGCGCGGCGACCTTACACCCCCGAGAAGCGAGCCCGGCCGCTTTGACCCGGGCGAGCTCCTCCCGGGATAGTATTTCCGCCTCCCGCGCCTCCATCTCGGACCGGGCGCGAGAGGCGATCGGACGACGCGCCTCTCTGCTGCAGCGATCTCCGGCCATGCCCGGGCCCGGAGACGGACTTAGGCGCTACGGCCGTCCACGGTAGCTGGCGCCCGGCGTCGGGCGGCGCCTGCTACGCCGCGTTCCCGGGCCCGGGGCGACAAGAAACCAACAGCAGCGGACATAAGCAACGTCCGGGATCGCCGAGATTTCCTCGCGTGCGGCGGTCTCATACTCCCGGGTCGCGAGCCGGCCTCACCGGCCTGGACGGTGTCCTTCCGGGAGAGTGTTCCCCTCCCCCGCGCCTTCATCTCGAACCAGGCGCGGGAGACCTCGACGGCTGCGGATCTGAGGGCGACCTCCAATCGGACGACGCGCCACTCCGCTGCCTCGATCTCCAGCCGGCAGGTCGCCGCAGATACCTCGGTAATAACCCTATGGGCGGTGAGCTGCCGCATCGCCACTTACTTCAGCAAAATAGGGGCCCTGCCGTTTCCCGCCAAGTACCCGGGCCCAGGCGCGTCCTCCCCGGACGCCACGCGGCGACCGCCCGCACGTCGGTCCCGGGGCGCATTCCCGGGCCACATTACCCCGGCATCCCGATCTTCCTCAGCAGTGGGGACATCAGCAGGTTTCGCTACGGCCCGCTCCGGCGTGGCCGCCACGACCCCCATGCTCACCACTACGCTCGGCGACGGCGCGGGTGAACGTGGCAATCTGCCACCCAATGTCGTCTCCTGTCAAACCAGCCCTTTCCCGTGGCCTCGCTGCGCTCCCCGGGTCGGCCGCGCTCGGGGGCATGGAGAGCCCCCGGGCCTAGAAGACAGCCGCTTGCAGAGTGAGTAGAAAACTGCCGCCTTCATCGGCCATCGGCGCCACAAGGTGCTCGCCGCGGTCGAGGAACCCTGCCTCGGGGGCAGCGATCTCGGCCACGACTTCCCGCGCCTTCTCGCGAACCACCACGACTACGCAACAAGTCATCAAGCTTCACCAGTTCACAGCGAACCAGGTGCGCCCCGCGTCCCCTCTTCTCTTCAAGACGTGGCCCTGTTCCTGCCCGGGGCTGATCCCGGCCGAGCAACAGGGCCAGGGGCCACTGTCGGCGAAATGGGACTGGGGGTCCCCCTGTCCCCGGGGACGCGAGGGTCTTCGGCCACGGAAAATACTCCGGAATCCACATTTTGCGCAAGAGGAGACCGGCTACGGCCGCTCCCCCGTCAAGTATCCAGGGGCCCGGGCACTGGCCGGGCCCGGACGAGCATCCCCCAGTCCCGGGCGCCGGTCGCCCCAGACCCGGGTGCCGATTCCCGACTGGACTGCTCCCGGGTGCCGACTGCTCCCGGGGGCCGATGCCCGGCCACGGGGCCGACTGCCGACTGCCCCGGAGCCGACCGTCGACTGCCCCGGAGCCGATGCCGACTCCCCCGGTGCCGACTGCCCCCGATCGCCTCGGCCCCGAGTGCGGCCCCGAGAGCCGATCGCCTCGGTGCCGGTCCGATCTACCCGAAGAACTCTAGCGGACCAACTCTCCAATTACCCACATTAACGAATGAGGCGACGGGACACGCCTGTCGCCCGCTCCTGTACAGTCAGAATCTTTTTGACTACGGAGGCTCCTTTCACTGTGCAATTGCTGTTCACAGTCAGGGCTTTTTGACTTGGAGGCGTGCGCCATCACGTCTCCCCGCTCCATCACATCCTCACGACTCTACCGCCCGCTGCATACCTGCCCCGGCGTGGGCACGGCTGGCGGGGAGGTGAGCGACGGGACATTCCTCCAACTCCGGCATGGGCGTTGCAGGCAGACAGGGGCGACAAGACGCTCCTCCAACTCCGGCGTGGGTGTCGCAGGCGGAGGGGCGCACAGGAGACCTCACCGGAAAATATCTCCTTCCGCGTACCGGCACTGTGGACTCCCCTCGCCTATAAAGGAGGATCCATGCCGTAGACGAAGGGAGGCAGCTGAAGCTCCGGCCTTAGACAACAGAGATATCCTCCTCCTTCCTCGAGTCCGGTCGCTGGTAGAACGGCCGACGTCACCTCCGGGTTCCCGGTGAGCTTCCGAGCTCCCAGGGTCCTCCTTGTAAACTCCGCTCCACATTCATCTCTCTCTCTCATAGTCCAAAACACAGGAGTAGGGTATTACGCTCCGGCGGCCCGAACCTGTATAAATCCCCCCGTCTCTCCCGCGTGGTCATAACAGATCGGACGGTCCGGACCCGATTCGGACGGTCCGGACCTTTCTGTCTCCAGCTCGGGCCCCTCTCTTTCTGTCCCGAGCGCTGATTCATCTTCTTCCACCCGAAGTCGGCTTCGCCTGAGAACTACTCCCCTGGCCGAATCTCAAAAGGGGGGTCTCCCGATTTCCCGCCGTCGAGGTTTAATCCTCCGACAGAAGGTGCTTTAAAAAATCATATAAATCTATTTTTCAAGTTTGTAATAGCTAATTCTTAATTAATCATATGCTAATAGTTTATGTTGTTTTACGTGATCTTCCTTTTCTTCTTTACTCATCTAAGTTAACATCGTCTGAGTGCTTTTGCATGTGTTTGTAGGTTTCCATTCGACGCTTATTCGAAGACCACATCATCCCACCTACAGCATTGGAATCAAGTCAAAGTCCTTGCTATTCTGCTAGATGGTATTCGAACCAAACTTGAAAAACGGATTAATATGATTTTTTAAAGTGACTTCTATATAGAAAATTTTTGTAAAAAAATACGCCGTTTAGTAGTTCGAAAAACGTGCTTATAAAAAACGAGCTTATAAAAAACGAGGGGTTTTTCAACCTAACCTCCTGCTTCGAACGGTGCCAAGAAAGCTTTGAAGCTAGCTCAGCTTTGTGGTCCCAGAGTACAACAGTTCGTATGCTTGGTCCCCATAAATAGGGTGATTTTACCACTACACCCTTTTATTTTTTTACATATTGAGGGCATTTCTGTAACTTCATCCCAGACCATTTAGCCAATAAATATGGCAGCCTACCCAACAGTAAGAGGGGTAGATAACATTTAGTAGCACAACAGTAATACAATTAGTGAATGATTAACAAGAACTTCAGTATGCATCCATCTTGGAATTGTGTTACTCGCTCAGGGTAGGTGAACGAAAGTCACTCATTTGCCTACTCACTCGTTGTCTTAACTTTCTATAATGACAATCAAGGAGCAGAGCGTAAAGGAGGCCCAACCATGGACTGTGTGTGAGAAAAGCGGCTGTACACTTTGTTGTAGAGCAGGTATGTCGACGGATCACCTAAATCCGCTCCCTTCCCTTCCGCAGCAGATGAGACGTCAAGAAGATATAGAAAACCGTATCCCTTTCCGCACAATCATACCACAGAAGAAGACAATGAACACAGGAGACATACATATAGGGGTGTTGCTCTCTCTTTATTAATCAATGATCAATATGTACAATAAGATACCCTTGTCCCTCTATTTATAAGTAGAGGAGATAAGAGATAAGAACTATAAATTTATCTCTAACTAATTCAGATTGATTCACAAGAAAGAATTTTATCTCTTAAAGAGATAAGAATTCGTAACACTCCCCCTTGGACCTATCCGTGACCAACTCATGCCTCGTCAAAACTCCTACCAAAACCCAGTGGAAAAAAAAGCTAAGAGAAAGAGTGCATAGTTCCCGCCATGCGTCACACACCGTTGCCTCGTTAAAAACTTTTGTGAGGATCACAAACTCTACTCAATTAAGGGAAAAAGAGTACAACGTTGTAGACTCGCCAATCCACTGACTAGGCTATGTTCAGGGGTTCCACTCTCCCTGAACCCTGCAAATTTCTAAGTCTTCTCATCCTAATTTCACGAACAAACTTTCGGAAAGTATAAGCTGGGAGAGATTTAGTGAACAAATCTGCCAAGTGGTCACACGATTTGGACTGCAGGATCTTCACTTTCCCTTGCTTCTGGAGCTCATGAGGATAGAAAAATTTTGGAGCAATATGCTTCGTCATATTGTTCTTGATATAACCTAGCTATATCAGTGTGACACATGCTTCATTATCCTCATAGATAATGGTGGAGATATCGGGTATACTCAAACCACATGATCACTCAATATGGTGAGTTATCCTCTTAAGCCATACACACTCTCGTGTGGGTTCGTATAGTGCAATGATCTCTAAGTAGTTTGTAGACGTCACTACCAAAATCTGTTTACTAGACCACCACGAAATGGTTGTACCACCACAAAGAAACACAAAACCAGTTTGAGAACGGATATTATGGGGATCAAATAGATATCCTGCATCTGCATAGCCCACTGTCGGCGAAATGGGACTGGGGGTCCCCCAGTCCCCGGGGACGCGAGGGTCTTCGGCCGCGGCAAATACTCCGGAATCCATATTTTGCGCAAGAGAAGACCGGCTACGGCCGCTCTCCCGCCAAGTATCCAGGGCCCGGGCACTGGCCGGGCCCGGACGCGCATCCCCCGGTCCCGAGCGCCGGTCGTCCCGGATCCGGGTGCCGATTCCCGACTGGACTGCACCCGGGTGCCGACTGCTCCCGGGGGCCGATGCCCAGCCACAGGGCCGACTGCCGACTGCCCCGGGGCCGACTGCCGACTGCCCCGGAGCCGATGCCGACTGCCCGGGTGCCGACTGCCCCCGATCGCCTCGGCCCCGAGTGCGGCCCCGAGAGCCGATCGTCTCGGCTTGCCAGGCCGATCCACCCGAAGAACTCTAGCGGACCAACTCTCCAACTACCCGCATTAACGATGAGGCGACGAGGCGTGACGCGCCTGTCGCCCGCTCCTGTGCAGTCAGAGCCTTTTTGACTACACAGGCTCCTTTCACTGTGCAATCGCGGTTCACAGTCAGAACCTTTTGACTTGGAGGCGTGCGCCGTCACGTCTCCCTGCTCCATCAACCAAGGCGGGCAACCAGACGACCAGACGCTCCGTCACATCCCGTCACATCCTCACGTCCCAAAGACTGGCCGCCCGCAGCCGACCTACCCCGGCGTGGGCGTAGCAGGTGGCAGCAGGCAGAGACGTGCGACAAGACACCGCTTTCTCTCCCTCTTCATGTACTTCGGCACTGTGGATTCCCCTCGCCTATAAAGGAGGATCCATGCCAGGGGAGACGGGGGACACAGACTGCACTAAGGACCTCTAACCCTCTGCTTCCGAGCTCACTCTTTAGATACTGTTCTTCTTCCTCAGCGCCGGCAAGCGGGCTGAGCTCATCTTGTAACACTGCAACCACATTCATCCCCACATAGCATACACACAGGAGTAGGGTATTACGCCTCCGTGCGGCCCGAACCTGTATAAATCCTCCTGTCTTCTTCGTGTGCTTTCTTCCCTTCGGTTCATCCATCGTTCCGCTGATACCCACTGACGCCGGCTTCGCCTGAGAACTACTCCCCTGGCCGAATCTCAAAGGGGGGTCTCCAGACCTCCCGCCGTCGAGGTTTACTCCTCCGACACCCACCATGGTTAAGTCTCGTTGCCTTGAAAAGAAGATGCCGAGATCTTGTGTACCCTGGAGGTATCTGAGTACTGTCTTAACGCCAACCCAATGTCTCCTAGTAGGAGACGCATTGTATCTTGCTAGCAGATTTACCGTGAACGTAATATCAGGCCTGGTGCAGTTCGCAAGATACATCAGTGCTCCTATGTCGCTTAAGTATGGGATTTCCTATCCCAACACTTTCTCAGTCTCACTCCTAAGACAGAATGGATTTTTATCCCGATCAAGGGATCCCACAACCATGCATATCTTTAAAGGATGAGTCTTTGACATGTTAAATCTCTCAAGGACCTTTCTAGTATAGGTCGACTGGTGCACTAAGATCTCGTTCGGGAGATGCTCAACCTGTAGACCCAAAAAAAACTTGGTCTGACCCAAGTCTTTCTTCTTAAACTCTGTCTTGAGATAGGCAGCCCCCTCCTCAATGTCCTTTGCGTGGCCAATGATATTCAAATCATCGACATAGACTGAGATAATATAAAAACCCCTCTGGGACGTCCTGATGAACACGCAGGAACAGTCCTCACTATTGACATATCCTTTCCCCAAAAGGAAGTCACTCAACCGGTTGTACCACATACAACCAGACTGTTTTAACCCATACATCGATCTCTCCAATTTCACACTGTACATGTTGCGATTTGATTTGTCCGGGATTTTCAACCCGTCAGGGACACGTATATAAATCTCTGAATCCAATGATCCGTACAGATATGCGGTCACCACATCCATTAATTGCATTTTCAATTCCATGCCAGCTACCATAAACATCAAGTATCGGAACGTTATGCCACTCATTACAGGAGAATAGGTTTCATCGTAATCGATGTCGAGTCTCTGTGTGAACCCTTGTGCTACAAGTCTCGCTTTGTATCTCACCACTTCATTGTTTTCGTTCCGCTTACGGGCGAAAACCTACTTATACCCAACAGGGTGCACAGTGGGGGGGCGTCAGGCTTATCGGCCCAAAGACGCGCCTCTTAGCAAGCGAACATAATTCCGTCTCTATCGCTTCTTTTCATTTGACTCAATCCGAGCACTTATGGCATTCTGCCATGGACTTAGGTTCATGATCATGATCCATTATGTTAGTGATTTTAGAAATAAAATTTATGTCGACATGTGTAGTCTTCCGGTCATACAATTCTCCTGAAATAGCATAGTTTGTGGCAATTTCCTCATTTATTTCCTCATCCTGATTTCCTAAAACAGGAGAGCGTTCCGATTTACCAGTAGGATTAGGTGCGCGCTAGTCCATTAGGGCCTTACCCTTGTGGCGTCCGTCCCTTGGACAGGTCCCCTTAGAGACTACTAAATGGGAGTATGATGCAGGCGGCTCTGTATTCAGTTCTTGCAGACGTCTCTACTTATCCTGAGTTGGACCATCCAGGTTTCTCCCCCACTTCCTAGGCTTAGGGGCTAGAGTAGAGTCTCCCTCCATAGGTATCTCCACTCTCTCTGGTGCATTTGCCGCAAGGATATGTGTCGGCAAAACGGGACTGGGGGTCCCCACAGTCGCCGGGGACGCGTGGGTCTTCGGCCACGTCAGTTCCCCTAGGGCCACATTCTGTGCAAGAGAAGGCCAGCTGCGGTCGGCTCTCCCGCTAAGAGCCTGAGCGATGCGCAGGCTCCGTGGCTGGACCCCGGGTCTTGGCCCCGGTCCCGGGAACTCAGGTTCCGGACCCCGGGTCCCAACCCCAGTCCCGGGAGCTCCGTGCCTGGACCCCGGGACCCATCTCCGCTCGCTCCTGCCTGGACCCCGGGTCTCGACCCCAGTCCCGGGAGCTCCGTGCCCCGGGACTGGGCCTGATCCCCCGGCCCGGCTCTCACCGGCTGGTCCCGGGACGTCCACGGGACCTGAGCACGAGGCTGGCTCAGGTGGATAGCGCCCCACCTGCCCGCATTAATGGCGAGGCGACGGGGCGCCTCCCGCCTGTCTCCCGATAGAGATCGGAGCCGTACGCTGTCACGTCTCCATAATCTGGTCGCCCGACAAGGAACCGACCAGGCATGCTCTGCCACAGCCGCCCGCAGCAGCGGAGTGATGCGACGACCAGACAGGTGCCCGCATCAGCCAGGCGGCAAGACGACCAGATGTGCTCTGCCCAGCCGCCCTCAGCAGGCGGACAGTGGTGACTAGACAGCGGTGACTAGACGTCCTTCCGGCGCGGCGCGGCACGCGGCGGCGTGGGTACGAGCGACAAAGGCAGATGGTAGCTAGCTCTCTCATCTATCTCGGCACTGTGGACTCCCCTTCGCTGATAAAAGGAGGATCCATGCCTCTAGCTGAGGGGGGGGCCTCTAGAAAACAAGTTAGACAAGATAGCTCTAGGGCCAGACGGCTTACACTGCTCGGATAACTTCCAGAGAGCTTCCCAGGGCCCGAGCTCCCTGGGAAGAACATACTGTAGCAACAATCCACATCCATTCATCCTCCCACATAGCAAACACACGAGAGTAGGGTATTACGCCTCCGAGCGGCCCGAACCTGTCTAAATCCTCCTGTCTTCTTTGTGTGATTTCTTTCTTTCGATCGATCCATCGTTCCGCTGATACACACTGTCGCCGGCTTCGCCTGAGAACTACTCCCCTGGCCGAATCTCAAAGGGGGGTCTCCTGACTTCCCGCAGTCGAGGTTTCATCCTCCGACAATATGCGACTTCGACACACCTCTTAGATCAGTGAAAGCGTCTGGTAGATTATTAGCTAAGTTTTGAAGGTGTATGATACGTTGAACTTTCTATTCAATGTCTGGCGAACGTGGGTCAAGAGTATGGATACTGCTCGAGTTCCATTCTATTTCACGACATTCCTTAGAGTCGAGGTACTTTTCTCCCCCTAATGCTGGAAAATGCTCTTCATCGAAGATGCAATCATCGTACCGAGCCGTAAACAGATCCCCAGTTTTAGGCTCCAAGTAGTAAATTATGGACGGAGACTCATAACCCACATAGACCCCCACCTTACGGAGCGGTCCTATAGTCGTACGCTGGGGTGGTGAGATCGGCACATACACAGCACATCCGAACTTACGTAGATAGGAAACCACCGGTTCTTAATCACGCGCCAGTTGATGGGGTGAAACAGAGTGATATGCAGACGGTCTATACTGGATTAGCTTTGCAGCATGCAATACTGCATGGCCCTAACATGTAGTGGGCAAATTGCTACCCTGTAGCAATGGTCTGGCAATTAACTTGATCCTTTTTATCAACGACTCAGTAAGGCCGTTTTGAGTGTGAACATGAGGAACATAATGCTCTACATTAATGTCTAAGGCCATAGAATAGTCATTGAATGTCTTTGATGTGAATTCACCCACATTATCCATCTGAATTGTTTTGATGCGGTTCTCAGGGAACTCCGCATGCATACGGATGATCTGCGCGATAAATCTGGCAAAAGCGTGGTTCCTCGTAGACAGCAAGCATACATAGCTCCACCTTGTAGAGGCGTCAATCAACACTATGAAATATCTAAATGACCCAAACCAAGAGTATATGGGTCCACAGATGTCCTCTTGGATTCTCTCCAAGAACCATAGGGGTTCAACCCTCAACTTCTCAAAGGATGGTTGAATGATCAGTTTTCCCATTGCACAAGCGGGACACACAAACTCCTTGGGTAAGTTTTTAGTGTTTATGTCTTGACCTAGCGAGCTAGTGACTATTTTTCACACCATAGTCAATCCAGGATGACCTAATCTCTCATGCCAGATCTTAAAAGATCATGGGTTCCTATAGGTTGTCTGCATCATAACATATTTGTTTGGGGTTTTATTTTAGTATAGCACAGTCCATCGGAGCTCCTTGGCATCTTCTCAACCACTATGGTCTCATCGTCCTTAGACAATGTCATGAAGAGAAATTCATCTCCTTCTTCACATGTTGTGGTGAGGTGGTAGCCGCAATGTTGAATATCCTTAAAAGTAAGGAGCGTATGTTCATCACTTGGGTATAGGAACGCTTCTTCAATGAAGATCCTTGTACCCCTAGGGAGGACAACAGTGGCTCGCCCTGAGCAAACTATGCGCCATTACTTCCAGCAATGGTAAGGATGCTCTCATCCCGCTTACGCAATATCGTGAAGTACTTAGTCTCCCGTAGTATCGAGTGTGTTGCTACGCTATCAACCAAGCATGTCTCGGGCTCCACTGAATCGTACTACGCTTGTTCTATATGAGAGATTATATTGATTCAATTCATTATCAATGAAGGAAAAGGCAAGAACATAGAACAAGACAAAACCAATATAACTCAACAGGAAAACTTTATTAATGTAAAAGACCATCCTAAACACACTGACCAGGATGCATAGTATCTTTATTACATAAACGACTTATTGTTCTGCTAAAAAGAAAAGATTACATTGATCAAAATAATAACCTAGACTTAAGACTCATGACTGATAACTTGAGAACTACTGCATGTCCCCATATACGTCCTCCTGGTCATCACCCAAGAGGTCGTCGCCCTCCATGTCGAAGTCCCCGAGGTCTCCATAGTCATCCCCAAGGCCGGCATCAGTATCTACAGCAGCCTTGGGATCAACATCCATGGCAACACCATCAATAGCAGCAGTAGTAGTAGACTCCTCAGGAACTGCAGTAGGTTTCTTAAGAGAATGCTTCTCACCGGTCATTGGCATTTGGACAAAGTGAGATTCTGGGCCCTGTCTCTTCTTCCATTCCTGGTACGTCTCAACGAGATGAGGTTCTGTAGTGCAGTTACGTGCCCAATGCTTCGTTGAGCCGCATTTGAAACAACCCTCACCACCCTACTGAGATCCTCCAGCAGTACCAGCATTGGCCTTGCGCCCCTTGTGGCTACGAGGTTTCTTGCCCCGGTTGGCAGCCTTCTTGAACCTCACCCCATTTGGCAGTGTGCGATTCCTGGGTCCCTTCCCCTTGGAAGAACCCTGTCTAGAACTCTGACCCTTCTGATGGACAACGTGAGCCTCTGGAATAGGCTGCGAACCAACAGGACGAGCGTTGTAGATGTCCATCAGAAGTTTGTTGCGGACTTCAGCGTTCAACAATGACTAGATAAGCTTTGAGTACTTGATGTACTTATCCTCGCAGTACTGCTCTTGCATCATCGAGTTTTTGGGGTGGAAAGTGTCAAGAGTCTTTTCAATCATATCCGCGTCTGTCACTACCTGGTTACAAAAGCCAAGACGACTGACGATGTGGTGTACGGCACTGTTGTAGCTCTCCACGGTTTTGAAATCACATAATCGAAGTTGAGCCCAGTTGCTCTAGCCTTCGGGAGAATGGCAGTTTTCTTGGCGGTGTAGCGGTCCCTCAGGGCCTCCCCAACGTGAGAGGTTCACGTAGCTCAAGGTATTCAGCCTTGAGATTCTCATGAATGTGATTCCTGATGAACGCAAGTGCCCTTGCCTGCTTCGCTACTGGAAGCAAAGCTACACTAGCCCCTTGCCGACGATGGCCTCAGATAGCTCCATCGCGGAAAGGTGGATTTCACAGTCTATGGCCTAGCTCTGGTAGTTCGCCCCATTAACGGGGAGAACGGGGAACTCTCTTTTGTTGAAGTCAGCGTCAGACATAGCCTGTTGTCATGCAAAAAACCAACATTGGGTTAACTTGCATGAAAACAAAGTCACAGAACAATATAACGTAGTCGTATGTAATTTCTGGTATTTTCTCGGAATTTATCTTGCATTTACCGATTTTCTGTGATTTTTATTGGCCTTATGACATTAAATTAATAATTTTATGCCCACAGAAAAATATCACACATGCAAGAAAAAATAAACTCAAACAATGCTTCCAAGGGGGGGTCACTAGACTAGGTGATTACACATTTTTATGGAAGCATATTAATCTATAATCATATCTAGATTATATAGTTGGAGTTGCATCAAATTTAAAAGCAAATAAATACTTAAAAACACCATCACATGGATATTGACGAGTCCTAAAACTCACATGCAAGAAACCAACTGAAGAAAGGTCTACACAGCAAGTTTACAGCCGCTAAATACAAATTGATATAATTTCTGGTAAATTAAGAGTTCAAACTATAAATATTACATTAACAGTGAACTGTCAGCGTAAAAATCAACCTTTCTAGGGACTTAAATGCAAATTGTCAATAAAACCGAATTTAATTGGGCCGAAAACGCCGTCGGGCCGCGATCTTATTGGGTCGCTGTTGACGCCGAAAACCGCTAAGGCCGTTCGGCGTCTGGAGACACGCGAAGGCCTAGGAGATTTGCTTCACTCCAGTGCAGGTCCTAAAATCATGAGGTTCGTAGGCATGCCAGTCAATTTGACCCTGCAATTGACAAGGAAATAGAAAATATTAGATCAATGAGCCAATCGGCTGGAAGCCGATCTTGACTCGTCTCATCGGCCGATGGCCGATATGAACTGTAGCACTTATACACCGACTGGAAGCCGATGATGGCATGAGCAGTAACATAATAATAAGCAAATATCAAACTAGCCGATTGCCAAAAGGATATTCAAAAATCGGCTATAAACTGATAAAATGAATAGGCAGAATGCGTAAATAAATAAATTGAATGAACTCCAGCCGATTGTGATTAAAATTACTAGCGTCGCCGCAAAGGTGTTATCTGCACCCGTGCCCGGGCCCTTGCTCGTGCCCGCGCCCGGATCTTCGCCTGCTATCCGTGCTCGTACCCGGGTCCTTGCCTGTACTCGCGTCCGGATCCTTACCTGCTGTTCGTGCCCATGCCTGGGTCCTTGCCTGTGCTCGTGCCCGGATCCTTACCTGCTGTTTGCCCGGGTACTTGCTTGCTTCGTGCCCGGGTTCTCGCTCGTGCTCGCGCCGGGTTAACAGCGATTTTCTAAATGTTTGTGACAAATCGGCTAGATATACAGATAACTTATCGCTAAGCACTCCGATAAAACATCGCAAAAACCCATCGGCTTATTAAGAGTAAAGTTATTATTACCAGTCTAGCAAGATCGGACCCAACCGTGCAGCACAGACTGGTGACGATAACAAGACCTCGATAGGCCGATAGATCTAATCGATCGTGATGAACTATATGATAACTTATCGGCTATGCATTCCGATAAAACACTTGCACAGAAAATATCAACCTAGCAGGAATAACTTATCGGAGGCAGTTCAATAGGTCGGACCTAACCGATGCAGCACAAACTGTCGATAAGTTACACCCAGTAAACCGATACGATCTGTGCACGCGTGATGTGATATACCTAATCGATCTATGAGGTCAAACTAAACTGATGCAGCCATAGATAAAATAGATATATTGTGGTAAGCCGTCCACCGTGAACCGACTAGAATATCGGACTTAACCGAGGAAGTCCTAGCCGATGCGGTGTCCGGGGTGACGAGACTTACCCTCTCACAGGAGGTCGAACTTAACCGATGCAGCCCGGCTCGAGAAGCAAGAACCCGTCAAAGGGGTGGTGATGCACCGAAATTGTATTGATCTGATTGATGTAGATAAATTACAAAGCACCCGGGCATACATATTTATACCCCGAGTTGATATGAGTCCTTATAGGACACGGTACACGATTTCCTAATTACAAAAAGAAACACTAACAAGACCTGATCAGACCCGAGATCAAGTCTCCTGAAAATAGACGCCAGTACCTGCCTAATTAATAGATACAGTAATTAACTACCATATTGTGGTCTTCACGACTTCTTTCCGGATTCAGTCCTTTCTGGATCAACTTCCGTTGGTTAACTGTAATTTTCTTCTTAACCGAATCTGATACAAAGCCATACCGAATTTTGGCGTTAACACATGCCCCCCAATTTCGGAGTTCTCTATAGGACTTCGAAATTCTTTCATTTTGGGCCTTCAGATTCCTTCCATACCGAGGCGGCCCAAGGTAGCGCACTTGCCTTAATTGTTTGAAACAATGCCAACGGCCTCGATTCCCGTCCGGTCATCATACCTCTATAAACCGCTTCATCTCCCTAGCCTTTTTTACGCTTTCACATCACCAGAGCACTACCGCTTCATCTTCCAAGACCTCGACGAACTCCGGCGAACTCAGACGAACCATCTCATCTCCTTTCTTCGACCGCTGATTCCCGTTCTTCTTCTCCCGGCGCAATGGCATCAGCATCCGCAGTCCCCGAGGTAATCTTTCTGCCCGACTGTTTTTCTGATTTTGTAGCCTAGATGAATCCAATCTGCCATGTTCTTTACTTGTTCTTCGTCGTGTTCTTGTTCACTGTAGCACCTTAGGAATCAAGTTCTGATCCCAGCCGCCGACTACCCGGATTTCTTCTATCACGGCCCAATGGGTAGTGAGGATCCCACAGATTTTATCAGCGCCGAGACCCAACGTATTCCTTTCAAGAACTCCGCCATGTTAGTCGGTGATTGGACCAATAGCTTTAGATCATGGCCGAGCAAGCTTCCTGGGTGGAGGGATTGGTATATTAGAGTATCGGCCGCGAAGAGAACCCTCTAGGAAGAATCAAATATCAGCCACTGCATCAACCTTTCTCTGGCCGATATGGAAAAGAACGAGCCCCTGCTTGCATCGGCTTCATATTTCTGGTCAGATGCTCTCAACGCCTTCATGTTCAGGCACGGGCCGATGACCCCCACCTTGATAGATGTAACTATGCTCACCTGCCTCGACACGACGAGTTACATTGACCCCTTCAGGCACCGATTCAAGCCTGCTCATCGGCTCCAAGCGAAGAACATTGGCGGCTGGTCCAGGTATATATCCATCCATAATAAGGGAACTGGACCAGTTGATGATCGGGAACATGTCGCCTTTTTGAACTTGTGGCTGGAACGGTTTGTTTTTGGTGGCACAACCCTCGGCCCGACGACCAACATGCAATGCCTGGCAGAGTGTTTGGCCGATCGGAAACAAATCCCCTTAGGGAAATACCTCCTGGGTGCCACTTATCAGCTGCTACATCAAGTAGCGATCAAGCTATCGGCCGGCCAGCCCATCGGCCACATTGGGGGTCCTTGGTGGTTTGTGCAGTTATGGCTCAACGTCTACACCTCCAAGGCCTTTTCTGAGACCTCTTTTCTTGATCAATCCTTTCCAGCCGATCATACAGAAGACGAGGAACTTATTTACCGCCGATGCATCTCTATGGGCAAAGCTGCATCGGCCCTTCCTGGCGGCAAGATAACATCCGCTGGACTTAGCCAATGGTTCAAGGTGTTTTATTACGGCTTCACCAGGGAGGCCACACTCTGGTTTGCATACAACGATGCATCGTCATTCGAAATGCCTTCCAACTTCAATCCACTCAATGCTCTAGAAGACGATGAATCGACGGCCATATTTCTATCGGCTGTTACCCCCTGTCTGCTGCCGACTGGCTTCTCTCTGGGCCGATCGCAACCATCATACGAATTCTACCATCCATCGGTCGGCTCCCGTCAACTGGGTCTTGGTCAACTTCCGATCGGCCTATTCTTCATTGATAAACTTCAAGCCCGGGGCAATGTCAACAATGCCCTAGAGTATGATCGGATGCGGACCTTAACAGAATCTCTTCCCCTGGGCGCCGCCACCGAGGTGAATGTATGTACCGCCAACACAAAGCTTTTTGCCCGATGGTGGTCAAAATGGAGGAGACATCTATCAACTTGGCTGTCATCCACTACTGTTCTCGCCTCAACGCCGACTACATCGAATCCGATGACGAGGTAACACCCATAAACCTTAATCACCACCTCCAATCATCCCTCACTCTTAATTTCGCAGGCTGCCCACGTTGAGCCCCCAACGACAAGCACTAGCGGTCGGCCGATCATGTATCAACCCCCATCGGCCACTCCGAACTTAGGGCGCGATGCTCCTGCTCCATCGGCTCTCCTCCAGGCGCCCCGGCCGACAAGACAAAAGCGCAAAAAGTTGGCGCATCGCCCTTCTCTCAAGAAGCAGAAAAACAACGCCGATGTCACGGTCACGACGCCACCTACTCCCCAAACAACATCGGCTCCCTCATCTCCTCAGGTATGTGCTAAGTCTCGATATCATTATTTGTTTTCCCATCTTTCTCATCAATTTTATTTTCAGCTCGAGTCATCGGCTCCTGAACCTCAACCTTCTACTGACATCCCTCCAAGCACCGAGCCGATGACCTCTCCAGCTGCTCCAATCTCAGCACCCAGTCCCCAAGCCGTTGATGAGGCTGCTCCTACTATATCGCCTGACATCGGCTGTTTTGAAGAACAACTTACTCATCCGCTTGAAGCCGATGCCACCCAAGCTGCCGACGCCCTACCTCAGGTAGTCTCTATATATCCATACTTCGCTTTTAACTCCTCACTGATTCTTTCACCGATGTCAATTTGCAGTCCTTGGCTGACTTGTTCTCCTTTGACATCGGCAAGTACTTAGAGGCAGAAGAAGCAACAGCCACTAGCGCAGCAACCAAACCATCCTTCCCAGCCGTTGTGCGTGAGTACTTAACGAGTATCATCAGTCGGCTGGAAAATCCGATCGACGCACTAGTGGAAGATTGCGGGCCAATCCGGGCAAGACTTGCAGATATTGAACATCATTTACCCGAAGAACTCATCGACGCACTAACTCCCGCTGCATACCTAGAATCTCACAGATTCAGACTCATCAAGCTTAGGCAGCGCATAGCCGATCGTGCTGACCAACATAAGATAACCCAAGATATCCAAGCTGATTGGCTGTCAGCCCAAACAGAGAAGAAAAAGCTTGATGACATGGTAACCGCCCCTCAAGAGCTCCAATCCAAATTGGACTAACTGAAGAAAAAGGAGGCCGATTTGATGGCAGAACTTGAAAAAGTTCGTAAGGATCTTGAAACAACAGAATCCCAACTCATTGGCCTGCCATAAGCCATACAAGACCAAGAGGCCAAGGTTGCAGCAACGGTGCGTCAAGCCGTTCATCGGTGCAGAAACTTGAAGATCATCCCGGGCTCCGATGAAGACGACATTCGTACTATCAATGAGATTGACCAGATCCGACTGCGCCGATCGAACAGTTTAGAACTTTTTGTAAAACCTTAACACTATTGTTGTTGCTGCTCTGGAAACACGCCGATCATTTTTTGCTGTAACATAATCTAATCGGCACTGTTGCTTGTTTCAATTGTCCCTTAGTATTTTTGTTGTCTGTTTGATCTAAAGGCGATATCAATTAATATCGGCTATCTTTAGGCGATGCAAAAATATCGGCTTTCTGAGTAGTTTTAGAAATCGGCCGCATCCAGCCGATTCAGGAGTTAATCCAAACGCTCGGATAGTACTTCTTGAGATATTTCCCATTATGCGCTTTAGCAAACTCCGTCCCTCCAAGATCTTCTAATATATAGACATTATCAGGCACACAACGATTAACTCGATAGGGTCCTTCCCAATTAGGCGACCACTTTCCAAACTTATTATCTCTGGACCCGATCGGCAAAATCAATTTTCATACAAGATCCCCCTCAGCAAACGATTTATTCACCACTTTTCTGTTATAATGCCTAGCTGCCTTAGCTTTGTTCTCCTTGATCCTCTCCAGTGCCCTTAACCGATTCTGAGCCAAGTCTTCAAGTTCATCTGTCATTAAGTTATAATAATCATCGGCTGTCAATTGATCTTGCAAAGAAATCCTCCTAGAGCCGATGTTAGTCTCCCAAGGCAAAACTGCTTCATGTCCATATACCAGTTGGTACGGTGGCACCCGGGTAGATCCATGACATGCCATCCGATAGGCCCATAATGAATCGGCTAACGTAGTATGCCATCGTCGCGGCTGCTCATCAATCTTCCGCTTAATCAACTTGATCAAACTCTTATTAGAAGCTTCCGCCTGTCCATTAGCCTGAGCATAATAAGGCGATGAATTTAATAACTTGATTCCCATACTGGCAGCAAACTGTTGAAACTCATCGGACACGAAAATAGATCCCTGATCAGTAGTTATCGTCTGAGGAATCCCAAACCGATAAATTATGTGCTCCTTTACAAACTCGATTGCTTCCTTGGACGTAACTTTCTTCAGAGGAATCTCTTCTACCCACTTCGTAAAATAATCGGTCGCTGCCAATATGAACCTATGTCCTTTACTTGATGGAGGAAAAACCTGGCCGATCATATCAATTCCCCATCCTCTGAACGGCCACGGTTTGATGATAGGATTCATAGCCGATGCTGGTGCTCGTTGTATATTTCCAAACTTCTGGCAATCTTCACATCCTTTATAGTACCTGAAGTAATCTTCTAGCATTGTTGGCCAAAAATACCCTACTCTTCTCAGCAACCACTTCATCTTATGAGCCGATTGATGAGTCCCACAAACGCCCCCATGCACTTCGCACATAACTACTTTGGCTTCTTCCAAATTCAGGCATTTCAACAGAACTCCTTCAAAAGTCCGATAATATAAATCCCCATCAAGCAGCACATATTTAGTAGCTTTATACCGAAGTTTCCTAGAAACCGATTACGATGGATTTTGCAGATAACCAATTATTTCCTATCTCCAATCATCAGCTTTATCCTGAACATCATTATCGGCTATTTCAACTTCAACCTGTCTATTCAGCCGATAACCAGAAGCTATTTGCGCAAGATCATTGGCTTCTAAATTCTGCTCCCTAGGAATATGATTTATTGATACCATCTTGAAATCCTTCAACAAATCTGTACACTCCTCATAATATGACCTCAAAATATCATCCCTGCACTCATATTCCCCAGACAACTGCTTGATCACCAACAAAGAATCACCAACAATCTCTATGATATCGGCCCCGATCTCCTTCAAAAGTTGAAGTCCTTTCAACACCGCCTCGTACTCTGCCTGATTATTGGTCCGATAAGGTTTAATTGTAAAAGCAAACTCGAAACTTGCCCCCCGAGGCGATACAATGACCAGTCCGATACCAGATCCATGCTTGCAAACCGATCCATCAAAAAACAAAATCCATGGGATCGGCTCCACATAATTCTCACAATCCTCTCTGTGCTGCACAATGAAATCGGCCACCGCGTGTCCCTTGATTGCTTTAGCCGATTCATACCTCAAGTCGAACTCTGTCAAGGCAAAAACCCATTTACCAACTCGCCCTTTCAAAACTGGAGCCGACAACATGTAATTTACCACATCGGCCTTGTAAACCACCGTGCATTCAGCCGATAGGATATAATGCCTCAACTTTGTGCATGAGAAATACAGACAAAGGCATAATTTCTCCACCGCAGGATATCTCGTTTCAGCATCCAAAAGTCTTCTACTTAAATAGAATACGACTCGCTCCTTGCCTTCAAACTCTTGAATTAAAACAGACCCGATGGATTTCTCATCGGCTGATAAGTATAACTTGAACGGCACTCCTTTCTGTGGTGGAATTAGAACCGGTGGGGAACTCAAATAACTCTTAATTCCATCAAATGCCTTCTGTTGATCTGCCCCCCACATGAACTCTTGATCGGCTTTCAATTTCAACAACGGAGTAAAAGACTCAATTCTCCTTAACAAATTTGATATAAATCTCCTTACAAAATTAATCTTGCCGATCAATGACTGTAACTCTGTCCTGTTGCTTGGTGGCTCTGTAGTCTTAATGGCTCTGATGCTTCGTTGACTAACTTCAATTCCTCACTCATGAACCATAAAACCCAAAAACTGTCCAGCCGATACACCAAAAGCACATTTATTGGGATTCATCCTTAGTTCGTATTTCTTGGCTCTTTCCAACACTTTTCACAAGTCGGCTATATGGCTTTCCTCACTCTTAGACTTAACCACCACATCGTCGATGTAAATTTCTACTAACAAGCCGATGAGATCATGAAATATATAATTAATTGCCCTCTGATAAGTCGCACCGGCACTTTTTAATCCGAATGTCATTACTACCCACTCATATAAACCGATAGCTCTAAGACATCGAAACGCAATCTTGTGTATATCTTCCTCTGCTATAAAAATCTGATTGTATCCTGCATTGCCGTCCATGAAGCTAATAATCTTGTGGCCTGATGTTGCATCCACCAATAAATCTACTATCGGCATTGGATATTCATCCTTGGGGGTAGCCTTGTTCAAATCCCAGAAATCGATACATATCCTCAATTTTCCATTCTTCTTTTCCACCGGGACGATATTAGAAACCCACTCAGCATATCGATACGGCCTTATAAACTTGGCGTCATATAACCTTGTAATTTCCTCTTTGATCGGCTCATATAATTCTGCCTTGAATCTCCTTGGAGCCTGTTTGAATGGCCGATATCCTGGTTTAATGGGCAGCCGATGTTCAACAATTGATCGGCTTAATCCTGGCATCTCATGATACTCCCAGGCAAAACAATCCTGATACTACTTCAACAGTGTTATTAATTCTTTTCGAAGTTCAGGACATAACTTTTTGCTTATGTACGTCGGCCTTGGCTTATCCCCTGGTCCTATGTCAATCTCCTCCAAATCATCGGCCGACGTAAACCCTTGTCCTAGTTTCCCCTCAAAATCTTCAATGGAGCCCATCAGAGTAACAATTCGGAGCCGACTTGCTAAATCGGTTGTATCCCTTGGCTGGTGACCTTGAGATAATCCCCTTCCCATGTTTTTCCGGACAAGCAATCAACACCATCGGCTTCCCAGACCGGCAAATCGGTCATTGCAATGTTGGTTGACCGATCTGCTAGGACTACCTCGACTTGATCTCCTTGCCACTGTATCAAACATTGATGCATCGTCGAGGGCACGCAACAGTTCGCGTGAATCCAATCCCGGCCAAGAAGCAGACTATATGATCCTTTCCCATCAATAACGAAAAACGTGGTAGGTAATGTCTTGTTTCCCACTGTCAACTCCACGTTTAGCACGCCTTTCGCCTCTGACGAATTCCCACCGAAGTCTTTTAGTACCATATTTGTCTTGATCAAGTCTTCGGCAGTTTTCCCCAATTTTCGAAACGTAACATAAGGCATTAGATTAACAGCTGCTCCCCCATCAACTAGCATCTTCGTCATCGGCTTTCCATTCACATAGCCCTTGATATATAATGGCTTTAAGTGCCGATGCTCTGATTCCTCAGGTTTATCAAATATGGCTTGATCGGGTTGCAACGTTAGCTGAGCGAAAACTTCCTCATTGCCTTCTTCATCTGATGAAAGCGCCTTGTATTCTCGGGGCAAAAAGAAAACCATATTTATTGGAGCCGATGGATCTTCATCGTCCTTCCTCTTCACACGCCATACTTGTTTAGTCCTCTTGTGACGATGATCGGCTTCCTCTTGATCTTGCCTCTGTTCTTCCTATTGCTCTCGGTGTCGTAGCCGTTGTGCTCTTCTCTTCTGATTCTTCGTGAATATTCCACTAGGACACCACTGAGGATTTTGGACTTGTTTTTCATGTACTTCCTCTTTATTTTCTTCAAAGAATTCTTCGTGGACCGGCCCTAATCGGCTATGTACCGATGCCCGTCTCCTGGGTGGCCGATCCTGCGAAAGACTTTCCTGATGATCTTGTTGAAACCTCAGATTATCGCACTCAGGGCAATCTTCAATTGATGGCAATCTCATCTCCTGATCCCCACAGAATCGGAAGAACGGACAATTCCAATGCGGATTATATCTTTCCATGTCCGGCTCAATCCATTGCTCCTCCTGCTTCGAATATTTTCCTATCATACCCGATGAAGTAATCCTTGATTTCCTATGATCCACATGCCTTCCTTCATCGGCTTGAGTCCTTGACGACGATCCCGTATAAACCATATTCACGGGGAACGGGTGTCCGTCGATTTTCATTGGCTTTTTGTCTTCGAATTTGATTCTCCCTTGTTCAACAGCCGATTGAATTTGTTGCTGAAAAACTTTGCACTCGTTGGTGTGATGCAATATAGTATTGTGCCAATTGCAATATCTTTTCTTCTTCAGTTCTTCGGCTGATGGAATCACGTGATTTGGCGGAAGTTGTATCTGTTTCTCTTGTAGCAGCAAGTCGAAGATTTTATCGGCTTTATTAATGTTGAAATCATACCGCTCCTCTTTGCCGATATCCTTGACCCATGGGCATGATACTGATTTTTTGTTCCTACCCCACTCCGCCAATCCGACTTCAGCATCGGATCCCTCATCGTCTGAGTCCGATGAATAAACCTGTACCTGAGCAACCCTTCTCTAATATTTATCCTTCTTCGCCTCTTGAAATCGGCTTTCATGAGCCGATACCTTCTGTACCAGGTGCGCCAGGGACTCGAACTCTTGCGATGAAAATCTCTCTTTGATTGGCGCTAAGAGACCCTGAAAAGCTAAATCGGCTAGATGTCCATCGCTCAGGTTCAGACTGTAACATCGGTTTCTAACATCCCGAAATCGCTGAATGTATTCCGGTACCGTTTCATCTGGTCGTTGCCTAACCGATGTCAAATCTGTCAGTCTCATCTCATGGATTCCAGCAAAGAAGTATTTATGAAACTGTTTTTCTAGATCGGCCCATCCCTGAACTAAATTCGGTGGTAATGAAGAGAACCATGTGAAAGCCGATCCAGATAGCGACAATGGGAAAAACCTTACTCTCAGAGCCTCCTAAGCCAATGCCTCTCCGCACTGTGCTAGGAATCGGCTGACGTGTTCTACTGTAGATGTGCTATCTTGCCCTAAGAATTTGGAAAAATCTGGAACCCTGTATCGGTGTGGCAATGGCACTTTATCAAACCACTCGGGATATGGATGCCGATACATAAATGTTTGCTCCTTAGGCTTGATCCCAAATTGTTCCCTTACTATTTCTGCAACCCTTGTTAATAAATCCTCTTCCCTCGGGTTGTCCTGTTGATACTGTACAGGTGAAGTTTGTTGCCGATTCTGTCTAGCATACTCTCTTTGGTAACTACCTGGATCGGCAATGCCACCTGGGTAATTCTGTTGATATCCCCCGTAATAGGCAGATCGATGGTATCCAGTAGGAATATCCTGTTGCCCCCCAGCCTGGTTCTGCGTAAACAGGTTCTACGGTACGTCTCTGTTTATCCCATAATTAACCTGATTGGGCTCCATCTTTGGCGGGAGATAGACAGGACCTTGAGTAGGCTCTTGGACAATTGATCCATCCACTGTCTTCTTTATGAGATTATGAAGCGTGTTCACTAGGATCCCGAATTGATTGATGAGTGCATGATGCACTGCTTCGTTTACCATATCTTGTAATGGTTTTACTGGTGGACTTTCGGGTGGTGTGCAGCTCGATTCACCAAACAGAACTGGTTTTGGAAACTGCGTCTTCTGAATCGGCCCTTGTCTTGTCATGCTGAAGGATTCCAAGCAAAGTTTCTGAAAATTGGTCATATTTTGCTCGACTTGCTGTTTTTGTTCTCCAGTTAAATCCTCCATGCTGACCGGAATCACATTGTCTATTTTTATCTCTTTTCCAGCCATGTTGAAACTTCGGATTGAAACTTTGTGTTGAAACTTCGTATTGAAACTTTGTGTCCCACCAGGCGTGCCAAAAACATGTTGACACTGAAAACTGCCGAGGCCGTTCGGCGTCTGGAGACACGCGAAGGCCTGGAAGATTTGCTTCACTCCAGTGCAGGTCCTAAAATTTTGAGGTTCATGGACGTGCCAATCAATTTGGCCCTGCAATTAACAAGGAAATAGAAAATATTATATCAATGAGCCAATCGGCTGGAAGCCGATCTTGACTCATCTCATCGGCCGATGGCCGATATGACTGTAGCACTTATACACCGACTGGAAGCCGATGATGGCATGAGCAGTAACATAATAATAAGCAAATATCAAACTAGCCGATTGCCGAAAGGATATTCAAAAATCGGCTATAAACTGATAAAATGAATAGGCAAAATGCGTAAATAAATAAATTGAATGAACTCCAGCCGATTGTGATTAAAATTACTAGCATCGCTGCAAAGGTGTTACCCGCACCCGTGCCCGAGCCCTTGCTCGTGCCCGCGCCCGGATCTTCGCCTGCTATCCGTGCTCGTACCTGGGTCCTTGCCTGTACTCGCGTCCTGATCCTTACCTGCTGTTCGTGCCCATGCCCGGGTCCTCGCCTGTGCTCGTGCCCGGATCCTTACCTGCTGTTCGCGCCCGGGGTACTTGCTTGCTGTTCGTGCCCGGGTTCTCGCTCGTGCTCGCGCCCGGGTTAGCAGCGATTTTCTAAATGTTTGTGACAAATCGGCTGGATATACAGATAACTTATCGGCTAAGCACTCCGATAAAACATCGCATAAAACCCATCGGCTTATTAAGAGTAAAGTTATTATTACCAGTCTAGCAGATCGGACCCAACCGTTGCAGCACAGACTGGTGACGATAACAAGACCTCGATAGGCCGATAGATCTAATGCGATCGTGATGAACTATATGATAACTTATCGGCTATGCATTCCGATAAAACACTTGCACAGAAAATATCAACCTAGCAGGAATAACTTATCGGAGGCAGTTCAATAGGTCGGACCTAACCGATGCAGCACAAACTGTCGATAAGTTACACCCAGTAAACCGATACGATCTGTGCACGCGTGATGTGATATACCTAATCGATCTATGAGGTCAAACTAAAGTGATGCAGCCATAGATAAAATAGATATATCGTGGTAAGCCGTCCACCGTGAACCGACTAGAATATCGGACTTAACCGAGGAAGTCCTAGCCGATGCGGTGTCCGGGGTGACGAGACTTACCCTCTCGCAGGAGGTCGAACTTAACCGATGCAGCCCGGCTCGAGAAGCAAGAACCCGTCAAAGGGGTGGCGATGCACCGAAATTGTATTAATCTGATTGATGTAGATATATTACAAAGCACCCGGGTATACATATTTATACCCCGAGTTGATATGAGTCCTTATAGGACACGGTACACGATTTCCTAATTACAAAAAGAAACACTAACAAGACCCGATCAGACCCGAGATCAGGTCTCCTGAAAATAGACGCCAGTACCTGCCTAATTAATAGATACAGTAATTAACTACCATATTGTGGTCTTAAGGGCTTCTTTCCGGATTCGGTCCTTTCTGGATCAACTTCCGTTGGTTAACTGTAATTTTCTTCTTAACCGAATCTGATACAGAGCCATACCAAATTTTGACGTTAACAGTCGCGCGCAGAGAACGTGGTCCAAATGCCAAATGGGCCAAATTCCGAATTCAAGACCCATCTATGGTTTCGGATTTTTATTAATTTGTGTGTGTGCCGGTCGGTGCTGTTGGGCCAAAAGCGGTCGCGCGGTTGCAGGCCGGCCTAGCTAGTCCGGCTAAATGACCGAGAGAGGGGAAAGGGGGAAATAGGGTTTCCCCTATCCCAACCGGCACCCATGGCGGCGTCTATCGCCCAGCGTGTCGGCCGAACGGGCATGACGGCGGCGATGGAGGACGCCGACTGTCGGTGGCAGTGGAGATAGAGGCGGCGCACGGAGAGGAGGCTGGTTGACGACCCATCGACTGCCCAGTGGCAAGACGGCGGCAGCGGCTTCGCTCTTATACGGCAATCGGTGCGGCGGTGGCTCGGCGTTGTGCGGCGGAGCTCCACCAAGACCCACACATCCTCAAGACAGCGGCGAGGCAGAGCTCAACGTCAACAACCGAAGCTCCAACGACGGCGACCGATTCACATCCAACCACGGCGTCCCAGCGGATCCCAATCCAAGGTCGGTGGCTATTCGTCCCATTGACCTCCCACCATGGCTCCAAGGCAAGTCGGTGAGAAATTGACGGCGGCAGCTGTCCGTCCTTGGTATCAGGTCCTGCGGCGGCGGCGTCATGGAGGTATTCCAGCCACGGTGTCCCGATAGAGTCTCGATCCTCTGGTGGTGGCCAGTCGTCCCATCGTCCTCCCACCACGGCTCAACGGCGGCGTCGGTGAGAGTTCAACGGCAGCGGCTGCCCTACCTTGGCATCGAAAAACCAACGGCGGCGACAACGTGGGTTTGGGGCTTCCTCCGATGATGGTGGTCTCCCGCAACGACATCGGCGGCAAGGGCTAGTGGCGCTTCCAGCAGCGACGGCGAGCGGCAGCCATGCACGTAGATCAACCCAACAGCGCAGGCCATTCCACGGTGGCGGTGGCAGCTCCTGGCGTGGCATCCATCAGAGAGAGAGAGAACAAAGAGATACAGGGGGGAACGCGAGGAAGACGATCGATTCGGCCCAGCCGAACCGGGTTCGCTTCCAGAACAGGGAAAAACCGATCAATTACAATTTATTGCACACGGTTTTACTCTGGTTTTCTTCGGTTATCAACAGATGCAATTGTAGAGTAAAAGCAGGAAATAAATCTATTGCTAATAACAGATCTACTACAAAACATGCATCTAAAAAAACAAAGAACAAGCATCCACCAGTTTAAAATCAATCTACAAATTGATAAACAACCAATTTTGTTATCTAGATTGATTGGCGTGAGAGGATTCGATGTCAGCCCAGTTAGTAGAGCTGCTAATAACGTGTTGTAGAACGGCTACGTCAACGGATCGCCCAAATCCGCTCCCTTCCCTCCCGCAGCAAATGAGATGCCGAGAAGATATAGAAGACCATATCCCTTCCCGCACAATCATACCACAGAAGAAGACAATGAATACAGATATAGGGGTGTTACTCTCTTTTATTAATCATTGATCACTATGTATAATGAAAGCATCCCTCTTCCTCTATTTATAGGTAGAGGAGACTAGAAATAAGAACCATAAATTTATCTCTAATTAATTTGGATTAGTTAAAAAAAATTATCTTCTAAAGAGATAAATATTCGTAACACACTTATAATACATAAAAAAAATGCCCGATTCCTACCACTTCGACTCTAGAAATCCTTATCGTTTCCAGCCTAATACTGGGGATCCAATCGGGCAATCTTTTGTGACCTTGTCTCTGATCGAAAGCCTTTTTGCCTTCACTGTTGCCTTGTGAGCACCCCACCCCAACAGGTCATAAAGCTAAAGAATATGCAAGATTTTGCTCGTCTTTTCATCAATTCGAATGTAATTCATCAAATCCTACAACAAATATGTTTAGATTGTCGTCCGTCCATCCCTTTCGCCATGTTCATGGATTGGTAGTTCATGGGAGCAGTTGAGCAAATTCTCGCATATATAACATGCGTGGGTGCTGTACTAGTGCCAGCCACCAAGGGGCATCGTGCATGCCCAGCTACCATCCTCTCTGCAACCAAACAACAACAGCGCATAGATAAAGAGAATACTGCCCCTCCCGTTTTATATTATAAAATGTTTTAACTTTTTTCTAAATCAAAATTTTTTAAGCTTAACTAAGTTTATAGAAAAAGCGTAATAAAATATTTATTACAAAGAAAATATACTATTAAAATATATTCAATATTAAATTTAATAAAATTAATTTGGTATTATAAATATTGCTATGTTTTTCAATAAATTAAATTAAAATTTAAAATATTTAACTTAAAAAGAGTCAAAACATCTTACCGACATGAAACGGGTGAAGCACCTCTCTGGTGCGTGTGTGCTCGTGATTGCAAATAATTCACTATGCTACAGTACTCTCGTGCCGTGTCTCGTTCACGCGTGCATCCAAGCAGGTGCAAAGACTATCTCAGTACCCTACCTACCTTGCTTGCCCTGAGGAATAATCTCTCTCGCTGCGCAAAAAAAAAAAAAATCTATATATCCCAATCCGTGATCCTGCCATTCATCTGTATATATAATCGTCGTCGTCGTCGTGGTCACGTAACAATTAGCAGCAGGTAGCTTCACATTCTCTTGTCTCTTGCACTCGCCGCATCCTGCTTGGTCGCTAGCTAGCTACCTTCAGATCAGCTTCTCATCTAGCTAGAGCCAGAGATCTAGTACGCATTTCTCGAGATTATCATCGGCGATGGAGGCCTGCCTCCGCCTCCGCCGCCTTCTCCTCCATGTTATTGCGCTTCTTCTCGCGGTAGTAGCCGGTCCCGCCGCCGTCGTCGGCAAGGAGAGCGCGGTGCTGCGGCTGCGCGAGCTGCAATGGGGCTCTGGATCTGCAATGGGCCGGTATGCTCAACCAAAGCGTGCTCATGAGATGATAGGTATTAATTAGCTAACTTCACAGTCGTCGCACTCAACTTTGCTTGCATGCATGTGCATGTAAAAAATGTTATTTTGCAGTTCAAATTTTGTGATCTTGAGTTGAGGTTACAGAATCAGGGGTTTAAATCACAGCAACTGCAGAGAAGCCCAAAATTTAATTTCTGAGCCATGTACATTTCTTGTATATTGTCAGTAATAATTACTCCCTCCGTTATATATTTTTAACACAAAATAAATGGGATCGTCTATTGATCAAATGTTTTAAAAAAATAAATCTATCAAACGATTTTTTCTGTATCCAAAGACCAAAATACGAACTATTAGATGTAGTTGCATAAACTTATGATTGAGTTGCACAAATTTATAATTAAAATTGCATAAATTGATAATGACATGTACAATAAATTAAAAGTATAACTAATACAAGTTAAAAGTGCAACTTGAAAATCGTTTCTATTTCTTAAATCTCAAATTTTCATCCAATGACTAGCATTATTGTTTGACAGAATCTAAAAAATCAAACGTTCGATGAATAGCAAATTTGAAAATAAATATACTATCAAAATATATTCAATGATAGATTTGATAAAACTATTTTGGTGTTTAGATGTTAGCTATATTTTTCTATAAACTTAATCAAATTTAAAAAAGTTTGATATGAAAAATCAAAATATCTTACAAAATGAAACGAAGCACTTGCTGAGAGTTGAGAGAGTATCGATCCAGCTATTCGTTAACCGGACAAATGGATCTAGTTATCAACAGTATCGTAGTGTTCAAAATCCTCACTTATGTTCTTCTGGTGGGCTATTTAATTTACTCTGCTTTCTGAAAAAAAAAGGGCGTTCTATAACGATCGATGGATAATTCCACTTTGGTACTAACAGCAAAATGTGAAAAGGTAACATACATGAACGCCTTTTCACCACGGGAAATTCTCTAGCCAAGAAATTTTACTAGTTTTATGTGTTATCAGCAAGTTTCATTCGTACTCAGTGTCTCTTCAACATTTTCCCTCCGATTTTGTATGTATCATGCAAATTTCATCTGAATTTGTCGTGCCACTGCAAACTGTATTTGAATGTTGTAAGTTTTTTTCTTCTAAAATTAATGTTAGAAGTTAGAAGTTAGAACACAGATCAAAAGACCACCACCACGATCGATCTAGATCGTAGAGCCTAATTTTTTGTTTAATTTCAGAAACCAGGAGAGCACTATTTTGCTGTCCATTTCTACCCCGATTTTTAAGTTTCAAAATTTTTCATCAAATTAGCTTCATCTTCTTCAATCAGGGGAACACAAGAAAGCAGCAGCAGCAGCAGGAAGAACGACGAGCACCACCGTCCTAGAGCTGAAGCACCACTCCCTCACCGCCATCTCCGACCACACCGCCGCGCAAGAAACCTACCTCCGCCGCCTCCTCGCCGCCGACGAAGCACGGGCCAACTCACTGCAGCTCCGCAACAAGGCAGCGTTCACGCAGTCCGGCCATGCGGCGGCGGCGGCGGCCGAGGTTCCCCTGACCTCCGGCATCCGCTTCCAGACGCTCAACTACGTCACCACCATCGCGCTCGGCGGCAGCTCCTCCCGCGCCGCCAACCTCACCGTCATCGTCGACACCGGCAGCGACCTCACCTGGGTGCAGTGCAAACCCTGCTCCGTCTGCTACGCGCAGCGCGACCCGCTGTTCGACCCCGCCGGCTCCGCCTCCTACGCCGCCATGCCCTGCAACGCCTCCGCCTGCGCGGCCTCCCTCAAGGCGGCCACCGGCACGCCGGGATCCTGCGCCAGCGGCGGCGGAGGCAACGGTGAGAGGTGCTACTACGCGCTGGCCTACGGCGACGGGTCGTTCAGCCGCGGCGTGCTCGCCACGGACACGGTCGCGCTCGGCGGCGCCAGCCTCGACGGCTTCGTGTTCGGCTGCGGGCTCAGCAACCGCGGCCTGTTCGGCGGCACGGCGGGGCTCATGGGCCTCGGCCGGACGGAGCTCTCGCTGGTCTCCCAGACGGCGTCCCGGTTCGGCGGCGTCTTCTCCTACTGCCTGCCGGCGACCACCTCCGGCGATTCCGCGGGCTCCCTCTCCCTCGGCGACGACACGTCGTCCTACCGCAACACCACGCTGGTGTCCTACACCCGCATGATCGCCGACCCTGCGCAGCCGCCGTTCTACTTCATGAACGTCACCGGCGCGTCCGTCGGCGGTGCCGCGGTGACCGCGGCGGGGCTCGGCGCCGCCAACGTCCTCATCGACTCCGGCACGGTGATCACGCGCCTCGCGCCGTCCGTGTACCGCGCCGTGCGCGGCGAGTTCGCGCGCCAGTTCTCGGCGCGCTACCCGGCCGCGCCGTCGTTTTCGCTGCTCGACACGTGCTACAACCTGACCGGACACGACGAGGTGAAGGTGCCACTGCTTACGCTGCATCTCGAGGGCGGCGCCGACATGACCGTCGACGCCGCGGGGATGCTGTTCATGGTGAGGAAGGATGGGTCTCAGGTGTGCTTGGCCATGGCGAGCCTGTCGTTTGAGGACCAGACGCCCATCATAGGCAACTACCAGCAGAAGAACAAGAGGGTAGTGTATGACACTGTGGGGTCAAGGCTAGGCTTTGCTGATGAGGATTGCAGTTATGCATGACATTGATACCTATGTAGAGTTTGGAACTGCAGATCAAGTGTTGAGTAAAACAAAAGTTGAAATGGAGATTATTAGGAAATGGCTTGTTTCTATCTCCTCTTACACTATGTACTGTAAACCCTTTTCATTTGGCATGTTAGAAAAATTGTTCAACTGCAGAACAAGCGATCTACACAACTCTGCCCTGTATCATAATTATAACTCCAAGTCTACTGTAACCAATTAGAACTCACGTATTCAACACCTATTCTAACATGCAATGTGGTAATTTTCCCGATTTTTGCGGGAATTGAATTGATTCCTATGGAAAACCTCTAAAGGCCATATGAATTAATTCATTGCAAAGAAGACCTAGATCTGTTCCAGAAGTTCAGCAGCTCAGCAGCTCCTGAATTTCATATCAGAACATGATTTTTCGTCATCAGGTATAAGCACATCTCCCTTAGGTACTGCAGCCTAAGTATACTAAATCACACACATTCAGGCATGTTCTACTCAACAATTTCAGAAATCTATAACAGTACCATAATTTGGTTCAGGTGTTACATCTGAAGCAAGCTCACGGTAAGTCACAAACATGAGTATCAGAGGCACCCTCACTTATGAAAAAAGAAAAGCAAACATAAGTCTGTGCAACAACATCCATCTAGAACCTACACAGTTTGCAAGTTCAGAGAAGGTGTTCTTCCATTTATTGTGGCTATGTATGGACTCCCAAGTTAAGAGAGCATGTTGAATTTCGGTCAAAAAAGCGAGAGTATGTCGAATGTCTCCATGAGAGACTCCACTTCGAACTTCGCTAGGGTAGATGACGCCCTTTCATATGTTGCGAAATCAGCACATGCCTCTTCACAGGACATGTGTAAATTTTCCCAGAAGAACCTGACTTCAAGTGATTCAAGGGATGCTGCCTTGGAAAGAAGAAGCTTGACGAAGCACATCTCACTTGGGAAGCCCTTGATATGAGTCATGGACACACACTTGAGAGTTTTAACCAAGTCATCACTCATCTCTGCATCTAGAATCTCTTCATCAATTTCATCACCCAATGTTTCTTTCCGGTCCACCTATAAAACATAGGTCAAGTAAATGAAGTGCCAATTATATTTAATAATCCAATCGACCAAGAAAAATCTGCATTTTGCGATACGCATATTCTTTTTTCAACGAAAACAGCAGGAGCTCGGTAATGCATTAAATAAACATGAAGACTGACTTTAAAGTTAAAAACCGTCGATAGAGAATATCAGGTGTCTTTTTTTTTCTCCATGTGTACATTAAATTTTGAGTTGATTTTGTGTGGTGCTACATGTCACAGTGTTGCACATCTCAGAATTTTTTTCATATTTTTTGTTTTTTTAATGCACCTTTTTTACTCCCTCCATCCGTGGTCAAACTTAACATGATCTTCAAAACTAATGTTTGATTTCTAATTTCTCATAAACTAATCATAACCATATAAAAGTAAATTCAAATATTAGTTCATTGATATTATATTCATCAAATAAAATTTAATTTATATTAGACTAGTTTTTATTTAAATATTTCAATAGTTGAATATTAAAATGCATGTGCGTCTTATACTGTAGGACGGACGGAGTATTTTGGTAGCACAACACTGTTCCATAGCCCCTGAGATTCTCTCCTGGCAGGGAAGGCCAAAAGCAACGCAGGAGAAGAGAAAGAAACAGCAGGAAGGAGACCGGAAGTCTCCTATGCTGCGAAGGCATTGCTCAACATCCTCTTTTATTTAAAAGCAACTTCAAGAGATGCATCTAGTATTACCTCAATATGAAGTTGTTCAATCTGTGGAGCACAACGCAGTAAAGAAAAGATTGACATGATACTTGAGATTTTGCCAAAATTTGCGCTTAGGGTTGAAATCCGTAAGTTCCGAAACTTCCATGTAATTCCCTCCGTCGGATTTTCGTTGAACTAAAAAATCATAAGACAAAGTTAGACTGATATATGATCTTCAATACAACTTGATCTACATGCTTAATTGGAGTATCATACTCCTACAGCTGAGCTGAAAATTGCAGCTGTCTACAGGTACGTTGAGGATTGATATACTAGTACATGCAAAATGAATAATGAGGACTAAAAAAGCTGCACAATAACAAAGAAAATAAGCTCCAACACAACTGGCTACCTTATACCAGCAATCCATCCTAACTAGGCTATCCAAATTCTGAGATGACATTGACACGTTAAAACACTAAAGCATTACGACAATAACTGGAACAGAGAAGTTAGTACAGATCCGTATGTCCAGTCCCTAGCTTATCTAGGTTTCAGTAAAAGACGATAGGGCTCATTGGTTCACACAAATTGATATTCAACATAAAAAAAATTCACCTTCTCTGTGCAATATTGGAGTGAAAGCATCTGACTTGGACGCATTTTTTTTGGAAAGCATAGAAAAGTTTATTGCGAGAACATACGAAGAACCTTGTGCAGCAAATCTACAAGCTCTAAAAACCGAAGGCAGATTCAGCATACTTATAAATGGGGAAGAATTTGATAATCGATTAAATGAAAAAATTAATAAAGGAGGACCTTGTGCCGAATGCAAACGGACCTATAGCGGAACATTTTTCTGAAAAGGATCTCTAATAGAAAATTTTTCAAAAATAGTCTCTCGACTTGGCATCATGACAAATAATATAGTTGGTTCATAGAACTGCGCAACACTATTTCCTACCATATAGACCATATAGGATGTACCATAGAGACAATCTATGATGCCAGAAAGTTAATGTTGCCCTATTACTAAGCATGTGTTTAGTTTTAGGACAAGAGGGGATGGGTTAGTCTCATCCTTGATTTTGGGATGAAATGGTCCCAGCTAGCTACCTGGCATGAGGGATGGAATAGTTCTATTTTTTGAGGGATAGATGGTGTGGTCCACATGTTAGCGAGAGAGATAAGTGGGTTGGATTGGTCCGCCGGTTTTTGAGGTATAAAGCTAACCCAGATCTTAGGATAATATTTCCTTTCAAGGATGTCATGTTCCACCTGTCCCTGAACCAAACATGCTCAAAAGTGTCTCAACCCATCCTGTCCCACCCCATCCCATGAACCAAACACCTTATAAGTGAGTGAATGATCATGAGACAGAGAAAGAGATAAGGACATTCATAATGGAAGCCATACATAGGAGTGGCATGAAGGAAATTGAGTGTGCGGATGAGGCCATTGAGAAGATTCTACCTCTACAATAAAGACCACTCTCAAGTATTTTTTGCATTTTAGCCCCTTGGTTATTTTTGTGTCAGCCCTTATAATATTTCTTGTTATCAAAACACTTGGAACTTTTACATTTCAAAGCTTGCGGCAAAAAATAAGACTATGCATCTACCCTTAACCCTGGCAGACCCACCTATCAGTCAAACACACTACTCATTTATCCATCGGTTGCTGCTCTATGCCTCTACCCTCCCACGAGCCATGCCACCCTCTCCTCCCCATCCTAGAGTGTCCCTGCCACCGTTCCCTCCTTGTCGGCAGATGAGATGAGGAGCTCGGTGGAGCAACGCGTGTAGATAGGGGAGAAGCTCAGTAGGGTGACACGCCTAGCAAGATCAAGCGATGGTAGTGAGCTCGGTGGCGACATGGAGATCTAGTGACAGTGGCAAGCTCAACAATGGCATAGATCGAGTGATGACCTTGGTGGTGGCACGTAGATTAGATGATGGCAACAAACTCGACAGATCTGCTCACAGGTGCCGCTCCCATCCTCTCCCTCCTTTTTTGCCTTTTGCCCTTTTTGAACGCCTGGACCACCTTCTCTCCCCCATGGCATCCGTGCCCTCTGCAAGGCACAAGGAATTTCACGCGGCCACTCAATTGGCTGAGTCGAAGCCCTGACCACCTTCTCTCTGATGTGGAATGTTGAAGCCACTCGCCATGTAAGAGCAGTGTGAAAAGAGCTAGTGGCACATTGTGCAAAGGAGGCTGGGTTGAGGGATGCTAAACAAGGAAAAATATCCCTATTGCATGTTGTAGATCATGGATATATTTATTTGTTCTATGGATGCTAGAAGATCATGGGTTTCTGCTCCATGGTGGTACTTGGTTAATCGTGTATCATGATATATTTATTGGTCCTATGTTATAATTCCTGGTTTGTGTTGAACTTGATGAAGCTTTGGCCATGAACTTTTATATTTTTACTAAATTCCTTATGCATTCATGAGTTCTTGCTCAATCTATTCCATATCTTTTGGTTTTTTTTTCTCATTCCCTACATGCTCATGAATTTTTATTTTCAATCCTAGCACATGAACTGGCAAGTTCATACTTTTTTTATCCCTATACGCCCATTCTATTAGTTGATCATGAATTCACTATTAGTGTTTTTTTATAAATAACCATATTGCCCTCATTTGTAACCATAAGTGCTAGCCTGTCCATTAAAATCATAATCCTCACAACAAAAAAATTTTTAGTTGAGAAAAAATTTTAGGGGCATAATTATTTCACCCAAAAATTAAAATGAAAACTTAAGAGTCTCAATTGAACTTCAATCAAATTTTCACAAAATTCAGTATTTCTTTACCATAGTTTTGAAATAAATTTTTGATCTTTTAATCAAATTCATCCAAAATTGAAGATATCTTGGAGGATGGTGGTGTAATATTAGGTGTTTTTACCAATAATTTGAAAATTAAAACTATTTATATTTGAGTGAATTACAAATAAATTTAGTTCTATACTATTTTGACTGAAATTTATAGGAACATTGTAATTTAAAATTTTAAAATTTGGTCAATTTTTAAATTTTTTGCCTCCATAAAAAAGATATAGCTAAAACATTTTTGTCGCAGGGGTTTTATTTTTAGTGTGTAGGCATATTAATTATGGTTACGAGCGAGGGCAATATGGCTATTTCATAGAAATTATTACGATTAACTCAAGAAAAAACTAACCAAACAAGAACACGAGGAATAAAATTGGAAACATAGGTGCTAGGGGACGGAGTAAAACTCATGGGTATAAAAAGAATCTAGCAAAATCTCAAGAGCATATAGTGAATTATAGTATGTGATAAGAACTCTTATGTGGTCTATCTGGGACTCAACTTATGGTAGGAAAGTTAAACTTACGAGCCTAGTAGCAATTTATTGTTTGTATTATGTGCGTTGTGGTAAGTGTTAGACATGGCACCATAGCATGTGGTGGATTTATGCACACGGCTCCTTGGTTTTGCCTATAATAAAAGGTTCCTTGTCAAGTGGCTAACGTGGTGAATACTGAATAGCCTATGGCATCGTCATCTATGGACACAACTCCACAGTTTGGCCTGAAACGGAAGGTTCTTGGCTCAGGTGGCAAACAAGGCATCATAGCATATGATGGTGCTATGAGACCTAGCACATTGCACCTAGCTTTTGTAGACATGGCACCACGAATCTACTAGGAATACAAGGTTCCTTGTTTGGGTAGCAACCACGGTGTTGTTGTTTGTGCTGAGTATGGTAGGCCCAACACCGTATATAGGATATGGTATTGTACACACGACACCATAGCATCCAACATTGTTAGCAATGGAATCATGCTTTTGCAATTCCTCGAAAGCATCATGGAATTACAAATGGGCAATTCCTTATTTGCTAGTAGGAATTTCATGCGATCCTTAACTTGCCCGTATGTCTTATTGACACGTGGGCCTTGGACTCACATGGCATTCAAGCACAGGCATGCAGACATATAGCACAAGCACATACAAGAACCATGACAAATATGACATCACAAGTATTACTATGGATATTGAGCTTAAAAACACATCACAAGTGTCAATACAAATTTTGATGTGTACATGACACAAAGTTGGCACATGATTGGTCCATGATTCACCTCTCCTCCTCTTTCACAAGGCATTTGTACCAAGGACATGTCACCTCGTTGTTCATGGTGGTTGTGCATGGCGGAAGATGTTGTCGGTGTCCACAAGCGGTTGTCGGTGACAAGTGGTTGCAATGGTTGGGTGACTGCCGAGCATATCTGGAAGCTGTTTCATGGCAAGCTAGAGGTGTTGCTATCATCATCGTCTTCTTCAATATCATGGCCATGATGATCTATCATCTATACATAATTCTTCTATCGAATTTGAGCCCTGACCAACCTCTTTCTACATGGTACATTTGATGAAATTACTTTGATCAACCCTTCGAAGACAACCTCGTCCCCCTCTTTCATTCACCAAAGCCTCTTTCATTCAATCAACCAAAGTACATAAATATGGCATGCTTCTCCAAAGAGCAACATCTCTTCTTACAGTCTCACAAAATTTTGCACTATCACTACTGATTCTTTACATGCTACCTCCAATTTGCAACATTACAAATCTGTCTATCTAGATGCAATGACTAGCCCCAACAACACCCAAGAGACCAGGATTGCTTATCAATTCATAAATGCATACAGAATAAAATAACTTATTCTTTTTCAACACAATACACCTTGTTAAATTATAATTACAAAACCTAAGGTGCATAAACAATAAATCTGTCAAACCATATCATATTTACTGCTACATTTCAACAATCTACCAATATAAACGCATCTATACTATTGGCTGGGGCTCATGTAACAATCATCTTAAATTTAAATTGTGCTTAAATTTTATTTTCTAGAAATTTTAAAACATGAAAAGAGCCTTGAACAAATAAAAATCCTCAAGAATAAAATTCAATTTGGCTTGTGGGTATTTTTCTTAAATTCCCCATGTCCTAAAGTGCACTCTCAATTTTTACTGGAATTTTTAGAGCACAAATACTAATTTTTAGGCAATAAAAACACTTCACAGGATTTTCTAAAAAGAAAATTTCTTTTCCTTCGCTAGGTCGAATCTGGCCCAGCCTTCCTCTCTCTCTGTGCGTCGACTCGCTCAGCCTGCTGCCTTCCCGCCTCCTCTCTTCACACATGGGCCGGCCCAGCCACGCTGCTTTCACTCCCGCGTAGCCCAGCCCATCACCCCCGCGTGCCAGTCGCTGATAGGCAGGGCCCGCCAGTCATCCCCCACCTCCAGCCGCCCCGTCGTGCCTGGCCGATCCGCTCTGCCTCCGCCGTGCAATCCGCCTCCGTGCCGGCCGGGAGATCAAATTGATAAGGGGAATTAATCTCCATAACGCCTACATCAATTCCCCCCATAAACCCCATTCAATCCGGGGGAGGAAACCCCCCATTTAATCCATTTACTCACCGGCACCATTGATGGCGGCCGAGTTCTTCGCCGCCGTGATTCGCTCTCCCCGGCGCCTCCCTCTCCTCCCGTGCACCATAAAAGGGAGCTCATGTCCCCCTCTTCCTCTTTTGAACACCTCTCGAGCTCCCCACGCCCTCTCTCACCGTTGCGCCGTCATTTCCGAACTCCGCCACCGCCGCTTGCCTTCGGCCGTATCCCGCCGTCGTCCTCACGAACCCGAGCCACTCCTCCTCTTCTACCTCACCGCCAGTCATCCCCATCACCGCTCGTCGTTGTTCTCGTTGGGGTGAGGACCGCCCCGTTGGCGTTTGCCTGGCCGGCCATGGCCATGCCTACAAGGCCGCCACGTGGCAGCCGCGTCAGCACACTCGCCCACGGCCAAGCCGCAGGGCCCGCCGGTCAGCCGCCACCGGGCACTGACCAGTGGGGCCCAGCTATCGACGCTGATTCTCTCTCCCCAGCACTGACGCAATAAATCAGATTTTCTTAAGAAAAATAATTCAATAAAATGCTAAATCTCAATTTATTTCATATAAACTTCAAACAACCATTTCTTGACTGTTCAAACTCAGAATTGAACCATTCAAGTCTCTAAATTTTTCTTAAAATACTGAGAACCAATTTATGTGCTTTATTTCTACTGTTTTTATGCATTTTCTTATAGTAAATTCATTTTCTTTGCATATGCCGTGTAGACGCCGCAGTTCCCGGTTCTTCGCTCTACCTCGAGGTCGCTGCTGAAGATTTTGGTTGTGAGCAAGGCAAGTCATACCCAAATCCTTGTTTATTTTTATTTAAATTACTGCATTATGCTTTATGAAAATTCCTGCGGTAGTACTATTTTTTCATAGCCTTAACCTATATCCTTGTTATAACCTTAATATTGATATTATGCCTTGACAACCCTAGGTAACTAAAAACCAGCTAGTATTTGTGTGTATATGTGATGCAAACTAGCTACTTTAGGTTATGCTTAGCACATGCTTAATTTAGCAACAACTTAGTCCTTTTATGAAATAATTGTGGGGATAACAAAGTCGCTAAGGATATATATGGAAATGACTGGTTTTGCTTGATCATGAATCTTATCTATTCAAAATCCCCAAAAACATTGTTTTCACTGGGCTTGAGGTACATGGTTTTGTTAGTCGTACATCAGCCGTCATAAGGACCGGTCTTCGAGCCTTTGTTGCAAAGCATAACCGTACTACCACATGTCTAATGGGTAAGGCTTAACCCATAGCTTAGATCAGCTTTAGACAAAGGAACACGGATAAATGCGGATGAAGTCTGGTTGTTGATTGACATCTCTGGCAAATGAAGGTCACGGGGTATCCGGGATCGAGATACCGGTGGCATGGACCACGTCTACCTGTCCTAGGGTTCTGGCTGTAGACGGGAGTCGGTGTCGGTTCTTTTATCTATAGTTGACCTAAGTGAAGGGTTATGTCACGACTTCCGTTCCAAATACCGTGGTGGTATAGGGCACGTGGGAACACATGAGGGAGTTGTGTCTTGTAGGTAAAGATGTACACCTATGGACAGAGTATAATCTATTCGAATAGCCACACCTTCGGTTATGGGTAAGCCTAGCAATGTACCCAAGTTAGAGGTTTCTTCTGTTTAAATGGAGCAATGGATACATGACTAAAATTTTTGGTTGACCAAGATGGGTCTGGTTGGCCTATGTTTTGGTAAGATTATGATAGCATGGTAAACACAACTGTGGAGATAATTTTGACAGTAGATATAGGGTTGTATTCCTAAAAATGCCTTAAAGGTTATTGAATAAAATAAAATATTGTTTAGTGCAAAATAGCCTTATAAATTGGTGAGTACGTTGGTGGTACTCAGTCTTGCTCTATTTCTCTCCAATCCAGATGATGAGTACCTTGGAGATGAAGGCTTTGATGTCTAGCTCGTTCCTGCCGTCAAGTGCCTATGGGCCTGGTCCCCAGCTCTTTTAGTTTACGAACATTTATCTGTTTATCTTTGCTTGTTGGGCTTTTGGTCGCCCATGTAATAATTAATACTATGTTATCGCTTCCACATTTGTACTCTGGTATTAAATAACTCTGTATTATGTACCTCGCCTCCTGGGACAAGAATTAATACACTTGCGAATGAAAATTGTTGTGTGTTTTTCGGACGCTACAGCTCACGTCTCTCCTTCATGACTGCCCTAGCGCCAAACGGGGATTAAATGTTGGTCGAGGTCGTCTTGTGTTGTTTAGTCTAGGGCGCACATGTAATTTTCAGAAGTCTTTAGTGTAGTGTGTGTGGCAGGTTTTGTAAGGGTTTCCTACCTTGTTTTTTTTGTTGTTTAATGATATGCAGTCTCTTGTGTGTTTGACAAAAAAAATAAAGCATAACTTTTCACATTTCAAGTTCATGCCACGACAATTGTCTTCTAGGGATCCTTCCAATAAGCAACCACAAGAGCTAATCCTTACAATACTTTATATACATACCGCTAATTAAGTTACTGCCACATAAAATTCAACCAAAAACACAAACTAGGACCTCAGGGTTTGCGGGTAAGGACTGTATGGTCGCAATATGTAGAGCAAGACCCAATGCCTTGGTTTGTGATGTCAGCGACCACCTCTACATTATTTTTACTAAAGGTATTACAATGCAAAGCGATCTTATGGTATGATCTCAGTAAAGAAAGTGTGCCATGTAGTTAAAGCCATCATCGAGGGCATTCCCTTCTTTATGCACAGTAGCTTGAATGGCTCCTCAGACAATGGCTCCATGTGCCATGCTAGTTTTCAAGCCGAGACTAATGTGATTTCGTGAAGGCACGCACACCTCTGTGAGGTAGTCTACTGGCTAAGGTGGCAATACAGAACATGAAAGCTCCACGCCACTTATCATGTCACAATATTATAAATGTCCTAACTTAGTTAGAAATGTTTTCTTATATAGTTACCGACTATATATTACGAAATAAGGTAATATTGCTCTAGGGAACTCCTACCATGAACAGGACGACAAACGGACCCCGTCAGCCTATGCAGTGCCAGAATACCACGGTGCTGCCATGTGAGCGTGCGTGCATCTTGTTTTGTCTGTCACCAAGCTTAGGGTCCACTTAATTTAATGAAGAATGTTCTCCAGAGGTCCATTGTGCAAAAATTCCAAACTGAAATAATTTGACTCGTCTGCAATCTGCACAGGGCCTCATTTATTTAATCATTTTTGGCCGGAACAAAGCTTCATTTATAGTTCAATTTCTTGCATTAAATCAATTAATAAACTCTTATACATATATTTATAGTTTTTAGACTAGTGGTTTCATGCACAAAGGTCCTTAATCTTCCTTCTGCCAATACACATTAAATGATTCCAATTGATTCACCTGTATAAATAGAAAAAAATCTATTTTACTTCCTCTAAGTAGTGCATTGGATTACTTAACCCCTAAACTATTATGGACCCCCCCCCCCCCCAAACTATTTATGGACTTATTTTACGCTCTAAACTATTGAAAATGATTCGTATTTCCTTTTTTTTTCTCTTTATACAAGTAGTATTTTGAGCTAAAATTTTTTAGAGCCATAGATAAAACCATAATCAAACTTCAAAAATACTTTCATGGCATTTTTCCTAAACTTAAAAATTTCAATGTTTAAATCAATCTTAAGTGCCAATGTAAATAGCGATAAAAAATTCTAAAAAAAATGTTCAGACGTAAGATGTAATGCATCTAACCATCCTACCAACTTCAGTGCAAAATACGACCTATATGGAGAGAAAAGAAAAGAGAAATACAATTAGGGAGTAAAGCGAATCGTTTTCAATAGTTTAGGATGTAAAATAAGACTAAAAATAGTTTAGGGGGTTATGTGCTCCGGCAAAATAGATCAAGGAGTAAAATAGACTTTATCTGTATAAATATGATACATGTACCCAAAAAAATCTCCCAACAAAGTACTAACCAATTAAAATTATTTAGTTACTTGATTAGCATTAAAGAAATGATATATGGGTTAATTCAAGAAATGCTAAAAAGCAACAACTGATAAAAAAATTGGTGTATATTATGGTGAAGAGGATCAGTTTAATGCATCTTGTTTTTTGTCTTGGCACCAAGCTTAGGTCCATTTGATGAAAAATGTTTGCCAGGGGCCGGGTTCAGTTGCAGAAATCCAAATTTAAATAATTTCTCTCTTTTGCACAGGGCCCTTTCTTTTGCTAGAACAAGGCCTCATTTATTGTTCAGTATCTTGCACTTAATCAATTAGTAAACTCTTCTGCATTGATAGGTTTCTGTAATTTATAAGTTTTCAGAGTTAGTGATTTTCAACACAAAGGTTCCAATTGATTAGCCGTTAAAAAACGTAACTTGTACCTAAAACATTATTCCTGGTTGTTTTGCTTCTGAATGCAGTGGAAATTAATAGGGGTTAGTTGGTCATTTTATCACAAATATTGGTATATGTGCTGAGAGGTACGCCTTGTAATATTGGCCGGATGGAGTATTAACTTTTGGCCGGAACAAGGCCTCATTTATTCATCAATTTTTTGCATTTAATCAATTAATAAACTCTTCTGCACTGATAAGTTTAAATAATTTATACAATTACTTGATTAGCATTAAATAAACTGATACAGCTCATGAAAAAGGGTGTAAATTATGGTGAAGAGGATCAGTTTAATGCATCTTGTTTTGTCTTTGGCACCAAATTTAGGTTCCATTCAATAAAAAATGTTTGCCAGAGGTCCATTCGCAAAAATCCAAATGAAATAGTTTCACTCTTCTGCATAACATAAGGCCTTATTTATTTATTTGTGTCCGGAACAAAGCACCATTTATTGTCAATCTCGTGCATTTAATCAACTAATAAATTCTTCTCCATCAACGAGTTCCTATAATTTATGGTTTTTAGAACTAGTGGTTTTATTTCCTAATATACATAAATGATTCCAATTGATTAACCGTTTAAAAATCTGACTTGTACTTGAACAAAATCTCCCAAATCAAACTATTAACCCAATAATTTTATCTAATTACTTTATTACCATTAAATAAACTGATCCATGGATGATTCAAGGAGCAATGCTAATCAGGGTTTGAAATTTCGGTTCAAAATTTCTGAAATTTTAGCGAATTTCGGACTCAACTGGCACAAAACTATTTTTCCCGAAAATTTCAATTTTTTTTGAATTTTGTGAATTCGGCAAAATTCATTCAAATTCGGTCAAAATTTGTTCAGATTTCAAAATAATTTTGTTCGAAATATTCTGAAATTTCTAGTCTCCCCCGACAGATTTGTGCAAACCGAAATAGTAAACCCTGATGCTAAACACTGCTGAAAATTAATTAACTTGGTGTAAGTTATGGTGAAGAGGATGATCATGGCGTACCTCCCTGTCTCTCACATACAACTTGAGCGTCTTGACACCCAAAACCCTCCAAATTGTGTCGAGAAATTCTTCACTCCCGAGGAGACAGTCGACGGAGACGTCCGCCTCCTCCAGCAGCGGGAGCTCCTCGGCGACGCGGCCGCCGTTGTCGATTACCATCCAGAGCGTCAGCAAGCGGAGCTTAGGCGCCCGGATGGCCCACGGCTCCACCTCGCCGATGCCGGCGAACACATTCTTCAGTGACAGATCCGTGAGGTTGGGCGCGGCGGCGATCACGCGCTCGAGCAGCGCGCCGGCGCCGGCGAACGGGAGGGCGACACGGGAGAGCGCGAGCCTGGTGAGGCGCGGGAACCCGGCGAACCCCTGGCGCGGCGGCGGGCGCGGGACCTCGCAGTAGTGGAGGTCGAGGCCGGAGAGCTCATCGCAGGCGTAGAGCGCCCTGCCGACGCCGGGGAGGACGACGCCGTCGTCGCCGTGGGAGTGGTCGAAGGCGAGCGCGAGCGACCGAACCCGCTTGTCCGCCAGGGTGCGGAGCCAGTAGGCGGCGCGCGGGCGGAGGCGCGGGCGGACGTCGATGGTGAAGCCCCCCACGGGCGCCGTGCAGCGGCCGAGGACGCTGGAGACGACGGCGGCGGAGTACCACCCGTCGAAGCGCACGGCGAGGCCGGGCACCGACTCCCACCGGCTCGCCCACGCGCGGGACAGGCAGCACGTGCGGACCACCTCCTTCACCGGCAGCCGCGCCAGGATGTGTCGAGACCTCCAGCGCCAGCGACAGCAGAATGTCCGTCGCCGGCGGCGGCGGCGGCGGCGGCGGCGGCGGCGGCGGCGGCGGCGGCGGCGGCGAGGAGGATGATTGACATGGCCGTTACTGTTCGTGTTGCGGAAGTGTTTGACTCGCGGGCCACTCTATAGTGACGCGGTGCGCCCCACCGCTCCTTATATATCTGCACGAATGAACTGCACCTTTTTCACTTATGTCCTTTAGAAAAGAGAATTCTAAATCCGTGCGGTTTAGGGGCTAGATGTCATTTCGTAACTTGATAGAAAACTAGTGTGAGATATACGGAATTTGGAGGTCCTTTTTTGCAAAGTTTGCTCTGCCCTTCTAGCATGCGGCCGTGCGGGAGAGCAAGTTGCTGCAAGGAAGCGTTACGTTTTGAATGTAGCAGGAGTGACGTGGAATTTCCTGCTGTCGGAAGAAAGTGCCAAAGTGGCCACATGCTTGTAGACAAGAAACTTTCATGCTTCAAGACCATGAACGATTTCATCGTGGTGTTCGAGCCATGTATTTGAGATGAAATAAAGATAATATGAATTGTTTTTTTTGAGTAATATCAAGTAATCGAATGAACGGTTTACCATCTCTTGATGAAACATAGATTTGTTGGCGTTATTATTTCATTGGTAAGTTTTTAGGTGGAACATATGCAACTTAGAAAATAAAACAAAATAGTAACACATATGAGAAGCTTAAGATGTGTTACACATGCACCGAGAAGGGTGAAGCAACATTAAGTTAGATCTCACCCTCACATGGACTATGATAAGTGAGTGACATCAGTGAGTATCAAATGTATGGTGTTTAACAAGAATATCATATATCATATAGTAGGTGGATGACATTAGTGGGTATTAAGCGGTGATGCCAAGATAGGTTAAATAATGTGACTTAATTGATAGAATGAGAATTAATATTGAAATTAGAATTTAAAAGAAATACAATAAGTACATCACTAAAACGCTTGGGACGATTTTGGGTGGTGGGGTGGGGCGCAATTTCAAAGCTAGGTGTTTTTTTTTAATTGGCATATAGATATCCAAAAATTTGTAACAATTGAGTGCATGGCTATATTTCTTTTTTTTTTCCCAGATGAATGATTTCATGCCTTATGCAGAGGCCAAAATAAAAATTCTTGGTGAAGATTAGTCACACAAAGCCAATTTGCGATAGATCACCAAAATAACATTTAAAGAAATTTATGTTCTCTCTTTATGTTTGTGTGTGTGTGATTGATGAAAACTTGATAGAAAATAGACACGGCTTGACTAAAACATGGATTTGTTCCAAAGTAAATTTCTACTATTATAAAAACGAATAGTATTTCTGTTAAAATACTTATATGTTGCAGCATATGCTTTAATTTCTACAGTTAAAATTTCTTTCACCCGTTACAACGCACAGGCACTTTTCTAGTTAAAAAAAAGAGATTGGACTAAGAAACCATAAAATAAATGAGTTGTGCTAGAAATGTCCATACATATGTATGTGGAGGAAGAACATATGGACATGATAAAATACATATGTTTGGTTCCATTGCCTAGCCCCCATGCTTGATAATGGGCAAGGAAATCCTTGCTAGTGAAGGACAGTTATTTTTGGATCTCACTGAAACTAACTCATGCAAGTTAGGATATCAGTGCAAGGAAACGTCAGGCAAAAGAAACATAAAGAACTAAACGGTAAGATTGGGCCGAAAGATCAGTTGAACTGAACAAAACTAATAAATGGAGGGTGAATTACAGAACACATGGCATGAAAATTATCTGGGCAGACTGTTTGCACTCTGGTAGGCTCAAGATATCAGACTATGTACACTAATATCTATGAGTTGACTAATTGTCTCATATTAGACATCCAATATTTCAACTAACCAGCTAAATGCCCGTGCTTTGCTACAGATAAAAAATAATATATTATAATATTTTTTAAATTAAAATATAAATATATTTCTGTGAAATGTGTTACACATCATTTCTATAACAATATTCACCTTAATTGATTTATATATAAGTTATATATTTAGATTTGATTATCTCTTATATTAAAAAAGTTAAAAGGGTAATTTTAAAAATGTTATTAATATAAGTAGATGAGACAACAGATTTACTGCTACCATCACTACTTGCTTTTAAAAAAGTATAGATGTTAATAATACTAACTCAATGCTCGTGCTTTACTACGGATAAATAAATAAATAAATAAAAATATATTTTTCTATAAAATGTGTTACACATCTTTTTTTTATGTGAGCTATTTACCTTAATTTGATTTTATGTGACTATCCATTTAGATTTAATTGTTTATCAATATTGAGAAGATCCAAAAGTAATTTACAAAATTTACGATAGAAATAGGTACAGTGACAGATTCAGTGTCACCACCACTACCTTGGGAGTAACTACCATGCAATTGAACAGCAAAAGCACAAAATTTTCTTATCTTCATTCGGTTCGTTGTTCACTGTGCCGGCTGCCAAGAAAGCATAGGAATGAAGTCCTAACTGAAGATGTATTGGCTTTCGATAACTACCAGGGCTACAGCTTTACAACTACAGTATTCTGCAACATCAACCTAAATGAAATGGAGTGCCACTTGTTCTAGTAAATTTAGTGCATCAAAATTGCAGAAGTAGACTAGCCAGCCACGTCGTATAAGGGCATCCATTGTTCAGGCCATTGCTGCAAATCTCACCAAAGATTCTTTCCGCAGATCAAAAGAGATCATTTTCTATATGATTCTAAGCAACTGAGTTGATCAAGTTTCTTCCTGAAGTGGGGTTTAAACCTGAAACGGTTATCACCATATGCTTCTTCTTGTTGTACATCAATAATCATAACTTTTTAGAACTACAGAAAGGCAAAAATATATGTAAGACACAGCAAAGAACAAAAGCGTGCGCCCCAAAGTAAGCTGCGGAAATTATGTCAAAAAGAGAAATGTAGCTACGAAGTTTGATGTACAATGTTTCAAAAAACATGCGTGGCAGCTGTTTTTTCTGGCTCTCCCTTCCAAGATTCTGTTCAACCTAAATTTACCAGGTTGGTCATCTGATGTAGCTGACGCCATGTGATCTTTGAAGTACTGCGCCACAACCCTATAATGCAGTATGAAACATATGACAATTCCACACTCAAAATGGTTATATAATGAACATCATCATTGGAATTATCTCATACGTGTCCTAGCAGACCATGCTTCCAATCCTGTGGCCCCAGTACTGCTTGTAGATATTGCTCAGAGTACTTATGAGGCTAGGAATCTCTGGCAATCTCCATCAAGTTCATTCGTCAAATGGAAAAGGAGAAACTGAGGATGGAGTTGTCCAGGTGCACATGTAACTCATATCTACTGGTGGTGCCTCCATGTAGCAGCAGTTTTCCAAGCCCGATTTCGGGTTCGACCTGGCCAACAGGAGTTTTGAAAGAGAATCATCATTCCTATTGGAGATGGGTATTTCGTGCGAGAAGTCGAGGGGATCTCATGGCATATCTTCAAAATGTGGTGTGCCTGCATCACCTGGAAACTTTGTGTTGAGCTCAGGTTCAGGCCGTCCATCTGCATTTCTCGGAGATTGTGGATTAAGCTGAGGTTCAGGTTGCACATCTGTATTTACTGGAGCATTTTTGGGTTTTAAGTTCAGGTTCGGTTGTCCATCTGAATTTCTTGAGCTTGTTGATTAAGTTGATGTTCAGGTTTCATCTGTGTTTCTGAGACCTTTTGGGTAAGAGCTTGATGATTCAGGTGTTCTTGAATACTGGCATTTGCTACCCAGGAGTATGCTCAACAGAGGCCTGAGTCAGCATCAGGGTCACCACATGGGGGAAGGTCTCTCATAGGTTGACGTAGTTAGCGACACATCCGCTGAAAGGAAGAACAATTTGGGCAATCGACATTGTTTCAGGGGTAAGTGAAAGGACATGCGCTAAGTTGGAATTTCACTAATCAAGAAGAATACACTAGTGGATATCAGGGAGCATGGTAGCTTACGCATGGACCAAAGGGCTCAAGCAAGAACCATCCTTTTGGGCGAATCCTGCTGAATTTCCACACATCCACTCAGTGGTTTGAGGTAGTTCCTCCTCTTGCGACAGATGGTGTAGTTCATCACATCAATTTGTTTCTTCATATAACTTGCAAGAGAATATGCAGGTTTTATCTTTTGCAATTAATAAGGTAGAGTACCACCAGATATCATAATGTTGTTACAATTAAGCCCCATCACACGTAGCACTATGATGGTAAAAGGTTCATAGCCTGACTTGCATTTTTTAACAGAACAAATCCCATTGAAATATATCAAAATTGCTAAAGAGTTAATAACCGGCTTACAACAGCGCAAATGGAATTATTCTATTTCTAAATAAGTTGTTTAGGAAAACATTGCTCAAAGGAAATGGTAGGAAATGAAGACGGCATTTAGAATTTGGTATATTTTAAACAAAAACATCAAAGGTAAATACATTGTAAAATATGAATTTTGAAAATTCATCAAAGTTCAGATGAGCATGTAAAATTATTTTGGAGTTAATTTTCACCAATTAACTTTCGTTAAGTGAGATTATTTGTAAAGTCAAACTTACGCATTGGAGAACACTATTTCATTGTCATATTTTGGCTTTCTCTTTCTCTTGTTCTCTTGTACTTCTGGTTGTGCATTCCTCCTGTTATCTTGAACTTGAGGTGGAGATGGTTGGATCCTTAAATCAGGCATTCCTAAAATCACAGAGGAAAATAAGCTGGATGAGAAGACACCTTCACAACAACGGAAGTGCAATCTTACACAGCATCTCCCAGAACGTCACGCTGGCACAATTGCAATGTAGTTTTAGCTTTATTAGATCTTATAAAAGATGAAGGCAAAAACAAATCTTGAAGGAACAGAAGATGAGTCAGCCAAGCAAAATACTAACCATCATGTATTGGCATAACATCTTCAATATTGTCATATGTGGTACTGGTTGTTCCTTGTACATTGGGAATGGATGTCCCAGATAATCCTTGACCAGGGGAATAATTTGTTTCCATTGTCCGGAGGGGTGATATTCTTGGGCACAAATGGTGAAGGTTCCTCGGTCACATCCATGGGGTCATTGTTTACCTCATCACTGTCTGGTAAGTTCAGTTCAGGGCCCTCAAATGGTGCTTCACGCATTATTTCTGGTAAATCTGGTGCTTTATCTGCCTTATTTACGTTACTGGGGTTCACTGCCTCCGAGTTGCCTTGGGCAGGATCTACGGACATTTCCTCATCCAGATTATCATTTGCTTCAAAATAGATGTGGAAGGAGGTAATCTCCTGAATGATTTTGCAAAGGAGACATGAGTTTCCACCAAAATACGGGATTAGGGAAAAAAAAATACTCATATGGTCATATGGCACATACTCCTTCCTCAGTTGGTTCAGGTCCCCTGTGCGAAATCGTCGAGAGTGATAGCTCTATTCTAGCATCCTGCATCATCTATAGCACAAACTAAGAGATCATGCAAACTAAACAATATAGCAAAAATAGGCAAGCCAGTAATGAATACCTCATCAAGATCAATCATCACATAATCTCCTTCTGCAGCACCAAAATGAGATGGTTAAACATAGGCGTTGAAATGATAATACACATATGGACTAAATTGAGCTTCTTATACCAGCCAAGGTAATCTGGTCCAGACTCTTCCGGTGATTATCTGGAGTACTGTCAGAAAGTTAACACAATAATATAAGTCGTCTATTTTTTTCATTTCATAATTACCATTTTAAAAGAATTGACTAAGCTCAAACTTGATTTTATGCGCAATTTTTACATTGGTCGTACGACATGAAGAAAATATATGAGAACAGAAGTACTCACTCTATCTGCCGAGTTGCATCATCTAGGTTTAAGTCATCAAGACTGAATGTATCTGGCAATGTGATGGACTCAAATGCTGCATGGTCCGCATCAACAGGCAAAGCTACTTGCATAGAGGCAAAGGCGGTTCTGATTGTGCTTAGCATCCGATTGCAATCATGGAAGAGGTAATTTACCTTCCATGAATAAATGCGAACTAGACCTAGAAGAAGATGCCCTGACAACCTCAGAGCAATTGGAACCTCAGGGAACATGATACATTCTGAAAACAATAAACCGTGTGAGTTAGAATACATGGCACAAAGTTGCAGAATGAAGCATAGTGAAATTTTTCCTCAATGTTGGAAGGAATAGTGTCAAATTTATATGCAAGAACATTTGTCAGACACTTATAAGGGAGGAAAATGTAACATATTCAGCATGCCGCAATCAAACATGTCCATGCCAAATACAGTTAAAAGTTGAAATAAAAATAAAATCGTCCCACTTTCCACCCTAAGAAAATAAAAAATCTTCCCATAAAGTATAGACATTTATGACTAAATCATCAATATTATCCCAGTTGTTTCACTTTAAATAACATGTTTTCCTACAGTAAAGCTCCATCAGTAAGCTTCCTAGACATAACCTATCTGCTCTCTTCTTGAGTTCACAAGGTTAAATATGTAAAATTAATCACAGAATCAACTAAAAGCTACTACCTCCGTCCCACAAAAACTTTATTTCTAGCTATGCAACTGGACTAGCCAAAAATGAAGTCTTTTTGGGACGGAGGGAGTATTACACAATGTACTAAAAAGTGCTTTCTAACTAAACAAATGCAAGCACATCAAGTCAGGTTATTTTCAAAGTTTTATGATTGACTGGATAACTATAATTGATTGATGATAATTTCATGTATGTGGAAGAAACATTAATTTTTTGAGAACCAACCGAAGGCTGTTTAAACCAAGCTGTCCTGAACTCATTTTAAATCAAAAACAGTTGCTCGAGTGTTCAACTTTTGTGGTTTCGCCCAGCTAGCCTGAGCCCGGTGGTTAAAAGAATGTTTTTACTTACAAAGGTTAGAGTGGGTCGAGTATTGGTAAATGCAAGCCCACAACCGCCAAGGTGAAACATTGGGTTGGGTGTTTTTCTTTTTTCCTTCTGGAGATGTAAGTGCAACCGTAAAGTAATGTACTGTTTTATTTAAACTGTCATTCTTGAAAAGTTTAACACCAAAACAGGGCCTGAAAATCTACCCAAAAATCTCAGCAGTGCACACACCACAACTTCCAGAATCTCCCATTACTGAAAGACCAAATTTTGTTATCTATTTTTCATTAATGATACCACAAGAACAATCCTTTACACGAAATTCTAACTAATAACCAGATAATATTGCAAACCCCAACCAGAATGCTCTCCCAGAATACTATTCAACCTTCTCCCTTTCTGCCCCTTTGCAGAAGGAAGAACGGGACCCAAATCTCTGCACAAATGCTCCATGGCATAACTCCATTGCTAACCCCAAAACTTCCATACCCATTCCGGAATAAACCCCACTTGTCCAGAGGAACACAAATGCCGCATCTTTCGCCTCTACCAGGAACTCCCGTCCCTCCGTCCGTCCGGTGGGTGCAGAGCGCCGTGAACCGCCGCCGCCGCTTTTCCACCCGCAGACATCAAAGAACGGAAAAATAACGCGTCTTTGAGCGCTGAGCGGGCTTACCGGCGTAGGAGGGGATGTCGATGCCGTCGATCTGCGGCTTCTTGATCTTGCGCTCGAGGTGGGCGGCGATCCACACCGTGCCCAGCGGGCTCTTCTTGGCCAGGATCGTGTGCGAGTAGAACATCGCGGCCGGCTCCTTCCTCGTCTCCTCCTCGGCGGGCGACGGGGGAGTCCTCGGGGTCCAGAGCTCGCGTTGCTGCGGCAGCGGAGACGGAGTGAGGGATTGGATGAGATGAGATGGGATTGGGGGAAAAATTAAATTTTGGGGCGGGAGGCAGTTTTTGGAAAAGGAGGGAAGCGGGAAGCCCCTTCGTGTGAGGACTACAGAGGAGTCCTTTTCGCGCGCGGTTTTCGCGCCGAGGGGCAGTGATCTTCAAACGGGCCGCACCTATTGAACTGGTCTAGGTACGGTGTTATAGGAATAGTGCCAAGGCCAGTTTGACACGGATGGCTGTGGGTCGTGCCGTGCTTAGGCCGGCACCTCAGTCCATGGCCGGGCCGGTACGGCACGGCTGCTACCAGGCTGGCACAGGCACAGCCCGGTCGGCCATCATTTTTTCATAATTTTTCTCTTTTTTCTCTATTTTTTTTATTTTTTTTCTAATTTTTTCACTATTTTTTCTAATATTTTTTCTTCAGTTTTTATTTTTTGCTTTTTTTTATTTTTCCTATCTCACATTTTCAAATTTTATGGGCCAAACGTGCTAATGGGCCGGCAGCTGGCCCACGTGCTGATTCGAGTCCGTGCCGACACGGCACGGGCCGTCACCTTCATGGGTCGTGCCTGGGCCGAGACCTCGGCATGTGGGCCGACATGGCATGGCCTGCTACAGGAGCCGTGCCTTAACGGACTGTGCCTAACGGGCCGTGTTGGGCCGTGTCTCGGACCATGCCGGCTCGGGAGGCCCATTTGGCCACCTATACCTAGGGGTCTGGTGGTGGCAGGGGACGACTGGGCAGGATGGTAGAGTCACTGACAAGTGGGCCCTAGTAGATGGTTGTTTTCGTATGGGTGGAAGTAGAATTTAGACCGGATTCGCACATGTCTTATAAGGCGCACGTAAAACGAAAAACGTCGTTAGCATATGATTAATTAAGTATTAATTATTACAAACTTAAAAAATAATTTATTTGTTTTTTAAAGAAAATTTTATATATAATTTTTAAAAAAACGTCTTGTTTAGCGTTTTGACAAACATGCTTACGGAAAACAAGATAATAAGCATAAGCCAAAAATATAATCAAACACTACCTTAAAATCTTAGATGTTCCCGGTGCATACTACCACATTTACAACCCATGATGACTTTGGTACTTTTTTTCCATTTTACCCCTGTGACATGCACCAAAATTTTCCCTTTCTTTCTTTTTAAAATAAGTATTCCTATGAATTTGCTTTTCGGATTTGTAAAGTTCACTTTTGTTTTTGACATTTCGATTTGCCATCTCCTGGTAAATGTGATGTACTACCTTTGCTCTCAGAAAGATGATGTTATAGAATGCATATGATCAAATCTCAAAATATTATATCATTAATAGATCCAAGAAATATTAGGATTTAAAATATGAATATATTTTTCATAAAAACTCTTTCATACAGTTATATTTTAATATTTTTATAGTATATAGTACAAGACAATAATGATGTGCATTAGAAAATAGGTCGATGTCCAAATTAAACATCATCCTTCTGAGAATAGAGGTACTAAAAAATCTTAGAGCATGGCCAACGGATACCCAAAATTCAATCCTCTAAATCTCTTTTTGCAAATCTCTAATGAGGATTTAAGGCATGAAGATATTCTTCTCTCTAAGAGATAGCCTAAATTTGAGTTCCTAAAATAAAAAAAGCATGCCATCTAAAAAACTAGCAAGAGAATCATTTCTCTCCTTCCCTCCTCCCGCGTATATGTTCATGTGCAGCGCATGACTCCCCCTCCTCCCACGTGGGATTGGGAACGTGGACGATATCCAAGTTGTGGAGAATGAGTATGTCAAGGTTGGGAACTTTTAATTTTTGGATACCTCCATGGGGAAACCGTTGGATCCTATTTTTTAAAAAAAAAATCAAGCTGTTGGGATTGGGTTTCATTGGGGGAATTGTTGGCCATGCTCTTATATGAAGGGCAATCAAAGAGAAAAGACTAAAGAGAGCGTGAGTTCTCTTCAAGAAAACACAACTCATACTTGAAACAAGATGCAATTTGTTACAAAGTGGGGTTTATTAGTTGCTTGTATGTTGGATAGAAATTAAAAAGATAGGACAATTTTTGTATTTAGTTTGTAAGTTAGCTTGTTCTAGAGACTCCTCAAGTAATATGAAAAACAGGTGTCTCACTTCTGTACATGTCCATTTTGTGTCCCTATGCTCAAAAGGCATTTGAATATTGTATTGCTATAGCTCTAATACATGCACGGTGCCGTTTGTCCCCCACACCGGACATCACCAGTATATCACGGTTGAAATGTTATGTGAAGATTGAAGTTCTTTAACTTAAAGCTGCTTGTCCAAACGTCCTTTCTCTATTCACATATAGATGTAATCTAATTGAACGACTAAATTGTCAGCCACCACAACCATAACATCGTTCAAGACCTGGCCCTTCTACATGATATGGTGGTCATCCAACCATTTTCGTAAGAAGATGTGCTACCTTATTACACAATTTAGACTAATGCACCACTCGGTATTCAAAAGACCTTTCGACCGGCGCAGACTTGATATCATTGAAATAAACTATAGTTACAATAGATGAATGATACCATGCATATCCCAGCTTGTCCTATCAACTGCACATGCATTGCAACAAGATATTGGATTATAATGGGCTAATATGACTAGGGGTTGGTTAGGCTAGAGATCAAGTAGAAAGCACGGCGTGGAGAAAGGGGGCATACAGACAACTCCTATTTTACCATTTTAGATAGTAAGATAAGATAAGTTTAATTTAAAACAGGTGGTCAAGATAGCAAAAGCTTTACCATTTACATGCATTACCACTTACAGTGGATTCTTTAATAGTACATGGCATGCAATGACTTGGCATTGTTCTAAAAGTTACATCTAGCACTCAGCCGATGAGACGTGGCATGCATGTGTGCATTTCTATCGGCCCCACAAGATAGCAAAAGCAGCGTCATCGCGTCCAAGTTGTTCATACTCTTGCCCCACAGATTTCCCATGTAGGACTAGAAAACTGTTTCGTCTCTCTATGTCTCTCTATCTCCATCGTTTCATCGTCATGACAAGCCTGTGATGCAGTTGTTCTGGTGTCGTTGATGGGGATAGTTGAATCGGTTGTACTTATTAATCTTGATCCGTGGATGTAAATCTTGTATTCTTGTTTCTGATTGCAATGTGGATAGGGACTAGGGTTCTTGATCTTCAATTTGGACAGGGATTAGGAGGCATGGATGTGGATGTAAATCTTGAGGTGCTGCTTGAAGTATTGGCTTGAGAGCCACCCCTTTTTTTTTTGACTCGAGAGAACACATCAGTGCCGGTTACCCCCCTCCCCTCTAGGGACCGCAAATAACTTGTTCTGTAGTAGTGTTCTCTATTCTATAGCTATGCACATCATCTCATTTATCCCTAGCATTTTTTACTACATCATCTCAATTATTTCTACCCTTTGATGTTTTATAAAGCTACATTATCTCAATATATTTCTATCATTGATGATATAGGAAGGGTGTAAATTGCATAAAGCTACATAAAGTCAAACCATTTAGCAACAAAGTAAATCCAATTTGCACCTCATATTTACTTATTATCATTTTGCCCTTCTAGCTTATCCTAAAATATAAAATTCTAAAATATAAAAAATTTTAGGATCCCAAGACAATATTTTTTTCTTCACTTCCCAACTTTTATACTATTTTATTCTCCATCTATCTACTTTTGTATTAGTTTATTCCTCACCAACCACTTTTTTACTAGTTTATTTATCCCAGCTATCGTCTTTTGTATTATGAATTGTCCTTTTACAACTTCCTTAATTTTTTTAAAAAACAGTATAATCCCTTATATTATGGTAGTTAATAAAATTCACGCGGCCCAGTGGGAAAAAAATATGCACCGTCCAAAAATTGCTGAAATAACACTGCCAATTTTCGATTTTTTTGAAAAAAATAACTGAATGACGAAGAAGCAGAGCAATTTTGATTAACAGATGAAAGTGTTAGTAGCATCTCGCTTCCAATTGCAATTTATATGGTGGCCATCATTATTATGATTAGAACATCTGGACTACCTGGAACAAAAAGAAAGTAGTTCACATAGCAATTGGAACGTAACTCCGGATGAGTAGAGCTTGCAAAAATTGTTTTGGACCATTCCAATTTCCCACTTGCAATTCAAGCATTCAGCAACCAACTCTCGGAATGTAAAATACACAGGTAGGAATGATCAGAGGTCTGTCACATTTCCGCAACCTTCAACTATACCAACAAGGCGTAATGCAGTTCGTTTCTTCAAGTGAGCTAATTGAACTTTAACAAGCTACAACAGAGGCCCAACGTATGCAAAGTCGCAGGCCATTTTCCTCAAGCACCAGACTATAAGCTGGACGACCTGAATGTCAGTATCCTTCCTAGAAGATGCTTACCTTGGCATAGTTGGCCCGTACAATTTATGGAAGACCATGCAAGAAATTTTAATGAAATCATTGGAGTTTTTATTCTTCAACCATTGTATCTCTACCGCGTGTTAGCACACCAATTGATTCCCATTCCAGGGCGCAAACCACATCCTATGCAAATAACACGACAATTTTAATATCTCATTTTCAAGAAACAAAAACCTATTCAAACTGAAGAAGGCATGAACTTACAGAAGGGTTCTGAGGATCAATGTCAAAGGAGTTGATAGCGCAGGGTTCGGCAAGCAATTCAAGAGGATTCTCATCTGCAACAAAAAGGCTACCCTTCAGCAATTTGTATAATAGCCAACAATGATATGGTAGAAGTCTCTTGATATGGGCTTACCTTGTTCGACAACCGCAAGGATCCCATCCTCTGAGCAAATCATCACAGGTAATATTCTTGTTGAGGCAGATGATATGATATCAGAAGATTGAGTGTAATTGTCAAAAAGAACCTCCCAGACCTCACTTTCACACACAGGCTGTGCTGTTCCATTAAGGCCTAAACCAGAGAGTGGTATTGGCTGCTGCGGCCACCGCAGATCCCATGCAAATATTGTCCCTGACGAGCCTCCCACCTAAAAACATCAGAGGTGGTTCAAACTGCACTTATGACTCCTGTAAACACAGCTTTTCAACTCATCTCAGCTCTGAGCTCCATAGAGATGGACCAAGATAGGTGGACTGGGAGTTGAGAGAACATGAGCTGTCTGCCCCTAATTGGCAGACAGTGCGGAGACCAGTATCCCAGTTTGAAACTATGTCCTCTATTCTCCCACTGGTCTCCGATCACTACTTCCTGACCAAATCATCACTAGATAACTACAATATTACATACTCCCTCCATTCTTTATTAAATGACGTCATTTAAAAAAAAACAGAGGTAGTATTTATGTCAACATTAGGACTTCACAAGATATACTAAAATGTCAACATGCAACGGCAAATCATTTTAGAAGATAATTCGGTTGATGTTAAGCAAAATACACAGCTGGCTTTAGTTTTCACTGCAAAGACTACTTTCTGTTTCAGAATTTCCCATCTCTGGCACACAAGAAGCCAGAGTTGCAGGTAATGTCTTGACAGTATTCATTCATTGCAAGCTTTGACTTCATTGTCATTTCATTTTTTTTTCAGTTCTGAATAAGCTACCTTAACATGTAAACAGTTGTACATAACTTAAAATAACTACGTAAAATCATTAATTACATCTGACCTAAAGATACTGCGAAGGAATTAGTTGCCACTAGCCCTGAAGGAGCTCTAATTTTTTTATAAAACAGATGACGTGGATATGCTTATAAAAAGCACTATTTGTAGGGGACAAATTACAGATTTTCATGTCTAAATTTTTGTCAAAACATTGATCAGTCATTGTACACTAATACATGATTGTTTCCTCTTCTTTGTACCAAATGAGATTCTGTTTCAGTTAAAAGAATTCTGGAGAAAAGGAAAAAATCATTCTTAGTGAAACACCCTATCCTACCAACTCCATCATCCAAACAGAGGCTTCTTGATGTGTACTAACATTTAACTGTTTGACTAAGCTATATACCTTGTTCATCACTTTATTAAACTATTCTATTCACACGTCAACACAAATTTTCTAAGGCATTGACCTTACCACACAGATATGCTTTCTTGATGGATGAATATCAATGGAATGCACCATACCAGTGACAATGCCACGTCCCCTGAAAACTCACAAGGTTATCAAGTCAGCAAAATAATCAAATACACCACATTACCAACTTCTGGAATAATATAAACTCTTAACAAAAATATATGACATGACAGTGCTAATATTGGTAGCTCTATATGTTACAGGTTGATTATGGATTAAAGATATTAAGAGTAATTTGGAAGTTCTATGTTTCTCTATCAAGTAATGATATAAAAACAACTCATTTTCTGTAGCATGCTAGCATATAAAGTTCAGCTATTCAGCCTTGTACTCTGTATTCCATTTCAACATAACAATTTATTGTCATAGAAGAACCTAAATCTTCTAATGCATGAGTTCAAGATGTGCAGCCATTCAGAGAAAAGTCTATTTTCTGGAAGATCAGATCTTGGTTTTTAGCCAAAAAAATCTGCCAAACACGAAACATTTCAATTCATCGTTATGGTATTACAAATAATCAAAAGACTATATCCTTTATCCTTTTTTAACTGACAAGCTTAATTCCTAATTGCAAGGCATTCGTGGTAAGCAACCAAGCCTATATGCTTTTTGAGGAAGACTAGAGCTGAACCTATATGATTTGTTGCATGACTATAATTAAACCTAAATGTTGACAACCTAATAAAAAACCAAAGAACCTCGAATTTTTGCACCTATGACCTATCAGCATACAGACCCAACCTTTTTTAACCAGCAGCCGTAGAAATATCTTATAGACATAGTACACACCAAAATAGGATCACACAATTAATCAAAGCCTGCACCAGAGAGCTTAGGCTTAACTACTAAAAATAGAAGTATAACTATGAGTTAGCCTTTGTGGGATGGAATGTAGAGATGACCAAGAATTTAGTTGCTTGTTACCCTGATATATTTTGGGACAAATGCCCATGTAATGTACATTTCATCCATATGAGATCACGAGCGTGCCAAAATTTAGGAAAGCAGCAATATCTTGAGATACTAGTACCCCATCAAAACTTGCCAAGTAAGATCTCCGTGCCAAAATTTTCATCAATCCATAAGCAAACAAGCATAGCAATCAACCTAATTGCGTGACAACAATCAGCATATCCAAAAAAGTACAGTTAGCATGTTCATAGTCACAGCAGGAACACATATATCTAAAGAGCAAATAACATGTTTTTGTTACTAGCAGTCTAGCACCAATCAAATACTTGTGGGCTAATTAGACTCTACTCTGACTACTACCAGTCACCAGCAAAGAAGCTTTCCTTGATCCTACTTGAACCAATAATTTAGCATTTACAAGCATATCAACCAACAAACAGAAACAGTAGTGACCATCATTTCTAACACTCACCAAATGCCTTTGCACTGCGCCACCACGGTGTCCCCCTTCCTCCGGTCCCACCACTGCACGCCGCATCCCGCGCCACCGGTGGCGAACTCCGCCGGTGACGCCCACCTCGCGGCCTCGTACCCGGCCATCCCATTCCCATCCCACAGCCTCCTCGCCACCACCCTGCCATCCCCGCCACCCCCCACCACGTGCACCCTGCCGTCCTCCCCGGCCGTCAACCACTCCTCCCCGCCGCAGTCGAGTCCGCGCACGGGCCCCACGTGGAAACCCGCGCCGCCCGGGATGGTTACGGCCGGGCCGGCGTCGTCGAAGGGGGAGGGGAAGAGGTGGAGGGAGCCGGAGGAGGTGGCCGCCGCGAGGACGGAGGGGGAGCAGCGGAGCGCGGTGGCGCGGGAGGGGAGCGGGAGGGAGGCGAGCGGGGAGGAGGGTCGGGAGGGAGAAGAGGTGGAGGTGGGAGGAGGGAGGACGGGGCGGCGGGGTCGTGGGCGGCGGCGGCGATGAGGCGATCGGAGTAGGTGGAGGAGGGGAGCCAGCGGACGAGGTCGACGGAGAAGGGGTGCGGGTGGCGGCGGAAGGACGGCGGGTCCGCCATTGCTGGGGTTCAGAGCCTCGCGAGGGTTTTGGTTGAAGGAAACATTTGAAGCGTGGGATGAAATTTTTGGTGCCCTCGCCGATCGCAAAGATTCGGCTTTCGTACTGTATATGGCCAAATGGGCCGTGATGGAACGGGCCGGCCCAGATACGGCTGTACTGTAGTTGGCCCAGACACGGCACAGCCTATTTGGTCATGTTGTATATAGGCCGGCGTCTCAGCCTGTGGGCCAGCCCGGTATGGCACGGCTGCCACTAGACCGACATGGCACGGTCTAAGCACAAGCATAACTTGGTCAGCCCATCTATTTTTTTTTCATATTTTTTCTATTTTTTCACTATTTTTTCTAATTTCCCCACTATTTTTCCTAATTTTTTCTAATATTTTTATTTCAGTTTTCTATTTTTTGTATTTTTTTTGGCTTACATTTTCAAATTTTATGTGTCAAACGTGCTAATAGACCTCCGGCCGGCCCACGTGCTGATTCGAGCCCATGCCGACACGGTATGGCACAGCCCGACGCATCCATAGGCCGTGCCTAGGTCGAGGACTCGATACATGAGCCGGCACGGTACAGCTCGCTACAAGAATTATACCTTAACGGGCCGTGCCGTAGCGGGTCGTGCTGAAGCGGGCCTCGGGCCGTGTCATCATGGCCGGCTCATTTAGCCATCTATACTTTCATACCGTCTTTTGAGGAGAACTTAACTATTTTTCATTGTAAGATATTTCCTCAATTTGAAAATTTTAAAATATTAGACATTTCTGTTTTCCATAAAGTTAATAGTTGAAAACTTTTATTAATAATTAAACTAAAAATATATGCGTTTAGTCTTATGCATATAGTATCACTATACTCATGTTTAAAAATATTTTCATATGCTGTTAATTTTGTGGTTGTTGATGATATATTTTAAGAGAACTATATGGTCAAAGTATAATGTAGAAGACTGTATAGAAACCTAATACGTTTTATAGTTTCAAACGAAGGGAGTACTCCACAAATGTCAATTTTAAAATCATCTCTACGTTTTTTTGCCATAGAGAAGAAAATTACTTTTTTTTATCACTGTTGCCTACGTGACACTGTATAGTGGTGTGCCAGCGTGGGCAACTGGCTCCGTCATCTTCTTTCTTCTCCAGCCTCCCCTCTCTCCTCTCTAATCCCTTTGTTGACAATGGCACCAAGGAGGTGGCTATTGAATCTCTTAAGTTTACATACACTGATACACTGAATTTGTCTAGCCATACACAATCACCCTAATGCGGAAATTGAAACTGATCGGTTGATTGTGATGCCATCGTCTTCTTGCTTCTTGTTCTGCCTTGAGGACGTTGGCTTAGAGTTTAGCAGTACAAACCCTTACCAACGCTGAGATCAATCAGGCTCTTAGGGTTTTAGAACTAGCGACAGGAGAAATTGGAACGTCCCCTTCTCCCATCGTTCCTTCTCTTATATAGGCGCTGGTAGGGCTCGAGGGCTAAACCAATTTTATCTCTAATTTGTTCGTTACCGATCACAACAAACATTTATATCCTATTTTTCTTTCTTGAATGGGAGGGAAACCAGTGGATATTTACCTCCTCTAATTTATCTCGGTAGTTAGCCGAAACAATCAACCAACATACTCCCCTTGATCATGAGGCTAACTGATAAGTTCATTAAGTAAAATAGCTCCCCAAAGCAATGTGTCACAATGACATTGAACTTCATTGAGACAACAAGATTTATAGTTTACTGCGGTACTTGGATAAACTCCTGACTTATCTTAGCGGGTGTTGATTGAACCTTATGCCTCCTTATATCCAGGATCTTAGTCAAGACAATTACTTATTTCCATGCTAGCAACATGATCCTTAAATAAATTGGGAGGTAAGCCTTTGGTAAGCGGATCCGTAAGCATAAACTTAGTACCGATATACTTAATTTGAATAGTCTGATCCTGGACATTATCTTTCACAACATGATACTTAATGTCAATGTGTTTTGCAGCTTCACTTGACTTGTTGTTACTCGTATAGAAAACTGCGGCCTCATTGTCACAATATATTGTAAGTGGTTTATTAATGCTGTCTACCACTTTCAATCCCAGGATAAAATTTCTGAGCCATACAGCCTACCCCGTAGCGTGATAACATGCCAGAAATTCTGCCTGCATTGTCGATGATGCAGTCAAAGTCTGTTTAGAGTTTTTCCATGAAAGTGCTCCTTCTGCAAGGGTGAAGATATAACCTGAGGTGGATTTCTTAGTATCTACACACCCTGCAAAATCTATGGTGAAGATATAACCTGAGGTGGATTTCTTAGTATCTACACACCTTGCAAAATCTGTGTTTGAATAACCTAAAATTTCAAGCTTTTCAGATATTCTGTATGTAAGCATATAATCCTTAGTTCCTTGCAAATAACGTAGGACTTTCTTAACTGCCTTTCAGTGATCTAATCCTGAATTGGACAGGTATCTACCAAGCATCCCGGTAACAAATGCTAAGTCTAGTTGCGTATAGACTTGAGCGTACATTAAATTTCCGACAGCTAAAGCATATGGTACCATTTTCATGATATCTGATTCTAACTGATTCTTCGGGCTTTGGAATGATCCAAACTTATCGCCCTTCATTATTGGAGCTGTTAATGCCAAAATTTGGTACGATTCGTATCAGACTCAGTTAAGGAAAGAGATTGTGTCAGCCGGTGTAAGCTAATCCAGAAGAAGCCGAGTACAGAAAGGAATCGTGAAGACCACGGCATGGCAGTTAATTGCCTTATCTACTAATTAGGTAGTTTTAATAAATTTTAGGAAACCTGATCTCATGTCCGATCAGGGCTTGTTAATTTTCCTTTTATAGATAGGAAACTCCTGTTCGTATCCAATCAGGACTGTATCAACTCGGGGTATAAATACGTATGCCCGGGTATCATGTAAACTATCTCACAGATCAATACAACTTCGGCGCATCGCCACCCTTTTCGACGGGTTCTTGCTTCTCGAGCCGGGCTGCATCGGTTAGGTCCGAACTCCTGCGAGAGGGTAAGTCTCGTTACCCCGACTATCTTATCGGCTAGGACTTCCTCGGTTAGGTCTGATATTCTAGCTGATCTACGGTAGTCGGCTTACCACGGTGTATCTATTCTGTCTACGGCTTCATCAGTTAAGTTTGATCTCTTAGTCTGAGTGGATATATCACATCACGCATGCATAGATCGTATCGGCTTACTGGGAGCAATTTATCATCAGTTTGTGCTGCATCGGTTGGGTCCGACCTACTAAACTGCTAGTGATAAATCGTTCCTGCTAGGTCGATAGTTTTTATGTAAGCGTTTTATCGGGATGTATAGCCGATAAGTTATCTTTTACTATATAAAGCCAACTGCATTGTCTTGATTATTATTTCAACTATCTGCACTATCATCGGCTTTCCAGCCGATGCACATGTTCTATTGGCAGTCGGCTGGCTTTTTATTTGCTTATATTATTATCGATTCTATCATCGGCTTCTTAGCCGATGCGCAAGTGCTGTTGGTAGTCGGGCACGCGCGAGGACCCGGGAGCGAGCACGCGCGAGGACCCGGGCGCGAGGACGGGCGAGGACCCGGGCGCGAGCACAGGCGAGGACCTGGGCGCGGGCACGGGCGAGGGCCCGGGTACAAGCGCGGGCAGTACTTTAGGTGCAGCGCTAACAATCACTATTGCAATCGGCTGAAGATTAGTCAATTCATTTATTCTGCCTATTTATTTTATCATCGGCTTACGGCCGATGTTCCAGTATACAAGTTCTATCGGTAATCAGCTGGTAGGATTCTTATCGGCCGATTGAATCACTGATCTAATTTTTTCTATCTCCTTGTCAATTGCTGGATCAAATTGACTGGCACGACCGCGAACCTCAAATTTAGGACCTGCACTGGAGTTAAGCAAATCTCCCAGGCCTTCGCGTGTCTCCAGACGCCGAACCAGGTCGTCGGCCGTCGGCGGTTTTCGGCGTCAACAGGAGCAGACGAGACATAGCATTTGCTCATGTTGTATCTTTCTAATACTCTGCTGATGTATGCATTCTGAGATAATCCCAGTACTCCTTTAGATCTATCTCAGCATATTTCGATGCCTAAAACATAAGATGCATCACCGAGATCTTTCATATTGAATTTGGATGACAAAAATTTCTTAGTTTCTCGCAGTAGATTCTTATCATTGCTAGCTAACAAAATGTCATCCACATAGAGTACTACTATTATAAACTTTCCACCCTTAATCTTAACATAAATGCAGTTGTCCACCTCATTTTCCTTAAATCCGAACTTCTTGATGATTTCATCAAATTTTAGATTCCATTGTCTAGAAGCTTGCTTAAGTCCATAAATGGATTTCTTAAGTTTGCACGCTAAATGCTCTTTTCCTTCCATAACAAAATCTTCCGGTTGTGCCATGTAAACATTTTCATTTAAATTACCATTTAAGAAAGTTATTTTTACATCCATCTGATAGAGCTCTAAGTCATAATGTGCAACTAAGGCCATAACAATTCTAAATGAATCTTTCTTAGAGACAGGACAGAATGTATCATTATAATCAATTCCTTCTCTTTGTGAAAAACCCTTTGCTACAAGTCTTGCCTTGAATCGTTTGACATTCCCTTTGGAGTCCAGCTTAGTTTTGTAGACCCATTTACAACCTATTATTTTGACTCCATTAGAAACTTCTACTAGATCCCAGACACTGTTATAACTCATAGATCTGAGCTCATCATCCATGGCTTGAAGCCACTTGGACGAGTGCTTACTCTTCATAGCTTCCTTAAACGAGGTGGGATCATCTACCTTCCTAATGTCTTCACTCATGTAGACCTCATAATAATCGGGGATGGCAGACCTCCTCTACCACTTGCTGAGTTTCATTATTGACCACTTGCGTTTGAGGAGCTTATTCATTCTGTGCTACTGAAGTTTGTTGAGACTCATTATCAGTTTTCTCAACAATAGGTGCAGTTCCAACAAGTCTAGAATTACCACCTGATAGTGCTGCATTTTGAGGCACATTCTGAATATTGGGAGCATTGGTCTCTTGGATTTCCGGTAATGCAACATTTGCCCGAATCTCGTCAAGATTAATTTCCCTTTCCTGTGAGCTCCCCTGATCCTGATTTTCTAAGAAGACAGCGTGTCTTGTTTCCACAAACTTAGTGACTGTTAACGCCAAAATTTGGTAAGGCCCTATGTCAGATTCGGTCAAAGGGGAAATTGCAGTCAACTAGCGGAAATTGATCCAGAAGAGACCGTTTTCGGCAGAGAGCCGTGAAGACCGCTGTTTGGCAGTTGTTTACTGTACCTATTAATTAGGCAAGTGTTTATCTTTAGGAAACCTGGCCTCGTGTCCGGTCAGGATTTGTTAGCGTTTTCTATTATAATTAGGAAATTATGTACCGTGTCCAATAAAGACTCGTGTAACCCGGGGTATAAATACGTACGCCCGGGGACCTTGTAAATCATCACTCGATCAATACAATTTCGGCGCATCGCCACCCTTCCGATGGGATCCTGCTTCTCGAGCCGGGCTGCATCGGTTAGGTCCGAACTCCTGCGAGAGGGTAAGTCTCGTCACCCCGGCTACCTATCGGCTAGGACGGTCCGATATTCTAGTCGGTTTATGGTAGTCGGCTTACCACGATATATTTAGTTTATCTATGGCTGCATCAGTTCAGTTTGATCTCATAGATTGATTAGGTATATCACATCACGCGTGCATAGATCATATCGGCTTACTGGGAGCGGTTTATCGTCAGTTTGTGCTGCATCGGTTAGGTCCGACCTACTAAACTGCTAGCGATAAATCGTTCCTGCTAAGTCGATACTTTATGTGCAAGCGTCTTATCGGAGTGTATAGCCGATAAGTTATCATATGCATCACGATTGCATTAGATCTATCGGCCTATCGAGATCTCGTTATTATCAGTCTATGCTGCAATGGTTGGGTTCGATCTACTAGACTGAATAATAACGTTATTCTTAATAAGCCGATGGGTTTTATGCGATGTTGTTATCGGAGTGCTTAGCCGATAAGTTATCTCTTTTTAAATACAGCCGATTATACTACTTGCTTTGTTATACATTCTTGCCTGCGTTACTATTACAATCGGCTAAGAGCTAGCCGATCGGTTTAGTCTGCCGATCCGAATGCGAGCACAAGCAGGTTCCTGGGCATGACCTCAGCCAAGTTCCCAGGCACGACCTCAGGTAAGGACCCGGGCACGAGCATAGGTAAGAACCCGGGCACGGGCACGGACAGCGGATAAAGATCCCGGGAGCCGATGTGAGCAAGGCCCCGGGCACGGGCGTGGGCAGTATTTTCACAGCAATACTAGTAACTTTAAACTATGATCGGCTAGAGTTTATTTAATCTATTTACTTACCAAGTTTATAGCCGATTTTTGAGCATCCCTTCGATGATCGGCTAGCGCAATACTTGTTTATTATTATGTTATTGCTCTTGCCATCTCGGCTTTTAGCCGATGTATAAGTGCTACAGTGCTTATCGGCCATCGGCCGATGAGATGAGTCCAAGCTGGCTTCCAGCCGATTGGCTCACGAATTTGACATCTTCTCTCCTTTCAATTGTAGGGTCAAATTGACTGGCACGCCTACGAACCTCAAGATTTTAGGACCTGCACTGGAGTGAAGCAAATCTCCCAGGCCTTCGCGTGTCTCCCAGACGCCGGACGGCCCCCGGCGGGTTTTCGGCATCAACACGTTTTTTGGCACGCCTGGTTGGACCCGAAATTTCGACGCAAAGTTTCAACGCGAAGTTTTCAACAATCAGATTGGCAACATGGCCGGGAAAGAAGTCAAAGCAGACAACATAATTCCGGTCAGCTTGGAAGGTTTAACAGAAGAACAAAAACAGCAAATTGAGCAAACTATGGCCAACTTTCAGAAGCTGTGCTTAGAGTCCTTCAGCATGACAAGGCAAGGGCCGATTCAAAAATCCCAGTTTCCGAAGCCAGTATTGGTTGGAGAATCGAGCCGTACACCACCTGAGAGTCCACCGGTAAAACCCTTACAAGAGATGGTGAATGAAGCGGTTCATCACGCGCTCATCAATCAGTCCGGAATTTTGGTGAACACACTTCATAATCTTATAAAAAAGACGGTTGATGGATCAATTATTCAAGAGCCTGCTCGGGGTCCTGTTTACCTCCCACCGAAGGTTGAACCGACTCAGATTGCTTACAATATCAGTAGAGATATACCAGAAAACATGTTTACACAGAACCAGGCTGGGGGGCAACAGGATATTCCTGCTGGGTACCATCGGTCTTCTTACTATGGAGGATATCAGCAAAATTACCCAGGAGGCGGGGCCAATCCAGGTACTTACCAGAGGGAATATAATAGACAGAATCGGCAACAAACTCCACCTGTGCAGTATCAACAAGACAACCTGAGGGAAGAAGATTTATCAACTAAGGTTGCTGAAATAGTGAGAGAGCAGTTCGGGATCAAACCCAAGGAACAAACATTCATGTATCGGCATCCATATCCTGAGTGGTTCGACAGGGTTCTATTACCACACCGATACAGGGTCCCGGATTTTTCTAAGTTCTCAGGGCAGGACAACACGTCTACAGTGGAACATGTAAGCCGATTCCTGGCACAGTGCGGGGAGGCATCGGCTGAAGAGGCTCTGAGGGTCAGGTTTTTCCCCTTATCACTATCGGGATCGGCTTTTACGTGGTTTTCTTCATTACCACCGAATTCCGTTCGGGGGTGGGCTGATCTAGAAAAACGGTTTCACAAATATTTCTTTGCTAGAATTCATGAGTTGAGACTGTCAGATTTGACATCGGTTAAGCAACGACCAGATGAAACAGTACCGGAATACGTTCAGCGATTTCGGGATATCAGAAACCGACGTTATAGTTTAAACCTGAGCGATGGGCATCTGGCCGATCTGGCTTTCCAGGGTCTCTTGGCGCCGATTAAGGAGAGATTTTCTTCGCAAGAGTTCGAGTCCCTGGCGCACCTGGTACAGAAGGTATCGGCTCATGAAAGCCGATTTTAAGAGGCAAAAAGGGATAAGTACCAGAGAAGGGTTGCTCAAGTACAAGTCTATTCATCGGATTCAGACGATGAGGAATCCGATGCTGAAGTTGGATTGGCGGAGTGGGCCAGGAACAAGAAATCAGTATCATGCCCATGGGTCAAAGATATCGGCAAGGAGGAGCGGTATGATTTCGATATTAGTAAAGCCGATAAAATCTTTGACTTGCTGTTACAAGAGAAGCAGATACAACTGCCACCGAATCACGTGATTCCATCAGCCGAAGAACTAAAGAAGAAAAGATATTGCAAGTGGCACAATACTATATCACATCATACTAATGAGTGCAAGGTTTTTCGGCAACAAATTCAGTCGGCTGTCGAACAGGGCAGAATCAAATTCGAAGACAAGAAGCCGATGAAGATCGATGGGCACCCGTTTCCCGTAAATATGGTCTATGCGGGGTCATCATCAAGAGATCTGGCCAATGGAGCGAGACGTCAAAGGTATAAGTCAAGGATTACTTCATCGGACATGATAGAAAAATATTCAAGATATGAGGAGCAGAGGGGTGAGCCAGAAAGATATGATCCGCATTGGGACTGCCCGTTCTTCCGGTTCTGCTGGGATCAAGGGATGAGATTGCCATCAGTTGAAAATTGCCCCGAGTGCAGCAATACAGGAAATTGGCATGATCAGCAACAGGGATTTTCACAGGATCGGTCGCTTGGAAAAAGAGCGTCGGTTCATAGCCGATTAGGGCCGATCCATGAAGAGTTCTTTGAAGAGGATGAAAAGGAAGTACGTGAGAAACAAATCCAGAATCCTCAATGGTGCCCTAGTGGGATATTCACGAAAAATCAGAAGAGAAGGGCCCAGCGTCTACGACACTGAGAGCAACAGGAAGAACAGAGTCAAGATCAGGGGGAGGCCGATCATCGTCACAAGAAAACTAAACAGGTTTGGCACGTGAAGAGAAAAGACGATGAACCTGATCAATCGGCCCCAGCAAATATGATGTTCTTTTTACCTCGGGAATACAAAGCACTTTCATCAGATGAAGAAGGCGATGAGGAGATTTTTGCTCAATTGATGTTGCAACCCGATCAGGCTATATTTGATAAGCCTGAAGAGTCAGAGCATCGGCACCTAAAACCGTTATATATCAAGGGCTATGTGAATGGGAAGTCGATGACAAAGATGCTGGTTGATGGGGGAGCAGCAGTCAATCTCATGCCTCATGCCACATTCCGGAAGTTGGGGAAGACTGCCGAAGATCTGATCAAGACAAATATGGTGCTAAAAGACTTCGGTGGGAATTCATCAGAAGCGAAAGGCGTATTGAACGTGGAGTTGATCGTGGGGAATAAGACATTACCCACCACGTTTTTCGTCATCGACGGAAAGGGTTCGTACAGTTTGCTTCTCGGCAGGGACTGGATTCACGCGAACTGTTGCGTGCCTTCGACAATGCATCAGTGTTTGATACAGTGGCAGGGAGATCAAGTCGAAGTGGTCTTAGCAGATCGGTCAACCAACATTGCCATGACCGATCTACCAGTCTGGGAAGCCGATGGTGTTGACTGTCTATCCGGAAAAATATGGGAAGGGGATTACCTTAAGGTCACTAGCCAAGGGATACAGCCGATCCAGCAAATCGGCTCTGAATTGTTACTCTGATGGGCTCCATTGAAGACTTAGAGGGGAAACTGGGGCAAGGATTTACGTCGGCCGATGAGTTGGAAGAAATTGACATAGGACCAGGAGATAAGCCAAGGCCGACGTACATAAGCAAAAAACTAAGTCCTGAACTTCGAGAAGAATTGATAGCACTGTTGAAGGAGTATTGGGATTGTTTCGCCTGGGAGTACCATGAGATGCCAGGATTAAGCCGATCAATTGTTGAACATCGGCTACCCATTAAACCAGGATATCGGCCATTCAAGCAGGCTCCAAGGAGATTCAAGGCAGAGTTATATGAGTCGATCAAAGCAGAGATCACAAGGTTATATGATGCCAAGTTCATAAGGCCATGCCGATATGCTGAGTGGGTTTCTAGTATCGTCCCGGTGGAGAAGAAAAATGGAAAATTGAGGATATGTATTGATTTTCGGGACTTGAATAAAGCTACCCCCAAGGATGAATACCCAATGCCGATAGCAGATTTATTAGTGGATGCAGCCTTAGGCCACAAGATTATCAGCTTCATGGACGGCAATGCAGGATACAATCAGATTTTTATGGCTGAAGAAGATATACATAAGACCGCGTTCCGGTGTCCAGGAGCTATCGGCTTGTATGAGTGGGTAGTAATGACTTTTGGATTGAAAAGTGCCGGTGCGACTTATCAAAGAGCGATGAATTATATATTTCATGATCTCATCGGCTTGTTGGTAGAGATTTACATTGATGATGTGGTGGTTAAGTCTAAAAGTGAGGAAAGCCATATAGCTGATCTGTGAAAAGTGCTGGAGAGGGCCAAGAAATACAGACTAAGAATGAATCCCAATAAGTGCGCTTTTGGTGTATCGACTGGGCAGTTTTTGGGTTTTATGGTTCATGAGCGAGGAATTGAAGTTAGTCAGCGAAGCATCAGAGCCATTAAGACTACAGAGCCACCAAGCAATAAGACAGAGTTGCAATCGTTGATCGGCAAGATTAATTTTGTGAGAAGATTTATATCAAATTTATCAGGGAGAATTGAATCTTTCACTCCGTTGTTGAAGTTGAAGGCCGATCAAGAATTTGTGTGGGGGGGCAGCACAGCAGAAGGCATTTGACGAGATCAAGAATTATCTGAGTTCCCCACCTATTTTAATTCCGCTGCAGAAAGGAGTGCCATTCAGGTTGTACTTGTCAGCCGATGAGAAATCCATCGGGTCTGTTTTGATACAGGAGTTTGAGGGAAAAGAGCGAGTTGTGTTTTATTTGAGCAGAAGGCTTTTGGATGCTGAAACAAGATATCCTGCGGTGGAGAAGTTATGCTTGTGCTTATATTTCTCGTGTACAAAGTTAAGGCGTTATATCCTATCGGCTGAGTGTACAGTAGTTTGCCAGGCCGATGTGGTCAAATATATGTTGTCGGCTCCAGTCTTGAAAGGGCGAGTTGGTAAATGGACTTTTTGCTTTGACAGAGTTCGACTTGAGATATGAATCGGCTAAAGCAATTAAGGCACAGGCAGTGGCCGATTTCATTGTGCAGCACAGAGGGGCTCACGAAGATTATGTAGAGCCGATCCCATGGACTTTGTTTTTTGATGGATTGGTTTGCAAGCATGGATCTGGTATCGGCTTAGTTATCATATCGCCTCGGGGGGCAAGTTTTGAGTTTGCTTTTACAATTAAGCCTTATCGGACTAACAATCAGGCAGAGTACGAGGCAGTGCTAAAAGGACTTCAACTCTTAAAGGAGATCGGGGCCGATGTCATAGAGATAATTGGCGATTCTTTATTGGTGGTCAAACAGTTGTCTGGGGAATATGAGTGCAGGGATGATGTTTTGAGGTCATATTATGAGGAGTGTACGGATTTGTTAAAGGATTTCAAGATGGTATCAATAGATCATATTCCCAGGGAGCAGAATTTAGAAGCCAATGATCTTGCGCAGATTGCTTCAGGGTATCGGCTGAATAGGCAGGTTGAGGTTGAGATAGCCGATATTGACATTCAGGACAAGTCTGATGACTGGAGACAGGAGATAATTGATTACTTGCAAAATCCGTCGCAATCGGTTTCTAGAAAAATTCGGTATAGAGCTACTAAGTATGTGCTGCTTGATGGGGAACTGTATTATCGGACGTTTGAGGGAGTTCTGCTCAGGTGCCTGAATTTGGAAGAAGCCAAAGTGGTTATGTGCGAGGTGCATGAAGGCGTCTGTGGGACTCATCAATCGGCTCATAAGATGAAGTAGTTGCTGAGAAGAGTAGGATATTTTTGGCCGACAATGCTGGAAGATTGCTTCAGGTACTATAAAGGATGTCAAGATTGTCAAAAATTCGGAAATGTACAACGAGCACCAGCGTCGGCTATGAACCCTATCATCAAACCGTGGCCGTTCAGAGGATGGGGAATTGACATGATCGGCCAGGTTTTTCCTCCATCAAGTAAGGGACATAAGTTCATATTGGCGGCAACGGATTATTTTACCAAATGGGTAGAGGCGATTCCTTTGAAGAAAGTTACGTCCAAGGAAGCGATCGAGTTTGTAAAGGAGCACAGAATTTATCGGTTTGGGATTCCTCAAACGGTAACTACTGATCAGGGATCTATCTTCGTATCTGATGAATTTCAACAGTTTACTGCCAGTATGGGGATCAAGTTATTAAATTCATCGCCTTATTATGCTCAGGCCAATGGACAGGCGGAAACTTCTAACAAGAGTTTGATCAAGTTGATTAAGCGGAAAATTGATGAGCAACCGCAGCGATGGCATACTACATTAGCCGATTCATTGTGGGCCTATCGGATGGCATGTCATGGATCTACTCGGGTGCCGCTGTATCAGTTGGTATATGGACATGAGGCGGTTTTACCGTGGGAGACTAACATCGGCTCTAGGAGAATTTCTTTGCAAAATCAGTTGACAGCCGATGATTATTATAACTTAATGGAAGATGAACTTGAAGATTTGGCTCAGAATCGGTTAAGGGCGTTGGAAAGGATCAAGGAAAATAAGGCTAAGGCAGCTCGGCATTACAACAAAAAGGTGGTGAATAAGTCGTTTGTCGAGGGAGATCTTGTGTGGAAGTTGATTTTGCCGATCGGGTCCAGAGATAATAAGTTTGGAAAATGGTCGCCTAATTGGGAAGGGCCCTATCGGATTAATCGCTGTGTGCCTGGTAATGCCTATGTATTAGAAGATCTTGATGGGACGGAGTTTGCTAAAGCACTTAACGGAAAATATCTCAAGAAATACTATCCTAGCGTTTGGATCAATTCTTAAATCGGTTAAGTGTAGCCGATTTCTAAAATAATCCGGAAAGCCGATGTTTTGCATCGCCTGAAGACAGCCGATATCAATCGATATTGCCTTTAGATCAAACAGAAATATTATCAAGGATGAGGAAAGCAGGCAGCAGAGCCGATCAGGATATATTACAGTACAGTTAATGTTTCAAGAGGCCATCGGTCATTAATTTACATGAACTTTTGTATCATTTTGATTGCGTGCAGGTGGATTTGGTCAATTTCATTGATGGCCCGGATGTCGTCTTCATCGGAGCCCGGGATGGTTTTCAAGTTCTTGCGCCGATGAATGACTTGACGCACCGTCACTGCGACCTTAGCCTCTTGGTCTTGGATGGCTTGCAGCAGGCCGATAAGCTGGGATTCTGTGGCTTGAAGATCCTTGCGAACTTTTTCAAGTTCCACCAGCAAATCGGCCTCCTTCTTCTTCAGTTGATCTAGCTTGGGTTGGAGCTCTTGGGGGGCAGTTGCCATGTCATCAAGTCTTTTCTTCTCTATCTGGGCTAGCAGCCGATCGGCTTGGATGTCTTCGGTAATCTTCTGTTGATCAGCGCGATCGGCTATGCGCTGTCTAAGCTTGATGAGTTTAAACCTATGAGACTCCAGGTATGCTGCAGGGGTTAGCGCGTCAACGAGTTCTTCGGGCAAATGGTGTTCAATTTCTGCAAGTCTTGCCCGAATAGGCCTGCAGTCTTCCACCAGCGTATCGATTGGGTTGTCCAATCGATTGTTGATGCTTGATAAGTAATCGCGCACATCGGCTGGGAACGACGGTTTGGTTGCTGCACTGGTGACTGGTTCATCTTCTGCCTCCAGATACTTGCCGATGTCAAAGGAAAACAAATCGGCTAAGGACTGCAAAATTGGCATCGGTAAAAGGATCAGTAGAAAGTTAGAAGTGAAGTATGGGCGTGAAGAGATTACCTGAGGAAGGACATCGACAGCTCGGGTGGCATCGGCGTCGGAGAGATGAAGAGGTTGTTCTTTGGAGGGGCCGATGTCAGCCGATGGAATAGGAGCGGTCTCGTTGACGGTTGGAGGACTTGGTACCGAGAGTGGGGCAGCTGGAGAAGCCATCGGCTTAGCGCTTGGAGGGATGTCAGGGGAGTGTTGAGGTTCTGGAGCCGATGACTCGAGCTGGAAGGGAAACTAGTAAGATGAATAAGAGCGGGTACTAATGTCAAGACTTAGTGCATACCTGAGGGGATGAGGGAGCCGATGTTGTCTGGGGAGAAGATGGCGTCGTGGCAACGGCATCGGCACCGGTTTTCTGCTTCTTTAGGGAGGGGCGATGCGCTAGCTTCTTCCATTTTTGTCCTATCGGCCGAGGCGCCTTGAGGAGAGCCGATGGAGATGGAGCGTCGCGCCCTAAGTTTGGAGTGGCCGATGGAGGTTGATACAGAATTGGCCGACCGCTGTTACTTGTTGTTGGGGGCTCGACGCTAGCAGCCTGCAAAATGAGAGTGAGAGATAATTGGAGATGATGATTAAGGCTTGCGGGTGTTACCTCTTCATCAGATTCGATGCACTCGGTGTCAAGACGAGAACAGTAGCAGGTGGCCGCTAAGCTGAATATATGTTTTTTCCATTCTGACCACCATCGGACAAAAAGCTTGGTGTTGGCAGTGCAGATATACACCTCGGTGGCGGTGCCTAGAAGAAGGGGGTCTGTCAAAGTCCGCATCCAATCATATTCTAGGGCGTTGCTGACCATGCCCCGGGCCTGAAGTTTGTCGATGAAGAATAGGCCGATCGGAAGCTGACCAAGGCCAAGTTGGTGGGAACCGACCGATGGATGGTAAAACTCGTATGATGGTTGCGATCGGCCCAGAGAAAAGCCAGTTGGCAGCAGATGGGGGGTGATGGCCGATAGGAATATGGCTTTGGACTCCTCGCTTTCCAGAGCATTAAGCGGGTCAAAATTGGAAGGCATCTCAAATGACGATGCATCATTGTATGCGAACCAGAGAGTGGCCTCCCTGGTGAAACCATAATAGAACCCCTTGAACCACTGACTGAGTCCAGCGGGGGTTATCTTGCCGCCAGAGAGGGCCGATGCAGCTTCGCCCATAGAAACGCATCGGCGGTAGATGGGATCTTGGTCTTCTGTGTGATCGGCTGGAAAGGATTGGCTGAGAAGAGAAGTCCCGGAGAAGGCCTTGGAGGTGTAGACATTAAGCCAGAGCTGTACAAACCACCAGGGACCCCCGATATGGCCGACGGGCTGGCCGACCGATAGCTTAGTCGCCACTTGGTGAAGCAGCTGATAGGTGGCACCAAGGAGGAATTGACCCAAGGGGATCTGTTTCCGATCAACCAAGCATTCTGCTAAACACTGCATGTTGATCGTTGGACCGAGGGTTGCACCACCAAAAACAAACCGCTCCAGCCATAAGTTTAGAAAAGCAACATGTTCCCGGTCATCAACCGATCCAGTTCCCTTATTGTGAATGGATATGTACCTGGACCAGCCGCCGATGTTCTTTGCTTGGAGCCAATGAGCAGGTTTGAAGCGGAGCTTGAAGGGGTCGATGTAGCTTGTTGTGTCCAGGCAGGTGAGCATAGTAACATCGAGCAAAGTGGGGGTCATCGGCCCGTGCCCGAACAGGAAGGCATTGAGGGCATCGGACCAGAAATATGAGGCTGATGCGAGCAGAGGTTCATTCCTTTCCATATCGGCCAGAGAGAGATTGATGCAGTGGCCGATATGTGATTCTTCCCAGTAGGTTCTCTTCGCAGCCGATACTCTGGTGTACCAATCTCTCCACCCGGGCAGCTTGCTCGGCCATGACCTGAAGCTATTGGTCCAGTCGCTGACCAGCATGGCCGAGTTCTTGAAAGGGATACGCTGGGTCTTGGCGCATATGAAATCGGTGGGATCTTCGCTACCCATGGGGCCAAGGTAGAAAAAGTTTGGGTAATCGGCGGCCGGATCAAGATCTGGTCTCTAAGATGCTACAGTGAACAAGAACATAACGAAGAACAGATGAAGAACATGGCGGATTGGATGCGTCTAGGCCACAAAATCGGGAGAAATAATCGGGTAGGAAGATTACCTCAGGAACTGCAGATACCGATGCCATCGCGAGAGAGGAAGAGGATGCAGGAATCAACGGCCGAAGAAGAAGGCTGTGACGGTTCGTCTGGATTCACTGGAGCTTGTTGAAGCGTTGGTGCTCTGGTGATGTGAAAGCATAAAAAAGGCTAGGGAGACGAAGCGTTTTATAGAGATATGATGACCGGGCGGGAATCGAGGCCGTTGGCACTGTTTCAAACAATTATGGCAAGTGGGCTACCTTGGGCCGCCTCGGTATGGAAGAAATCTAGAGGCCCAAAATGAAAGAATTTCGAAGTCCTATATGAGAACTCCGAAATTGGGGGGCATGTATTAACGCCAAAATTTGGTAAGGCCCTATGTCAGATTCGGTCAAAGGGGAAATTGCAGTCAACTAGCGGAAATTAATCCAGAAGAGACCGTTTTCGGCAGGGAGCCGTGAAGACCGCTGTTTGGCAGTTGTTACTGTCTATAATTAGGCAAGTGTTTATCTTAGGAAACCTGGCCTCGTGTCCGGTCAGGATTTGTTAGCGTTTTCTGTTATAATTAGGAAATTATGTACCGTGTCCAATAAGGACTCGTGTAACTCGGGGTAAAAATACGTACGCCCGGGGACCTTGTAAATCATCACTCGATCAATACAATTTCGGCGCATCGCCACCCTTCCGACGGGATCTTGCTTCTTGAGCCGGGCTGCATCGGTTAGGTCCGAACTCCTGCGAGAGGGTAAGTCTCGTCACCCCGGCTACCTATCGGCTAGGACTTCCTCAGTTAGGTCCGATATTCTAGTCGGTTTATGGTAGTCGGCTTACCACGATATATTTAGTTTATCTATGGCTACATCAGTTCAGTTTGATCTCATAGATTGATTAGGTATATCACATCACGCGTGCATAGATCATATCGGCTTACTGGGAGCGGTTTATTGTCAGTTTGTGCTGCATCGGTTAGGGTCCGACTACTAAACTGCTAGGATAAATCGTTCCTGCTAAGTCGATACTTTATGTGCAAGCGTCTTATCGAGTGTATAGCCGATAAGTTATCATAGCATCACGATTGCATTAGATCTATCGGCCTATCGAGATCTCGTTATTATCAGTCTGTGCTGCAACGGTTGGGTCCGATCTACTAGACTGAATAATAACGTTATTCTTAAAAGCCGATGGGTTTATGCGATGACTTGTATCTGCAAAACCCACGACCAACCAGTGCTTAGCTGATAAGTTATCTCTTTTTAAATACAAAACCGATTATACTGCTTACTTTGCTATACATTCTTGCCCTGCGTTACTATTACAATCAGGCTACAAGAAGAGCTAGCCGATCGGTTTAGTCTGCCGATCCGAATGCGAGGCACAAGCAGGTTCCCGGGCATGACCTCAGCCAAGTTCCCGGGACGACCTCAGGTAAGGGACCCGGGCACGCAGCATAGGTAAGAACCCGGGCACGGGCACGGACAGCGATAAAGATCCCGGGAGCCGATGGTGAGCAACCAGGCCCCCCAGGGCACGCAGGCTCCCGTGGGACGCCAGTATTTTCACAGCAATACTAGTACTTTAAACTATGATCGGCTAGAGTTTATTTAATCTATTTACTTACCAAGTTTATAGCCGATTTTTGAGCATCCCTTCGATGATCGGCTAGCGCAATACTGTTATTATTATGTTATTGCTCTTGCCGTCATCGCTACTTTAGCCGATGTATAAGTGCTACAGTGCTTATCGGCCATCGGCCGATGAGATGAGTCCAAGCGTCCGCTTCTAGCCGATTGGCTCGCCACGAATTTGACATCTCTCTCTCCTTGTCAATTGCACGGTCAAATTGACTGGCACGCCTACGAACCTCAAGATTTTAGGACCTGCACTGGAGTGAAGCAATCTCCTAGGCCTCGCGTGTCTCCCAGACGCCGGACGCGCCCCCGGTGGGTTTTCGGCGTCCCACAGTGACAGTGGTCTGGACCAATAAAATCGGTATCCCTTGAGTTGGTTGTCGGATATTCGATGAATGTGAGTAGCTCCTAGTCTTAGGATCTAAAATTCTTCAAATGTGGGTTGAATATTCTAGCTTCGTGCACGATAAGCCCCGATACACGTTAAGTAGTTGTAGGGTTGGCTTTCTTTCGGTCTATAATTCATAAAGGTGTCTTAGGCACTTTATTTGGTTGGAACTCTGTTAATTATATGGGCAACTATTTTAAGTGCTTCAACCTACAACTTATTTGTCAGAGTAGAGTGACTAAGCATGCTCCACACCATATCCATAAGTGTGCGGTTGTATCACTCTACCACTCCATGCTGCTGAGGTTCTCTAGGCATGGAATATTGGGCTACTATCCCCATGTTGCTGAAGATATTGGGCAAACGGTCAGGTATGCCCCAAATGGAGCATGTTTCCCACAGTATTCACCACCACGGATCCGACCTCATGTCGATGTTTTGTATCACAATAATAATATGGAGCTACTCGTGGAGACCTAAACTTGATGGTGCAAAGGAACACAAAACAATTTTATACTGGTTTCAAGCCCTCGAGATGAGGTAATACCCTAGTCCAGTTGTAGTGTATTTGCCTTTAGTTTCTCTGGTGAGATTGCACTGTCTGCCCTAGGGGGGCGCCCTGCCTCCCTAATGTATCGGGGACAGGGGTTACGAGTCCTATTTAATCCAACCAAGGTCAACTCTGACCAAGGATTCCTTCTAGGAATACAATGTGCCGACTATGACGTATATCTTTTCCTTGTATACAAGGATTTGTATGCCGAGTCCTATTGTATCCCTTAATTACAAGGCTAGCTCATCCTCTGCCGAGTGCCCAAATGAACTTCTCATGTTCGTACTGGGGCCCATGGCCTCCACAACCTCACAACCTTAATTTTTTGCAATTGTGCTGATTTTCTCTACTGCAACCTTAAATAATACTTAAAATTTCTCAACTGATTCGGAACGATCCGGCTTATGGATGTAAACATAAGGCATAACCGGGAAAAATATCTATGAACATAATGAACGAGTCAAAGCCTCCACTGATGTCACTGGAATGCGTCCACAAAATAGTGTGAATGATTTTCTTAAAGGACCTGAACTCCTAGTGGGCACCTTCTTAATTGTCTCTTAGCGACATTTCCCCTTAATACAGTGTAAACATTGATCTGAGTCTTAAAAAATCTAAGGGAGAGTACCACTCATCCTTCCTAATGAGACGTTCCAATTCTCCCCTAAAATGTGGCCTAAAGACAATGCCACAATTTTCGACGATGCGTCTCGTATCTAGTCATTCTATATTGCATTCCAACATTCATCACAGCTAATCATCCAAGGAGGACTAATCGAATACAAACTTTCTTGCACGACAAGCAGACAAGAAACCTTATATTAAACTGAATTATAACATGCTTTATAAAGTTGACACCCCTGCCCTGTCATTATAAAACAAGTGCCACAGTGTCAATACATTACTACAATTTAAGATTTCCTCTTAACAGCAAGGGACAAATAAAAACAACCTCTAATATGAGGCGGTCCGAAGCCGCTCTCTGGAAGGACTTTAGCCGTGTTTGTCCAACGCTGTTAACTTCGATCTCCGCTCCATTAGCTACTCTTAGGCGTTCTCTCCCCTTCCTGTAGTCATTCTGGACGCAGTACTGAAACCCTGCAAAAAGAGTTTGCAACGAACTGACACCACGTAGCATCCTGAGTCAAATCCACCAAGTATCTTGGGAATTCAACATAAAGAGATTCCATCACATTGGAATATAATGTCAATTTCATGTGTACCATGCTTGGCTAACCACGCCGTAAACTTAGTGCAGTCTTTCGACAGTGTCCATCACCTTTTAGCAAAAGTTTGCAAATGTTGTTTCCTGGCTCAACGCACCCAAGCTCGAGGCTTGATCCTGCAGACACTTGAAAAAGCGCTTGCCCTATAGCACCCTCCTTGTTGTGAGACGTGTTTGCTTGCCTTTTGGAGTTTGAGCCTTCTCTCTCTGATAGAACTTTCTCCTTACCCTTACCTTAGCGAATTGAGCAGGTTAGTTTGATCTTATGTTTCTGCCTTTCTCAGCCTTGCTGCGCATTCTTCTCTCAACTAAGTTGGAGATCAACTCCGAGTATGGTCACTTGTCCTTTTATGACTTGTAGTGATCTACAAATATTATCAAAAATCTGAGTTAAGAGAATTCATGATAAAGGGACGAGAAACCATCTGATATGGAATACCATCTGTATTAACAAATAGGCCATTGTGTCTCATCTCCAGAAGTGCTTCCGTGGACACCGTTCTTGCCATCGTACTGACTGTAGACCGATTTTCATGATTAGTAGTAACTGCAATTGGTCTTAATAAGGACTAAAATTTTCCTCGATGTTACGCTCTAAGTACTTCTGTGACATTCTAGATCTTTCAATCCGGCCGGGAATATGAATAGCATGGCTCGAGATGTTTCTTTTGACATACATCAAGCGACATCCGACTTTTGATTGCTGTCCATAGGTGTCCTCTTTTTCTTCATATGCTATCTTTGATCCTCATAATTTTCTGAGTTCTGAGGGCGCTACAGGAGCTTCCCTCTGATTGCCATCGATCGCTTATTAGTTCCAGCATATCCCTTAATTTAGATAGTACCAATGTCTTCACTCATCTTAGTACAAATTTGTGCCTAGATCTATATCCGTGGCACGCCAACAAGGCCGAGTTGCCACATTAGACTGAAAATAATTTACGATAAACAGAACACAATCAGTTAATGTAATTTAAATTATATGTTGCCATAATAATTACCATTCTAAGCAACTGCAGCTTCTAACATCAAGCCACCAACCTTGGCAGAAAAGATATTAGAAATCAATCTAATATTGACAAAGGTAATTTTCCTGGAATTTTCCTAATGTAAATCCACCCGATTGGGCAGATAATAATTCAAGAACTAATTTCCATAATAAATTTTGACATGAATTTATATGTTAAAACGTTGGTCAAAAATCAAATGCATATCACTAAGATATGTCTAGATAAATTTCGTCGTCTGGTTCCATTCATCTAGAAATAATCTTTATTTTGCAGAAATAAAGCCCATCAATTAATTTTCTAATTTTTAAATAGCCAGAAGGTACTAAAATTACATTTTTGAAATCGATAGAATTTAATTGAAGATCACTGTGCAATTCTATAGAAACTGAAATTCGGCCCCAAGATCCTGAAGAGAGCTCGTTACTAGTTCCAACTAGGTTGGCCAACCTCTGGAATTCAATTAGCAGCATTAGCATAGCCATGCTCGGCCTAGTGTGGCATGCCACGCATACGCCGGCCCAGATAAGGCGGCCTAAAGCTCCGCGACGAATAGCAGGCCCGATATTGCAATGTAATCCAGCACCCTCTGATGCGACCGAGATGCCCGACACGGAGTAGGAATCTACCCGTACCGATTCTAACTGGCCCGACGGGACGGATGGATGTCCTACCCTAAAGTGAGTAATGCCAGATCTTGGTAATCCGACGGGTAGGAGTGATCCCGAATCGGCTCCCAATAGCCGGCACGATCTCCGTTGAATCTCGATTTGAGTTATGGCTAGGAGTCACTCTCGAATCGATTAAGTCGACAACAGCCAGAGCGAACCCCTAAACCCTAATTTTTCTTTCTTCACCCGATCCCTTTCTACCTCCGACATGCGGTCGGCGGAGTCGAGTGACTGGAAGCGGCCTGCTACAGCAACGGCGGACCGTGGCGGCGAACAGTGCCATGCGTGGGACAGCCATCATCGCGCAGCTCTTTATAGGCTGCCGTGGACAACACCCCTGTCCAGCAGGGTCGAACCCTGTGGTGGCTCTGGTCTCTAGTTTTCACACAAGGATGATGATGGAGGTAAATAGGTGCCAAGATGAGCTCGCATCAGCCAACGACACCCGGCGACGGATATCGATTCCGACGCGGCCAGAAGGGCGACCCCAGGTTCCCCTCGCAATGCCGAATGAGTGTTCCTAAGGATGGCGATGCTCCAATCGGCGTAAGTAATTCTTCCGATCTGAAACGTGCCCGAGCTTTATTGCACTTGAGTTTGAACACATATTGGGATTTCCATCTTAGGGTTTCTGATTGATTAGAGAATTTGGGGAGTTTCATCTAGTTTATCCCCAATCCTTTTTTCTGGAGAGTCTGCCTGAAAGCCTCTAGCGGAGCTTAGGGATTTTTTGGAATTCACTTTTCTTGTTTTATCCTCCAATTCTTCTTCTTGAGTTCTTTTCCCAAAATAATGGCATCCATTAGCTGGATTTGCGAATTATGGGCTATGCACTTGCTCTATACCACAATGTTGAATCTCTTAGTCACATATCTCTCTCC